>CM028751.1:12272228-12872228 GCA_016801395.1 Leptodermis oblonga | reverse complement strand
TGACATTTTTTTTATTATATTGAGTTTTACGTGTTTTGTTGGATAATACAGACTACAATTATAATATAGAGTATATGCTTTAAAATTCGCTAATACGCCAATACGAAACAACAGACAAGAGTTTAGACCCACTAACCTACAAACTTTAATTCGCCAATACGAAACACGACTTAATTATTCTTCAACATTATTTTAATCAAGCTGAGCAAAAGTTTGTAAGAATTAGACTTTAAATTTTTATTTAATTATTTGTTTACATAAATAAACAACTTCCATGAAAATTGCTGGGAGATCGGCCATCTATGAAAAGGATAGGAAGTATTGGTGGAAGACAATTTTAATATTTTTTGGTAGTTGAATAAAATATATTATCCTATATATATATATATATATATATATTGGTTAGTAAAACTTGTATACGATATGTATGACAATATGACGGTGCGCATATCGAATTTAGCCTCTAATAAGAACTTGTGTATCGATTGTGTCGCTTTTATGTTAAGAAAATACACATATCAAATTTAGCCTCTGACTTATTGTGTATTTAGTTTAGCCTCAAGTGGATGGAGCTTAGCTTATGATGTGTTGAGCTATCGCGTATCTTGTTTAACTTCTAATGTATCACATATTAAGTTTAGTTTTTTTGATGTATCGCAATTATGAACTTAATCTCTGATGTGTATCGCATATTCAGTCTAGCTGCTGATGTATCACCGTTGTTAAATATCGGATGCAGCAACGGATTTAGCATGGGGGCACGTGCCCCCAGTGGCCCCCACCGCTCTTTATGTATTTAGAATAAATTTTTTTAATTTGTTAAAATAATGTACTGTGCCCCCACTATTTTTTTAATTGTAAATTTAAATATAAATTATATACAATACATAACTAAATTGTATTAAGGTTATGATTAATTTTTTTAGAGTATTAGTAAAATTCGCATCACATAACCAAATTGTATTAATGTTATAATTATTTTTTTCTGGACTAATAGTGAGATTTACATTGATTATAACTGAAATTGCATTCAAAATGAAAAACGTTAAAGAATTACTAAATAAATTTTCTTTTCTTCCTCTGTTCTATTAGAAGAGTCCACTTTATTGTACTATTTTAGTACAAAATCGACTCTTCTAAAGGAACAAATGGAGTATTATTTTTGTAATTTTTTTTCTAGTTTAAACCTATTTTAAAATATATATTTTTTGGTCATACGATATATATTGCTTCCCCACTATTATAAATTTCTAGATCCGCCACTGATCGGATTTATCGCATATTGAGTTTAATTTTTGATGTAACGCTTATTGACGACAACATTGATCCTCCGATATTGTACTTCATAATTTAGAGATTAATTGGCAGTTCTCACGAGCTTTTTGCCCAAGGTTTGTATTAGTTGTGCATATTTAAGAGAACAGTCCAACTGTAGAAGAAAAGTACAAAAGATGGATTTTAGAAACACAAAGGCATCCAGCCGGATCGGGCCACGGAGCAAGGACCCAAGAAGATGTCTTGCGGGTCAAGGAACCCGAGAGCAAGGAGGAAACGGAAATAAGTAATTCCGTGTGAAATAAGGAAGCGGAAAAGGAAGGAGAATCCAAGAAGGAAAGAAGAAAATCGAAAATCCAATTGCAAAAGATCTCCTTCCCAAATATGAAGTGCTGATTGATTAATCTCCTTATTAGATTAGGAGATAGATTTTATTCCCATTGCTAGTTTCATAAGTCCTATAAATAGGCAACTTGAGATAATCCTCGAGGACTCTCTCTTTACGTTCTTTCTTAGTTTAGTTTTAGCTTCGGTTTTCTCTCTGAATTCCACAGCTTAGTAGTTAGTTAATTTAGCTTTTGAGATATTTAATCTTTTGCTGCGTTTTTGTTCGTTGTTCAAAGTTCCCGACTGCACATGCTACAGATTGGCCAAGCAGGTGGTTGCTCCAAAATTGCTATTGAACCTTATTCCAGTAAAGTATTGCGTATTTTCTTCATATTCTAAGTGATTGCTTTGATTATCAACATATGAATAGCTAAATATATTATTCTAGTGTTATGTATTGAAACCGTAATCCATGCATGTATGAAACCTGAATTAATCTAAGTCTAATTAACTATGTTCCTAAATTAACCGGTGTTTATAAGTCTAAGTGCTAGGATTTTATTCAGGGTGGCCAACTTGGTAAAATTCAGTAGCGTCAATAAGTGGCAAAACCTCCGCCTGTGTGGTACTGGTTAACTGCATAGTAATTCCTTGATTTATGATGATAGGATGTTATTAGTGTTGGGTTTCTCTACTTCTTAATGCAACTAAGTAATTAATTAGGTGACTAGCGGGTACTCGCGGCTTAATTAATTAGTTGGTTAGAGAAGTAATCTTGACTAGCGGGGACTCGTGGAGATTACCGAAAAGTTAAGGAGAAATTGGGTTATGACTAGCGGGTGCTCGCGGTAATCTATAACTAATCGGTATAGGATAATTAGACAACTTAAGTGTTCATGATTGCATGCATGTGATGAAGGTGGATTACATAATACTAGAATACTTTCTCTATAATTTATACAAGTTAATTGTTATTTCTATTTCTCTGAAGTGTTCATGACAAACTAAAGGTCTCTTAAGGGACACAAAGGTGACGACTCGTCAAAATAGTTACTAAAGCATTAATAGATAAAAAGAAATTAAGAATATCCATTCCTGTAGATCGATCCTGACTACCATTGTATTAGATTTATTTAATCCTTTGATTGCAGGTTAAAAGCAGTATAATTACTGTGTTTGCAGAGGTACACGACAGCTCTGTCAAACATTTGTATTGAATATATATGGCATAAAATGTATTGTGCGAAAGAAAGAAGGTCAGACCTTTTGACATGAGACCGCTCATTCCATATCACTAATAATAGTAATCTAATTTAATTAGATAATTTGATTTTTGAACAATTGAGAACTAGTCCCTCATTACTTTACAAAGTCGGAATTAACCAGAAGGAGGAGTAAGTTATGAAGTTTTTCTTTTCCTCTCAATATCTCCCTAATTAAGCTCTTTTCTCTTCTCGCTTTGCATTCCCAGAAAGATGCATTTTCAATTCTTGAACCGTGAGGAGCTTCGTCCAATTCTAGGTTTCTCCTACGAACCAGCAGCCATTGTTGTCTGAGGTTTATTAATTTAAATTGAGGAGATTAACAAATAAAATCAAAGTGGCGTAGCGGAAGTGTGGTGGGCCCATAGCCCACAGGTCCCAAGATCGGAAACCTATCTCTAATAAGAGAAAGCTTTTCGTTTCACTCTAACAAATCAACATGGATTTTTTTTTTTTTTTTTTTTCAAAGAAACAAGTGACATTTTTTTGAGACTCGAATATCAATTTTAGCCTCAAAATATCGTGTATAGTCTCTAATATATTTTGTTTCGCTTATAAGCTTCGATATATTAAATTTAACTCTATGAATCGCACGTTTTTTTTTTTTTTTCTAAAAAAGAGTATAGCCCCAATACAAGGGAAAAAAATGTATCGTTTTTAAAAAATTCTCGCCTAAAAAAACAATTGCTAGTTAAAAATACAAAATATCATTTGAAATGAAGGAAACACATGTACCAATTTTAAGCGATAAAGTAATAGGCGCTGAACCTTTCCGCAGGTGTGACGGCCGGGGACTTCCCCTTTTAACCGTTTACTAGTACGGACATGATGTTATTGGACGGATACAAGTACCAGAAATATATGTAGGTGATGTACGTACTTTCATGTGAAAATACTGCCTACAAATAAAAATATTAATCACAGGAAAACAAAACAGAAACTGTTCTTTTTGTAAATTGAAAGATGCAGAAAACAAGATCGAATTTCTTTAAGAAACATAAATGATCCTCAGTAAATGACTTCAAATTATTTGGTGCATTAATTGGAATCCGATCCAAATCTAAATCAACTTGATTGAAATGGGGCTTCTAACGCTATACTTTCGGGAAATCCAGGTTATTGCTCCCTGCACATATGTATCTTCAACTGCTGTGTCTGATCTTGTAAAACTTATGGTATAGTTCAGCTTTTGAACGGCATTTGTGAATACGAGAATATCAGGATCAACGTAAACATCCACTCCAGGGATTGCATCAATGCGAATCTCGTATACTGAACTGGGCTTCCCAACGTTTGTTACTGTCCTGTTGTATGACTGAGTATAGTTTCCGAGCTGAATCGCAAATGAGGGATAGTTCAGCTGCGCTTCTGTTATGCTCGAGATGCTGGAACACGAAATCGGGTGATTCGCAAAGATTTCCACTTGCTTGTCTGTATAGTTCAATCCGCACAGGTAAGATATGTAATCATCGGGTTTGATTTCGTACACCAATCCGGGATCTGCAGCTCTAGATGGATTCACCTGACCTGCGCCTGTTGCGAAAATGTCGGCTGGAAGCAACGAATTTTGATCGAGAATCAGGCTGTCATTCAGGTTGAAGATGTTGGCGGTTGTTACAATGGCTGATTTAATTGCAGCCGGAGACCAATCAGGATGCAATTGTTTAAGTATGGCTGCCACGCCGCTCAGGTGAGGAGCCGCCATCGATGTTCCGCTGAGGATGAAAAAGGTTAAATTCCGACCTCCGGTTTCACTCGTATCTGTTGGAGACCAAGCAGCAAGTGTATTCACTCCAGGGCCCAAAATGTCGGGTTTCAAAATCCCCGGACTTTCCCTGTTCGGGCCTCTGGAGGAGAAGGAAGCAACTGCCGGTGCAGTCTTCACTCCGAGAACGGTTCCTTTGAAGAGTATGGTTGCTGTTGGATTTGATGTGGAATTTATATAGGCTTTGATATTTTCTCCGGCAGCAAAACTCACTCCTGTTGCCGGAATTATATGTGGTTCAGCTATAATTGTATAAGCATAATATTCAGGGTTAACCAGGATCATGCCAACTCCACCAGCTTCTTTTACAGCACTTTCTTGAATAGTTATTGAACCAGAAGGATGACATAATAAAATCTTGCCCTGAACATTATAGTTGTCCAATGACTCACAAACGCGAGCTGAATGGCTTCCATTCTGACCCGGATAGACCAAGGGTAATAATGTTGCGGGGAAATACTTTGGCTGAAAGAGCGATTCGCCATCGTATATCTCGTTGTTTCCTAACCGAACCGTGGCTCTGATATTTCTGTCTGTCGTGCTTGCTCCAACCGTGAGAATCCATGGAGCCGCATTTGCTACCAAACCAGGTGTCGGACCCTGGTTCCCTGCCGAGCAGCTTACGAAGATTCCTTCCAACGTCGCGCGGAATGCTCCAATGGCAATGGAATCATCATAGAAATGATGGAAGAAAGGATATCCAAGAGAAATGGAAAGCACATTGACTCCGTCGGTTATAGCAGCTTCAAGCCCTGCTGCAACGTTTGACCCATTGCATGGGTCGCAAACTTGGTACATGGCTAAGTGCGCTTTGCGTGCAATGCCGGCAGCTGTGCCGTTAGCATTTCCAAGAACATCGACATTCTCCACCAGATTCCCTGCCGCCGTGCTCGAAGTATGCGTGCCGTGACCATCTGATTGAAGAGGCTTTCCTGGATCGGCCAAATTGACTGCACCAATAAGCTTGTTGTTGCATCTTGTCCCGTGCAGGTCGCATCGACCTTTCCATTCCGGAGGCGGTTCAGGCATGGCTCTGTCATGAAACGATGAACTTTTTGCCTCGATTCCGCCGTCCAGGACTCCTATGATCACACCTTCTGCAAACTTTGATGTTGGCCAAACTCCATGGTTACGATGAAGCCCCAATAATGTAGGAGTGTGAGTTGTTTGCCTGGAAAGGATTTCCTCGGGTCTTGCGTAGAGAAACCCTTCAATTTTCTCCATTTCTTTTACCTCCTGAGGCGATAATTTTGCAGCAAAGCCTGTAAAAACTTTCCGATAGTAATGAACGACGCGTGATAGGTCGCTGTTGCCGGTTTCAGTTTTCGGCAGGAAGGAATGGTAGAAACTTTCCAGGCCTGGATCTCCCAGTGGGGAAGATAAAAGGCGAGCTGGTAATCTTACATGGACAATGTATGTTTGTAGTGATTCGGATTCTTCTGGAACTTTCGAAAATGTTGAAAACAAACTAAGCAGGAATATCGAAAAGAAAATCAAGAGATCACGAGCCATAGCTTAATTGCTAGCAAGATTGGAGATATTGAGTGATTTAAGATTGATATTGAACAAGAAAAATAAGTATGAAATATTGACTGATTTATGGGTAAAAAAGCAACCTATATATTGAGTTATTAACTTGCTTTACGTATACGCAGCATGAAATTAATTATTATAAAAAGGAAAACGATTCAGAAAAATGAAAAACTAATCCCTTCTTTGGATAACTCTGCAATTGTGGAAATGACCCTAGTGACAGATACTTTAAACCGTTAGCAGTATTAATCGTTTTATCTTTCTATAATCTTCATTGTTTCTATCTGACATAACGGTGCTAAAATTCAAAATCTTCGAGTCAAGAAAAATTAAACAATCACTGCTTCCTTTGGTAGTTAGAATATCTTTTATGACATTAAGGTGCGTGTAGTGGAGTCCCTTGTGAAATGGTACATCCGTATGATCGAAGCTAACTCCCTCCTTCTTACATAGTATCAAATACCATTTTGAAATAGATCAAGTGACCAGATTTTGTTCTTTTTTTCTCCGGAACATTTTACGATGTGTATGCTCACACAGTGCGGATGAGATTTTAAAAAATATAATGATTGATTTCGACTGAACTCAGATAGGGCTAGCTTGTAATTCTTGCCGTATTCGAGTTGGCGGGTTCTCGTGTAAACACTCTACATTCGTGTCAGCATTCACAACCTTGACCTTATCAGCCTTCTGCCAAAACTCAACCCTAACTTATCCATATCAGGTCGTATTTTATCAGATTCATTTTTGTGTTCATGGGATCAAATTGGCATATTCACGTATCAGAATTTCCAGCTCTGACCTTAACAGTTTAATTATTCGTGTTAACTGATTTAATTCACGAGCTTATCAAGACTCAACTTTAACCTTTTATATCATATATTGTTTTCACGTCGTATCAAGAATTACTAACCCTGAATTCAAGGCCTGCATTTTGAACAGAGAACCTACGATTCAAAGGAGTATTTGGGTGGTCAACTCATCGGTTAAACTTAAGTATTCCCGTGAATCCATCAACTATCCCACAGCTTTATAATTATGGCTTAATTAATTTTTGCCTCATATGTTTATAAGTTAATTGACTTTTGCTTAAATAATTATGTAAATATTTCACCTTAACACTCTCAGCTGTATAATGTTCTTTTACAAGCCATTCCCAATCCTCTCTTTGCAACTGGTTGGCTGCATCTCTATGGTTTTGTTTGTTGCTGATATTATCTCATTTCATTAATTCCCGCCACATCGTCTTCATGTGATCTAGGGTTGGAGCACGCTGTAAATCCATGTCACCACCACCAAACTTGTTCTACAAAAATTACCAGATATAAATAGACAAGCTAACAACTCTAGATATTAGTAATCATACTACTTTTGTGTCTAATTTCGATGGCATATAAAAATTTGCATTATAACGAAACACGATTTGTAACAACTTACTAGTGTTGATTGCCGCAAAAGTTCCTTCGCACTGCCATCAATTCGAACTATTCATGTTTTAGAGAATAGCTCTGCTCTTTCTAACCATTTGGTGGGGAGTTACACCAGTACTTCTGGATCTTACGAGGTGTCTACGGGATACAGAGCGGCTCTTCAGTCTTTGCTTGTTGAACAAGGAGACACAAGGTATCAACAGAGCATCCCCAACTTAGTTTGGAAACGACTGTGGAAGATCAGAGCTCCAGCCTAGCTTCGATTTTCCATATGGAGGATTTTGACTTCTGCACTGCCGACGGCGCAAGCCTTGGTGAAAAGAAAGGAATTTGTCGAATATGTCAACAGAAGCCGGAAACTTAAACTCATCTGTTCACCGAATGTGATATTGCTAGAAGGGCATGATTCATACCTCAGTTGGCTGGCGAGTTGGGTAGAGGCAGCTCCTGATGAGCAGGTCATCTCATGTTCTTTTTGCATACTCTGGGCGATTTGGAGAGCAAGAAATGAGGTATTATGGAGCAGCAAGTTTTCCTCACCACAGGAAGTTTCTGAAGGCACCTATGGGTGAGTCCCTTCACCTTATGCAAGGCCGGTCCTGAAGGGGGTCGAGCCGGGCGACGGACTAAGGCCCACCTCCTTCAGGGGCCCACTATATTTAGTAACTCATAATATATATATATATATATATAGCATGAATAAATCATTATGTGAGCAGAAAATATTTAGGCTTCCTTACAAAGGGAAAAAATTTTTATGGCCCGATTTGGTGTGACACCAATCAAATTTGGTCAGTCAATGCCCTTTTTAACTTATTGCTCAAATCAAATTTTTTTATTTTTAATTTTTCAATTTCTTTTCTCTCATTTACGTGTTATTTAAAGTTCTGTTCTCTTGTGGCTTTGGTAGAGAAAATTTTATTAGAGGGAAGTTTTTTTTTTGGAGGGAAGTTTTTTTTGGGAAATTGTGTAGGTAAGAGATAAAAAAGTGTAATGATTGTGTTTTTTTTTGAATTTATGTGAGTAGGTATTTAGAGGGAATTTTAAAATTTTAATTTTAAATTGTTGAAAAAGTAAAGTTGTTTCTTTGTGTAAAGTTTTGGAAAAAAAAAAAGTGATGATTCTCTACCAAAGTCATAAGAGAACAGAGCCTTAGGGTCCTTATTTTTTTTTGCCCTGGGGCCTCCAAACCTTAAGGACCGGGCTGACCTTATGCAACTCGAAAAGATTCCAAAGAGCATAGCACCGCAGAATTTAGTACAGCACAAACAAGAATGATGGAGGACTCTCACTGCAGATGAGGAAACTGTCAGTGTTGAAGTGGATGGAGCCTATAAGCAAAGTGATAATGGAGAAAGGGCAGCGTGGGTTATAAAGGATCACAAGCTAAATCCCCTTGATTCAGCTTCCAGCGCTTTCCCCGCCACTTCAGCAGCACAAGCGGAGTTTCAGGCCTGCCTACAAGCACTCCAATACTGTATGGGGAGGAAGCAACATGTGATCATTCACACCGACTGTTTGAGTTTAGCTATGGCTTTTCAGGAAGGAAATGCGATTCCTGTTGAAGTTGAAGGCTTAATGCAAGATGTAAGACTGTATTAATACCGGTTACTTTTAACCATACCAGCAAAATAGGTAATTCTTTCTTAATTAAAACAGAAAAGATCGAAAGTTAATGGGAAAACCTGTATCATTTGTTTGACTTGAAGTACCCACCATTGGCATTCAAACTTCCACCTGATCGTATTACAATTATACATCCATGTTTACTGCAAAATTTGTTCACTCTAAGGCTCTACTACTTTCTTCTTTCCTACCTAAGTCCAGATATCAGGGCGAGGAACAAGCTATTCAATGCTGATGGGGATCCATGTGGCGGCAATCCTTCTCCCTCTCCCTCTCCCTCTCCCTGTACGAATAGGATGAACTGTGGCAATCACGATCTACAAGGAGGAAAGAAACATTTCCCAAATAAGTCTATTTTCGCAAGATAAGCATTCAACACCAAGACAAAATATTGACTTATTTACCTAGAGAAGAATGATGCTTTGATTTCTCACCATGTCCTGGGGAAATTTAATAATAAACATCAAATGGCAAGTTTAACGGCTTTTAAGAGCAATCTCTACTTAAAAATTAAAAAATAAATAAATAAAACATGTTCCTGAAAATAGCAACGAATGCTGACCTTTATCCCTTGAGCGATGACCTCTATCTTTGCTTTCCCAGTCAATATCTTCTCTTTCTCACTCCCCCGATCAGAATCCCTTCCCCTATCATGGTCCCGAGACTTTACCCATCCCTTTCCCCTTCACTGCCTCCCTCCGTTCTATACTCAGATATTGATTTCGAAAGAGGAACTCAGATATTGATTTCGAAAGAGGTTCCTCTCTTGATTCGCTTGAAGGAGCCTCGCCTCTAGAGTCCATCAGTTTCTTTGAGTCCTTCAAATTGTCTGTAGCAACTTGTACAGGAACATCCTTTCCTGATTCCTGATTTGCTCCATTAGATGTTGCCCTTGGACTTCTATTACTGTCAGCTGCTGGGAGGACAGAAAATTCCTGCAAAAAAAAATTTAAGAAATGACAACCAGGTTCTATGCTTTTGTATTGCAATATTGTAAACATCAACCGATGTGATAAAATCAAGACAAACTCAGATGTTACAAACTCAACAAAACTACAATTTGCAACAGAATAGGTTCACCTTTGGTGTCTGAGCAGATGAATCCACTGACTTGTTAGATGTAGCAAATGATCCCCCTTCCTTGCATACAGGAATATACTGTGCCTTAGGAAGGCTGTGCGAATGGGGCAAGTACTCTACAAACCCCATCAATCCCAGATTTGTCCGCATCAAATGCCTTCCACCAAGGAGGATTCTTGGGAAGAGGTACTTGAAATCTACGGGCTGCGGCATACATAACTCCACAAGCCACCACCTCACTTCTAAATCTCACACACAAACTAGTCCGCAAGCTGCTCAAGGGAAGTGTCAGACATGGAGAAAAACTTAGAAGCCAACTAAGATGGACATGGCTTATATTAAGAACACTATCTACAAACTTGGAGTACACTTGCAACAGAAGGCAAGTGAATACAATTACTAATTCCACTAAAATAAGTAGAAACACAGAGACTTTCAGAACTCCAATTCAACCAAAACAAAAACTAGTACCCAAAAAAGATGTGCAATGCCAAGAGAAAGTGATTAAAAATTGCCAAATCCACTAATAATATTAGGTAATGCCTCTGTTTTATACCCACCGTACTGGGGCACGCAAGGGATTTCACACTACTAAACGATTAAAATTCTTGTTTTTAACTTCAGACAGGAAATATAATAATTCAGTTGGTTAACCTTTTTCAATTATGCAAATATCAATTATCTTAATAACACCATATGACAAAACAATAAATTCATTACATATTTACCTGTCATTTGCAAGATTCCAGGCTTCTTGCCTTAGTTCAGCCGGCGTTTCAAGCGTCGCCCGGTAATTTGGTATGAATTTATGAGGATGCTCCACATGGCAGATGAACCCCATCTCTTTCAACAGATGTCTTTCTGTTCTGACTAAATCTCACTTCAAATCCACATATTTCTGTCTCCCCATCAAGAAGTAACAGCAAACCCAACAAAGACGAAAAGAAAAAGAAAATGACATCAAAAAGACTTATTCAATGTGCTGAAGAAGTCAAACAAACAAGTATCAATTCAGCATGTACATGAACTAAAGCAATAGGGGATCTAACCTTAACAGAGAATCCAGATGTTTAAATGGTAGGTTCTCCCTTCTACATTCCATACGATGGAAAACAATGATAACTTGCCTCGCCATTCTAGGATATTCTTCAAGCTTTCACGAAAGGCACTCTTAGAAGAACAATAAAGGAACAGAGTCACTAAGTCAGACAACATAAAACAACATTGCTATGCATTTACCTACACTTATCTAGGTGAACTAGGAAGACGAGATAAACGAAAGGAAAAGGATACCTTCACATTGCAACGAGCAAATGATTTTTTACAGTAGAACAGATGGAACAAGACTTGTCCAGTGGCCATGACAGCATGAGGTATTAAAAAAATCATGTGAAGGAAAAACACAAACCAAAAGGACCCCTCTGAAACATATTTCAAATAAAACAAGAAGCTTTCAAGAAACGTATATGGAAGATCCAATGTTTTTTCATTGCAGCATTTCAACCTAACAAAAATTACATAAAACTGCAAAATTGTGAAGAAAAGGATACAATCTGAGCAGAATTCCACTTTCCGGGATCAAATCACATCCATAGATTCTTAATGTAATTTCTGTAGCACTGTCAATCCCATCCTTCCTAGAGGGGGAATTCTCTAACTGCTCTTCTGTTAATAAAACGTGTCAATGGCTGTGTAAATCATCGCCTAACTACAGCAGCAAAACAATTAACCACTTGCAAAAACAGAAAAGGTCCTTTACATTTCCAGAAACAGAACACGACATTGTTTATTTTCCTTTCTTTTGCTCAGCCATCATGTGCAGCAATTAAGAATTTTCAAGTTCAAGTCTACAACAGAACCCATATCAGCTCCCAAACCTTTTTGGAGAAAACAAAATCCAAAACTGAAGATGAGAGCTTTCTAAATTCCAGCTAGTTTTCTTGGTCCTAACTGCTAAACACTTTCCCTGTTCGGGTTCAATTCCTAGCTATCATCAGTGGTAATCTATTTCAATCAAAGACCCTCTGCCTCTGCCCCTGTTCAAGCTTGGTTTCACTAAGGAATTCTTACAAGCAACTTATAGGCAACCTAATTACAGAAGCAACACATCTCAAAACGAGTTTAAATCCATCCTAGCATCCTATTTTCAGAACCATGTTTAGATTTATGAAGCTACAGAACCCATTATAAAATAAAGCGAAGGTGCCTCCCTTTTCTTAGTTTATTACCTTACTAAATTTTAAGATTTTCATATCATGATTTCAGTTTTAGAATGGGATTTAAACAATTGAGATTACCTGCCCCCGTTAAGGTTGAAACTTCTTCTTCTCTCAGCTGACGTCCCTTTTTTCTTACTTGGTTGATTATTCAAAGTTTTGGGTTCGGAGAAAGTGGAGACGAAAGGATTAAGGAAGAGGAAGACGGCGAGGGCTCGGTGGGATTCAGCCTGGCCGAACGAACAAGAGCTTCCTCCTTTTCTTCCGCTTTGGCTATGGTTTCTTCTTCCACGGGTTGTGCTTACTTTTGCTGAATGGTTTCGGTAAAATTGGAATTTATTTAAGTTTGATCGGAATCCTAGAATCGGATGATGTTAGAACAGAAATAGGGTAGATTTAATTGAATTTAATTGAATTTTAAGTAAATAAGTGAATTACTTTTTAAAATATTTTTCACTATATTGTTAATTGTGATAAATTATAAATTTAATAATAACGCACAAATGTTAGAGAAAAATAATAATGAACTATAAAAAAGCAAGTCTAATTAAAATTTGATAAATCTCTTTCAAGATTTGCAGTTTAATAGTAATTCACAAAGTGATGCTCTCTCAAAAATAATAATAAAAAAAATAGTAGTATAATAGAAAGTTTGGAACTCACAAATTTTAGAGGAAAAAAAAAACATAAAGTGAAGAACTCTCCCTTATGAAAGAAAAAAAAAATTAGGGCAAACACCTCATAATCCTCTGTGATTTGCTAAAGTTACGCATTATCCTCCTATGAAAAATAAAACTTCGAATGACCCTCTGTGCTTTTTCGAAATGTGTAATGTTAGAAATTTTCGTTACATTTAACAATTACAAGGGTAATTTTGTCATTTTACTATTTTTTTGTTAAAACTTCTTAATATTCTCTAACCATTAATCCTAAAACCCTCTTCTCTCTAGGGGTGGGCACGAATTGGTTTCCTCAAATTGTGGTTTCCTCGAATTGGTTTACTCGAATTTTAAATTTTTTTTGGCCAATTCGAAAACCGAACCTAATTCGTTTTAAAACTGAAGAAACCAAATCGAATTCGTAATTCGAATTCGGTTTGGACCCTAGAAACCAAATTCACAAATTTGTTTTCAGAATTAATAGTTTAACACAATAAGGCTTTGAAGAAAATGAAAGAGAGATGGGAGAAGAAAATAGGAAGAGTAAGAAAGATAATGAAGAGAAGAAAGAAAATAGATTAAGAGAAGAAACACCGTCCAGTTCCAGATCCACCATTGCCGCCCCTTCCCAGATCCACAACCTCGACCATCCAACAACAACAATCAACACCACCATAATCTTCTCCCAAAAACTTGATGGCTAATAGAAGAAAATAAAAGAAAGATGGAAGAAGGAAATAGGAAGAGTAAAAAGAGAAGTATAAAATTAAAAAAATATAAATCATATATCCCAATTCGATTTTCGAATCGGTTTTCGAGTTGGATACCAAATTCAAAAACCAATTCTAAAACCGAATTCATAATTCGAATTCGGTTTCAAGCCAAACCTAATTCGAATACTGAATTAAAATTGGGTTATTCGAATTCGGTAAATTCGAATTCGGTTCGATTTTCGAATTGGACCAAACCATGCCCACTCTTACTTCTCTCAACCCGTAGCCTCCTGCTTCCTCATGCTCTCTTCCTCACCTCTCTCGGGTCGCCGCCGACAACACCTCTCTCTCGCCGCCGCCTCCGTCACCTCTCCCTCTCGTCGCCGCCTCCGTCACCTTTCCTTCTCCCCGCCGCCTCTGTCAACGCTCTCTCTGGCCACCGCCTCCATCAACGCTCCCTCTGGCCGGTGCATCTGTCAACTCTCCCTCTCCACCGGTATAGGTTTTGTCGCAGATATGGGCTTCAGTAGGCAGCGATGGTGTTGACTGCGAGTTTAGGTTATGCGTCTGGGTGTCATAATCAATTGAAACTTCCGGGAGAGTTTTTGGGTTTGGGTCTGCAACGGAATCTCAGGAAATTGATGTTTTGTTGGTATAGGTTCCCAAATGTGTCATTTATTTTTTGGAATTGTTAATTGCAGGACCCATTTTACTAAACACATGACACTTTTTAGAATTTTAAGTGGTGAAAAGACAAATATACCCTTGATAGTTTCTAACTTTATAAAAAAAATTTACCCGACTTTTTAAAACAAGGAAAATCGCCTGGCCTGAAAATCGCCCAGCCAGGCGATTTTCCAGTCTGGGCGATTTTCCCTGAGAAAATCGCCGTCCTGTGGCGAAAAATCGCCACAGGACGGCCTTTTTTTCAGGTTTTCCTGGTCATTCATCGGAAAATCGTTTTTTCTACGAAAATTTACCCAACTTTTTAACTCAGGGGAAAATCGCCTGGCCTGGGCGATTTTTTCTGGGAAAATCACCACAGGACGGTGATTTTCTCAAGTAAAATCGCCTGGCCTGGGCGATTTTCCCTGCGTTAAAAAGTTGGGTAAGTTTTTTTTTTGTAAAGTTAGAAACTACAAGGGTATATTTGTCTTTTCACCAATTAAAATTTTAAAAAGTGTCCTGTGTTTAGTAAGATGGGTCCTGCAATTAACATGCCCCTTATTTTTTTCTGTTCTTTGAATTTGCTGCTATTTACTCTCTTCGGCGGCTTTGTCCGTAGTGTTCCTTTGCACCATTAAAGACATTAAGGTCGTGAGGCAAGCTGTCTGTTTTTTACCACTTTCTAATGGTGTCAATTTTCCTTGCTCTGTTTCTCATGGTTATGACGATTCTTGAAAAAATTGTGCCCTATTCACAAGCTGTCGTGGCTTGCACTGTTCTTTTTGTTCCTTTGTTGATTTCCATTATAGATGAGGTCAAGATTATGATTTGTAAATGAAAAGGAAATTGCTAATTATGATTTGTTTTTTTCAATAACAGTTTTTAAGCTTTAATTAATTAGAAAGAAATTAAATATTTAATTAATTAAATATATAAAATACAAATATTTACATTTGTATAAATATTTTTAAGGATAAATATGTCATTTGCATTAGAGATAGATATGACTTCTTATTAGTAAGGGTAAATATCTCATTTTACTAATAACAGAGGCGCATTTCGCCAACGCTCCATTAACTTCAGTGATTTCCGTCACTTTACACATTTCGAAAAAGCACAGGGGGGTCATTCGAAGCTTTATTTTTTATAGGGGGGTGATGTGTAACTTTAGCAAACCACAAGGGGGTTATGAGATGTTTGCCCAAAAAATTATCGGAATTGTTACCTGCAGGATACCTTTTACTAAACACAGGACACAATTTAAAAATTTTGTACACGAAATTGCTTCATTGCCCTTTTAAAAAATTAATTTTACTTCTGCCTGCGGTAAATTTCTCCTCTCCTTTCCTATCGCTCCTCTCGGTTCATCTCCTCTCCGTTCCAGTCGCCATTCCGTTCCAGTCGCCCGAGCCGACCTAGGATCCTCTCCTTTCCAGGCGCGATGGCGGCCGAGCATCTCCGTCTCCAGTCGGGGAACAATCGCTTCATCGCCAATTTCATTCCATTCCAGCCGCGCATCTCCATCTCCATTCTAGGTCGCAGGTCGTTCTTTTGATTCTTAAGACTTAAACTGAAATTGCAATGTTGTTGCTGTGTTAATTCATTTGGGTAATGTGTTTAGGATGTAGTTTGGTTCTTTGGCAAAGGGGTTAGGTCGTTTTAGTTGATTATTGCAAATTAAACTGAAATTGCAATGTTTTTTTGTGTGATAATTTGTATGGGTAATGCGATATAGATGTGTTTTGGTTGTTTTGTGCGTTTGGGATGTTTTCTAGTTGTTTTGTGGGTTTTGCGGCTATTTTTTTGGAAATTTTAAGGTTAGTTTTGCATTAATTTGCCGGAAAAACGGTTTTCCGGCGAACGAAAGGTAAAATCGCTTAGAAGAAGCGATTTTACCAAGGACAATCACCGTCCTGTGGCGATGGTCCCCGGAAAAATTGCTTTGGCCAAGCGATTGTAAGGGAAACGATCGCCGTCCTATGGCGATTGTTCCCTATGCAATTGCTTGCCCGAAGCGATTTTTTCGGGGACAATCGCCACAGGACGGAGATCGTCCTCGGTAAAATCGCTTCTTCCATGCGATTTTTTTGGTCTGATTGTGTATGGTTTTCGGTTTGTAGTTTTTGGGTTTTAGTTGATATTTCAGAGATTCTTGTTCAGTGACTTCATATGGGACACACGTGCCTCGTCTAGCTTCTGCTTCATTCTCAACTTATTTTGTTGGTGATGAACTAGTACTGGTACTCTCTCAAGCCTTATGTGATGAATGTGCAAATTTTTCTTTCCTTTGGCGTAAAGTTTATATTTTTCGAAATGGGATACTGCAGTTAAATTCCTTTTTCCTCGTTGTTGAACAATTTTCATTTTTACATTGGAGAATATTCTCCCTGGTTATCATCTTATTACTTTCCATTGCAGATTGTGAATATGCTGGAAGATTCTCATAACATGTCTTGTACCGTGCTATTTTCTCAATTTGATCGGTTGAAGGTAAGTTCCATATTTAGTTTAATCATATATCCAGATTTGATGATAGTGTTCTGTTTGGGTCGGATGTGTCCAAATAGCAATAAACATGTCTGGAATGCTATTTTCTATTTTCAACTATCTCGGAATTTGAACTTTCTGGTTATTACCTTAGATGATTTGTTAATGTGGGAGGATACTGCAGACTTAGGTGTAATGTAGTCCATTTCTGTTTAATATTACATTTTTTCAATGGACTGCAGAACGGAAAAACACACAAATGTTTGCATGCAAAACACAAAAGAATTGTTTGTATTTCTCTATAATTTCTTGACCTTATATGTTTCTATGTCTACGACTGATGAAGTTTGGTTTTCGCTGATGCTAACCTAGTGTTTATGTTGTCAGCTGGAAAGAATTGTTGGTTTTGCTTCTGCGAAAAGGATGATCGCATCTGAGAAGGGTGTTTTTGTTTTCTGTTAGATGAGATATTCTTCATTTTCTCCTAGGGTCAAGAATCAGCTGTGGACACTGCTGAATTTGAATATCTCCCGGAATTTACATCCAAATCAAACCTAGATAATACTTTGTGCTCGATTATTTTCCCTCGTGTTTTGGCGTATCTCTTGGCCCCACTACTACAAAATGGACTTTCTACGGCGGTGCTTTAAAGGCGGAAAGACCAAAACCACCATTAAAAAGAAAGTACAGACTTTCTACGGGTGTTAGAAATAAACCGCCGTAGAAAGGGACTTTCTACGGCGATTTTTGAAAACCGCCGTAGAAAGTATACGGCGATTTTAGAAAACCGCCGTAGAAAGTCCCTTTCCAAACGGTTGTATTTCTAACCGCCGTATAATTAATAAATATGATGAATTTTACTATAAAAATTGATAAATAGTAAAATAAAACTAAAAAATTTGGGGGTTAATTTACAATTGCGAGATTGATCCATCAACAATTAAGTCTTCGTTGATGGATTTCTAATAACTGAGGACAAATTTCCCTCTGAATAAGAGCGTTATCCGCAATGAAAATAGAATATGTTTGGGCCATTCTTTGAGATGAATCTAATTTGGCCTCCAAAGTACTGTTGATGTTAGCCAAAATAAAGGTAAAAATGTAATTTCATGAGAACGGATAATATAGGAGGTCAAAAAAAGTATTTTAATAATTAGGAAAACGAAATCAAAAGTACTCTTAAAATGTGGATGGGCAACATCTGCAGGGTTCTTGGTGGGCAACATCTTGCCTCGTTGGGCATTCCGGAAACCAAAGGAGGCGCGAATAGTCTATTGGGGTCTGCTGCTTCCCGGAAGGTACAAACTAAATGTGGATGGATCCTTCAGAGGCAACCCAGGGCCTGCAGGAGCAGGGGCAGTGCTACGGGATTCATATAGGAGAATGGTGTTCGTGCTTGGGGCCTCCCTTGGGGTGCTCATAAGTTTTCAGGTGGAAGCTCGATCCCTACTGCTGGGTTTAGTTATCCGTGACCAGTTGGGTCTGCAGCATGTGGATGTGGAGACGGATTCAATGGTGTTATTGTGGGCAGCACGGGGGGTCTCGTCCCTTGGCGTTCTGCAGCTATGATGACTAGGATCGCTGCCCTGCGGCATTGTTATGAGAGCTTATCACACATTTATCTGGAAGGGAATGCGTGGCTAATGCCCTGGCCCAAACTGCCAGTTTGACAGGTCAAACCGAGTTTTTCAGTCACTCCACACTCCCTAGGCGAATGATGGGGCTGGTAGGCTTAGATGCTATGGGCTTTCCTTATCTATGATAATCGAAATAAATCATAAAGTTTGCAGTATATTGAGAAAATGTCAACTGCCTCCTGCTGTACATATCAAATACCATTTGGAAAATGACATTTTGGATCCACTTTTTTTTTTCTCGAACAATTCACTAGGAATATTGTGTTTCATACAGTACAATATGTGAAGTATTGGATAATACAACAATTAATCTTCGATTGAACCCATGACCCAAAATTTACATTTTGAAAAGTCTTAAGATTTTATTAGGTGGCTAATTCATCGGTTCCACTTTACTATGTCCCTAAAACGACGATCTTACTACTTTATTAAGTACTAATTATGCATGATCATATATGCCTACTTAGAATTCATACTAATTATGCATAGTTTCCTATAAGGCTAGAACTAATACTGGTCCATTTGGTTGAACGGAATTAGAATTGAATTGGAATTGGAATTCTATAGAATTGAAAAGTAGAATTAGGATTACAAATCCACTTGAATTTCATTGTTTGGTAGAAGTATAGAATTTGGTAGAAATTGAATTGTGATTCTAAGGGCGTGTTCTTTATATTTTGGTTTGAGTTTTGATTTTGATTTAACAGTAAATTTAATATATTATAATCAATTTTCATCATTTCCAGTATAACTTTTTACTATTCAGCTATACTTTTTTACATTTCCAATACACACTACTACAAAAAAAGGGCTTTAATGGTGGTTTTTTTAGCATATTTAACGGCGGTTTTCTTGCATTTCGAACCACCATCTATCCGGCAGCCGTAGAAAGGTTATGGACTTTTTACGGCGGTTAGAAAGTCTGGACTTTCTAGGGCGGTTGAGAAGAACCGTCATAGAAAGTCTGGACTTTCTACGGCGGTTGGGAAGAAACACCCTAGAAAGTTCGACTTTCTATGGCGGTTCCTAAATAAACCGCCATAGAAAGTACAAGACATTCCCATCCAAACCGCGGTAGAAAGTGAGGAATTTCTCTGGTTTAGAGCAAAACCTGCTTCTAAAAGTTTAAAATTAATATACAAAATATCGCCAAGATAGAAGTAGAAATCGCTATTACATTGCAGTGGCATATCCACAAAAATTCATACAACTATAATATCAACAAGTTTCATTACTATCAAAACAACCATCAAATACGGCTAATGCTCCACAATATAACTAGCGCATAATTTTCTCATAGCATCTATATCCACAGTGGTTAATGGAGTGCGGTCAATCTTGAAATACTGCCACAGAGTATAAAAACAAATTTAATTGAGTAGCAAAATGAAACACAATCAAATAAGTCATGTGAAATCAAAATCAAATACCTTTTCGAGTGTTAATGTCTCGGATTTCATTGCGATGTGGTACATGTAATGCATGACATAGTAGCCATACTCCCAGATAGACTTCTGTTTTTTTATGCTATTATGATATGAGTTAGAAGATCATACAATTGTATACAACACAAGATAAGATCTTTTCATTTCAAGAAAGTTAGAAGATCTTTCGGGCCATTACCTTATCTTAAACTTTAGGTAAAGACAGAGAGAAAACAAGATAACATCTTTTCATTTCAAGAAAGTTTTAATTTCAAAAACCAAGCGCCATTAAACACTTTAAACAAAAGGAGACACAAAAAGGAGCCTAAGAAAGGTTAATATTGAAAAAGCAAGTGACAATTCACCCCTTCAATTCATGAGAACAAGCATTTGAATCATTATCAATACATGGGGCACACAAAATAAAGTAAGAAAGGGAAAAAGTAGAAGGAGAAGTGACATTTCACAATCTCCAAGTATAAAACAAGAATCCTTTTCAAGAAAAGTGACACACAAAGGATACTAGCAACGTTTCTAAAAAAAGATACCGGAAAGAGAGGCAAAGAAAGATTTAATTTCAAAAACCAAGTGCCATTACACACAAACCAAAGGAGGAAAACAAAATAGAGTAAGAAAGGTTAAAGGTTTAAGGAGAAGTTCACTCATTTTACACTCTCCATGCCTAAAATAAGAAAAGCGACACACAAAAGATACTTTGTACGTTTCTAATAAAGATACCGGAAAATGAGGCAAAGAAAGCTTTAATTTCAAAAGATAAGTGCCATTAAAGAAATTAAACCATAGGAGACACAAAAAGGAGCGTAAGAAAGGTTAAATTTTAAAAGGCAAGTGACATTTCACAACTTCAACTCATGAGAACAAGCATTTCACTCATTATCACTAAACGAGGAAAACAAAATAGAGTAAGAAAGGTAAAAGGTTTAAGGAGAAGTGACATTTCACACTCTAAGTATAAAAAAAAGGATCATTTTCAAGAAAAGCGACACACAAAGGATACTAAAAACGTTTCTAAAAAAGATAAGGGAAAGAGAGGCAAAGAAAGTTTTAATTTCAATAAACAAGTGCCATTACCCACTTTAAACCAAAGGAGACACAAAAAGTGGACTAAAAAAGGTTAAAATTGAAAAAGCAATTGACATTTCACCCCTTCAACTATTGAGAACAATCATTTCACTCATTAGCACTAAAGGAGGAACACAAAATAGAGTAAGAAAGGTAAAAGGTTTAAGGAGAAGTTCACTCATTTTACACTCTCCTTGCCTAAAACAAGAAAAGCATTTCACTCATTATCAACTCTCCCCCCTCCCCCAACCAACAAAAGGGTAAAATTAAAGACATGTAAACACTCTCCATGCCTATGGATACCATAAGATACAGAGGGATCTATAACCAAGTGAAATAAAACCACCATATAGAAGTAATGGTGTAAAATGAAAGTGCGAAGGAGAAAAACCAGTTATCGCACACAAAAAAAAATTGCATAAACACCCCAATCGATTAAAACCCGAATTCAAACACCAATCGATCAAAATAATCATGTAAAACTGAATTCAACACCCCAATCGATCAAAACCAAACATAAACTCAAAAACCATTCGATCAAAACCAAACCCGAATTCAACAACCAAACCAATTAAACCACCAATCAATCAAAACCAAAACAATCCAAGCATTCATCATCTCAACAAACCCGAATGCAACATTAACAAAAAACCATAGGCCAATCACAAGTAAACAAATAGCTGTAAAATTTCTAAAGCTTAACTAATTAAACTTGAAACTATTCGGCTAAACCTTATTTAGGATTTGAATCCTACAACCAAGCGACCGATAAGCCAAAACTCTAGTTGGGGAAAAGATATCCATTGGGCGCCTGTATTCCGATTAAGATGCTAGAGCCGGAGCTGGGTGACGGCGGGGCGAGCAGCCAATGCTGAACAGCTTCGGGGAAGAGAAGGAGACGGTCGGCAGTGAGCGGATGACACCGGCGACGGGTTCCGGTTGAAGAAGATGATGGAATGCGACAGGAAAGAGGAGAGGTAAACAGGGGAAGGCTTCTAAATTTAAAATCCTAGTTTGAATTGATTAAGCTGACCCGACCCATGTTTCTATGGCGGGTTCAAAATAAACCGCCGTAGAAAACAACTTTCTAAGGCGGTTTGATTGAAACTCTTTCTACGGCAGTTTCAATCTAAATCGCCATGGAAAGAGCCTTTTCTACGGCGGGTTATGTTAAACCGCCGTAGAAAGTGTCCGAAAAAATTGAGAGAAATCCCGTGCCTGCCTCTATTCCTATTAATTTCAAGGTTTTCTTTTTTGTAAATTAACCCCAAAATTTTTTTAAATTTAATATTGAATATGCAATTTAATATTGATCAATTTTTACAGTAAAATACATTATATTTATTAATTATATACAAACTCCAGCCTTTATACCGATGAAAAAAAAAAGTAATTAATAAATTTCAAATTTTCAATTAACCAATCCATTATTTTAGGGCGGAAAAAATTTTTCAAGTACTGATACACAATAATTATAGGAACACTTAAAAAGTAATAATTTTCATTGAATTACTGGTAAGTTTTGTACTAGTGAATTTCTATCTACTTAATTATCTCTATTTAAATAAAATCAATCAAGAATTTCAATTATGTTAAGATAAACTATTCATAGCGGCAATTAATTAATACTCTTTACAATTGGTTACAAGTATTACTCAATGTCGTATCCATGTATAGTCTTAATTAATTTTCGATCGTTTTTGTATCTCTCATATACATGCAAGCTAGTTAGATCTTCCTTTGCATCGGTACATCCTTTTATTCAAATTAAGAGTCGAAAAAATAGAAAGAGGTGGACGTGGGTAAGAAATGCGCCTTACCCCTGTACACAAATTTCAAATGATGCCGAAAATACGCTTTAAATTTGAATATTACAGTTAAACCTTGATAAAGTAATGTTCGATAAAATAATAACCTTGTTTATATAATAATTTCGTCTAGTCCCAACTTGGGCCAACGGGCTAAAGTTATAACCTCGCTAAATGTGTTAAGTAATAAAAAAAAAAATTGAATCCTTAATGGCCTAATAAACATATAAAGTAATAATTACCAGATTTCATTTGCTATACACATATATGTACGTACATGAACTTGTTTTTTCGAGACATTAAGGACCCTAAAACTTTTGATCTGGCCTGATTTCAAATAATTTTTAATAGAAACTATATTGAAGAACTCTCTCTAAAATAATAAATATTTATTAATCGATAAACGAATAATTTATTCATTTAGCGGTCAATAACTAATCTCGCTAAATGAATATCTTTTTTCCGATCCCTAGGGTATTAATTTATCAAGGTTTAACTGTAAATTAAAACAAAAATATTGGACTTTTAAACAATTTTAACCAAACCTCCCTATCATATTAACATAAATAGTGAAGTTTTATGCAATTTCAAATAATTGCAAATTCAGTTTTACATCAATTTTGATAGAGCTTCCCTTGTAAATTTAACCAAAACTCCTTGTTAAATAAACAGTGAACATTTAAACAACTATAAACAACAAGAAACTTATACTGGTAAGTTTTGTACTATTAAATACGTCTATTCTACGGCGATTTATATAGAACCGCCATAGAAAGCCATTATCTACGGTGGTGGCGGTTATCAAATAACCGCTGTAGTAAGTAACTTTCTACGGCGGTTATTTGAAAACCGGCGTAGAAAGTCACTTTCTACGGCAGTTTTTAAATAACCGCCGTAGAAATTTACTTACTACGGCGGTTATTTGATAATCGCCGTAGATAATGGCTTTCTATGGCGGTTCTATATAAACCGCCGTAGAAAGTCTGTATTTTCTTTTTTAATGGCGATTTCATCTCTTCTGCCGTTAAACTACAGCCGTTAAAAGTCCATTCTGTAGTAGTGACACTTTTTACATTATTAAACTATTTTTCAAAAATCAAAACTCAAACCTTCAGTAAAGAACAGACCCAGTTCTTTTGTTTGAATACATGAATTATATATAGAATTAGAATTCATTTATAATTACAAAATAACTACTTTTCATCTCATACATTCTATTATTGTCAATTTTCATATAAATTTAAAAAAAATACCAAACATACATAAAATTAAATTATACAATCATTGAAATAAATCTAAAATTCAAGAGTCCAATGGGCGGGTTGAACGGGTTTTCGGGAGTTCAAAGTGACCTTTGGATCGGGGCGGGACAATTTGCCCGACTCGACCCACCTCAAAATTCATGGCCCGGTTTGGGTCTCGGAACTCGGATAGAATTAGTCCAACTAAAGAATTGGTTTTGTGGATTTGGCGTCATTTGAATTCCAATTCTTAGGATTAATACACAAACAAACACTAAAATTGGAATTAAGGTCCAATTTTAATTCAACACCCCAATTCTATGGGAAAAAAACAAATCCTAATTGTATTTAACTAAGTACATATCCATAGTATAGGATCGATCAACATAAAAGAAGAATAAATTCAACATCGTTTCAAACTTTCGATGCGACGTTTGCAACTCTTCGTAAAGCTAAAACAAATTTCTTTTGCGTGTAATTAAAGCTGCATAAAATTGACCTATTTAATAATTTGGTTCAACTTAGGACCGTCCGGCACTAAATAATTACTCCTATTAGGGTAAATTACTTAAATATTCAAATTACCTAATACACCTCATGATTTGATAAAATTATTAAACTAACCCTTGACCAGTCAGACGACATAGTGGTCTTACAAAAAAAAAAAAAAAAAACCACTAGAATTATGCACTTGTAAGTGGAGGAATCTATGCATTTGTACACTTGATCACTGGCTGTGGATGCTTGTACTCTTGCTTTTACCGTTCAAAGATGAAGAAACAGTTCAATTTACCAGAAAACCCTTATGTTCCTTTCCGTATATGGGACATGGATTTTGAATTTGTATTTAATTAGATGAAATTGATCTCCCCCTTTGGATTTGCTTTCACTTGACTTCACCATTAATTCATGCACCAAACGTGACCTTCAACTTCCTTTTCTTTCTCTTTATCTCTTTTTTGAGTGTGTAGATGAAGAGTTTTCTATAAAAATATAGAAAATTAACTCTCCGGGTGGGAAAAAAAATGGTATAGTTCAAAGGAGTTTTGGAGTGTAAGTTTTATTTTGTGGTGTGATACGGTTAAAGTAAGACTAAATCAATAGTTGATCTAGTCATAAGGGATTAGCTCTGCAGCATAACTACACTAAGCATTAGTGGGTAAAATGACTTGGGCATTATCTAATAAGTTAGTTACGGACAGGATTTACTAGAATTATCTCCTAGTTTATAGTTTTGTTGTTAGAGGGAGATTAGTCTAAATATTTATCTCTACGTTAATGTTTGGGGCATCAATTAAGAAATATAAAACTCCTCCATTCTGTTAAAGTCCTTCTTTTCTCAACTCTCTAAATTCCTAGATCAATTGTGATCGTAACAGTGGTATCAGAGCAGTTTTTGCTCTTAATCGTTGAATACCTCAATACGTTCTCTTCCTTTTTCTTAAACCTCCTTTTCACAGTCCAGAAATTGGACATACCATGGATACTTTGGATACTAAATTTTGAACCTATGTTTACGAAATTTTAGCCCGACATGAATCCAAGTTCTAAAAAATTCGCTCTACTTTACAGATGGTGCAAACAACGTTGCAGGCTTTGCACATCAAACACACTCTAAACATCAATCCCTTCTCCTTGATCAATGTTTCCACCACTGTTGCTACTCACCACTCCTCCCAGCCCCCATTGTCAATATCAACAGCACCTAAAGAAAAGTTACATTCGACGCTTGGAATTCTTGGACCATCGTCACTAGTTCAACGAGGCAAACTGTTCAACCCAACAGCACTCGGGAATTCTCGGACCGCCGCCAGCACTTCACGGTAACCCCATACCGGTTGTTTCCTCATTCCGTCGATTCACCACCCAAGGGACCTACAAACACCGTAAGAACGGCTTGTGTTACTACTGCGACAAGCTGTTCGTCCTACAAGGACAAGGATGTCAGCGATCCTTCGTGATCAATGGTTGTCGTCCATCACGCAACAATGGGGTTGAACACACGAACCTTCTCCCTGATTGCCGAGCACCAGATTGAGGGACACTGCCAAGGTCTAGACAACATGAGTCTTGCGGACAAGACTCGTCTCAAGGGGAAAGGAATGATACGGTTAAAGTAAGACTACGTCAATAGTTGACCTAGTCATAAGGGATTAGCTCTGCAGCATAACTCCACTAAGCATTAGTGGGTAAAATGACTTGGGCATTATCTAATAAGTTAGTTATAGATAGGATTTACTAGAATTATCTCCTAGTTTATAGTTTTGTTGTTAGAGGGTAACTAGTATAAATATTTATCTCTACGTTAATGTTTGGGGCATCAATTAAGAAATATAAAACTCCTCCATTCTGTTACAGTCCTTCTTTTCTCAACTCTCTGAATTCCCAGATCAATTGTGATCGTAACAGTGGTATCAGAGCCGTTTTTGCTCCTAATCGTTGAATACCTCGATACGTTCTCTTCCTTTTTCTTAAACCTCCGTTTCACAGTCCAGAAATTGGACATACCATGGATACTTTGGATACTAAATTTCGAACCTATGTTTACGAAATTTTAGCCCGACATGAATCCAAGTTCTAAAAAATTCGCTCTACTCTACAGATGGTGCAAACAATGTTACAGGCTTTGCACATCAAACACACTCTAGACATCAATCCCTTCTCCTTGATCAATGTTTCCACCACTGTTGCTACTCACCACTCATCCCAGCCCCCATTGTCAATATCAACAGCACCTAAAGAAAAGTTACATTCGATGCTCGGAATTCTTGGACCATCGCCACTAGTTCAACGTGGCAAACTGTTCAACCCAACGGCACCGGGAATTCTCGGACCGCCGCCAGTACTTCACGGCAACCCCATACCGGTCGTTCCCTCATTCCGTCGATTCACCACCCAAGGGACCTATAAACACCGTAAGATCGGCTTGTGTTACTACTGCGACAAGCTGTTCGTCCTACCAGGACAAGGATGTCAGTGATCCTTCATGATCGACAGTTGTCGTCCATTACGCAACAATGGGGTTGAACATACGAACCTTCCCTCTGATTGCCAGGCACCAGATTAAAGGACACTGCCAAGGTCTAGACAACATGAGTCTTGCGGACAAGACTCGTCTCAAGGGGAAAGGAATGATACGGTTAAAGTAAGACTACGTCAATAGTTGACCTAGTCATAAGGGATTAGCTCTGCAGCATAACTCCACTAAGCGTTAGTGGGTAAAATGACTTGGGCATTATCTAATAAGTTAGTTACAGATAGGATTTACTAGAATTATCTCCTAGTTTATAGTTTTGTTGTTAGAGGGAGACTAGTATAAATATTTATCTCTATGTAATGTTTGGGGCATCAATTAAGAAATATAAAACTCCTCCATTCTGTTAAAGTTCTTCTTTTCTCAACTCTCTAAATTCCCAGATCAATTGTGATCGTAACAGTGGTATCAGAGCCAAGTTCTGGCACCTATTCTTCTCTCTCTTCCTTTCTAAATCCTTCATGCTCCATTGTATCATTAAATATGATACCAAGCTTTTCATTCTCCCCTATCTTAAATCTTCCTTTTTCTTCCTTCAGATTTTGACACTGATCGTATCAGTCTCATGACACAGACCTTCACCAATCTTCGGGATAGAAGATTGCCTCCTCCATTTGCGCATCTTCGGGATAGAAGATTGTCGCCTCCATTCGCAAATCTTCGGGATAGAATATTGCGGCCTCCATCTGCAAATCTTCGGGGATAGAAGATTATCACCTCCCACCACAAATCACGCTTTCCATGCCTTGTCTTGATTTTCATCCTTGCGGACGAGGATGATTAAAGGCGGGAGGAATGATACGGTTGCAACCTTACTACAGTAAAATAGTAATAACTGGGATTGGTTGACCTCTTCCAAGCTCATCCAAACAGATACACGATGTGATAAGGAGATGGATAGATTAGTTGAGTTAGTCTTCCTAGTTTTTAGGAGTAGTGGATGTCAGGATTTACTGGCATATATGTTCCTAAATTATAGGACTTATTTGTTTGTATTAGTTTTAAGTTAATTATAAATAGGTAAACTGTAAATGAGATGAGATATCAACGAATGAAAATATTATTCTCTTCTAAACTTTTAAAATCCCCAGATCATTAAATTGATCATATCAGTGGTATCAAAGCTATCAGTGGTATCAGTGTTATAAGACCTGAGATTGTGAGTGTTGATATGACGTGATGGTGAATGTAGGATTTACATCGTGTTCACAAACATGTTTATTGATGTAACACTAATTAATTATCACTCTCGAATTAGAATTGGATATTTTGTACGTTTCCATGAACCATTAATGTTATAGTTTCCCATATATAGTGTCTTTAATTATTTATCAGATGCATTTTACCTAATCCGCAATTGAATTTGTATTATGTTATATAATTTATTTATCTTAATTAGTAGTATTATATATGCATGAGCAACTCTATTGTAATTTGTAGTGATAATTAAGAACCTATATATATATATATATATATATATAAATAGTTAGATATGAGTATCAGTAAAAAAGCCTCTCCCACTATTTATTAATTAAATAATCATCATATATAGCTAGCTGCAAAAGAAAAAAGAAAAAAGCAACTATTCAGCCTACAGACTCAAATTTGTATCTATGCGTGGCAAAGTTTAATCCCTCTTGTTTTGCTAAATTAGATTAGTGGGGTTTAATTAAAAGTTGTGTCTGATAATTTTATTACTTTTACTTTTTCTATTTTTTTCAAAGACTTTTAATTTACCTGAGACAAATAAATAAATATCAATATATTTAATTGTCCTACGAACTTTGGCAGGCACGCATATTCTTTTTACTGTTTTTGGTTATTAATTGGAAGATTTCAGTGAAAAGAATGGCTCGTGTGTTTGTGTGTATATGTTTCAATTACTTAATTGTGACTTTATCAGCAAATTAATTAATATTTTATCTCTGGAAATAATTGGTAATCTTGCTCTTTATAGCATTGTGACAATAATTTATCGCATATCAACAAGTTAAACTAGCCACAATTAGGGGTGAGCAAAAACAAAAACGATCTGAATCCGCTCCAAACCCATCCGAATCCGAAGTTTCGGATTGATTTTGGATTTTAATCCAAGATCCATGGTCTCGGTCTTCTTCTGAGAGGACGCTATAATCTTAATCCTAACAAGACATGAAGAAGTGGATGTCGGAGATTTCTCGTAAAAAGAAGGGCAGAAAAAATCAACTTTGAGGATGAATTTGTAGAAGCAGAAATGAGTAAGGTCAATTTCAGATTCGCATGCATGGTTCCGCATAATATTAATGCGCATTCATTTCTGAATGTGCAAGTAATGTCTAAAACAAGGTCATTAGGAGTTTCCCAATGTTCTCTTCTGTTGCCTTCAATTGGAGGCCAATTCTGACTGTATTAACTAAGGGAAATTAAAAGACAAATGCAAATAGAATATTTCATTTCATGTAATATTCAATTTGTGCATACTTGCACATCTAAACTACTTTCAAATTCCATAACATGCGCGTGGAAAGATCACATTTTCTGGGTTTTTTTTCTTTTCAAAAGAAGTGGGTTCCAGGCTGCCAGCATACATAAATCACAGCCCCAAAACCCACTTCTTCATTCAAATTCACCTCCACCACTGCTGCTCCATTTTTTGCATAAATTTTCTCCTTCTCTTTTTTTTTTTTTCTCTTTCAACAAAGTAGATACATTTCCTACTAGATGCCCCGGCGCATGTTGTATTGTAACCTCTTTCCTTTCCACTTCCTCAAGTAATAGATATCTTAAATTTTCCTTTTTCCCTCAATTTTTTTTTAAAAATTTATTTTTGCTATTTTTCAAAATGATAGATTATTTATTAGTTATTACAGAGTACTAGATATTTATTACTCCTCGGTTGCATTAGAATATTCCACTTTTTTCAGGTTGGAAAATAATTATGTTTCTAAACAAAATGTAAAATAATAACGCAACTCTTACGAATCAAAAGTAATGAGATGGTTATATTATCATTATATATACATCCTACTTACTAGCAAATTAAGTAAACACCATCTTAATTACTAAGTAGAATATTATAGAATTGGAGGATACAGATTCTACAAGCTAGTCATCTTGTTTATTCTCATCTTTTGACCAAACTGATGCGGATTAGCTGTATACAAGTGCATGCACGCACGCACTAATTATTAAAGATTTCTCACCTTTTCTTTTCTTTTTTTCCAAAACAGCCCTAACACAGAAATTGACAAACTCAACTTCACAATCAAATTAAGGTAAAAAAGAAAATTCGATCTGAATCTCAAAAGAGCCGCTTGAAATCTCCTTTCTAAAATGGCTCTTTGAATTGGAACAACCTTCTTTTTTTCAGTAATGATGAAGAAACACATTTTTTTTGTCCATGCATGCAGAAGCAGAACACGTACGTACGTACAACTCCCATCCCACTACAGAATGAAGTGATCACATTAAAAATTGAATAAGTACTTTAATTAACAACTAATTAACATTTGTGCTGTCAAAGAAGCTTTAAATGATCATTCCAAAAGAAATTAAAGAAGCTCATATTGATTGAATTTGAAAGAAATACTTTCTAATTTCTCACATACTGAAAATGGAACGGTAACCCAGGAGGAAAAAGAAAGCACACTAATATTGCCTATCTGTCATCCAATGCACCGTCCTCAAGGAAACGATTATATTAATTTGCTGTTTGAATTGGAACAACCTTCTTTTTTCTTTTCTTTTTTTACAAGGAATTAATTATGAAGAAATAGATTTTTTTTATTAAAAAGAAAATAAAGTGATACAGATATGCATGCAGAAGCAAAACACGTACGTACTACAAAATGAGTCATGCATGCAGAACACGTACGTTACGTGCAGCAGTTTCAGTAATATATATTAATCCATAGATGAAGAAATGAGTAAGGTCATTTTTAGCTTTACATATCCGCATGCATGCGATTGTGCCTTCTTACTTTATCGATGATTGCTTCATAATCGTGCGCTGCGCTTTACTTGGTTTTTTTCTTAGCATTTTAACAACAAAGCATACACAAAAAAGGCTTGGATATCCTTATAAAAGAGAGAGAGAGAGAGAGAGAGAGAGAGAGAGAGATGATGATATTTATGGTGAAATATAACAAAGTTTACAGTCACAAACAATTAAGAGATATTCATATATAATAAAAAGTAACTAAATGAGTCATAATTCAAGAAACTTAACAATTACGAATGGATTATTAATTTAATTTAATGTTGATTAATTTCCAATTGCTTTGCTATGGAGAAGAAAATCAACAGAAAAAAGTGTTTCTACTCGATCAAAGATTTAAAATATAGATTACAGTAATTAATAAAAGGACACGATCGAAGGCTTTGATCTTGCGAAGAGAAAATTGATGGTCGAAACCGTTGAATGCCTTTGTTTAATTTTGCTTAACAAAATTAAGAAAGGTGTGGGCCATCCTTGAAGCAAGCAAAAAGAAAAGGAAGAATGTGGATGTGAAAAGCATTCTGGTTCATCTCAATTTATGAATTCTAAGTTAAACCATGGTCAGGTTATTTTTAGCAAGAGATGAGATCGATGCGCTCGAACGAGTCGATTATTGTTTTTTATTTGTTCATGTTAGTGGCAAAAAAATATAGTAGTATTTAGGGAATATATATAGTTTGCATATTGTGGCACATATTATTATAAAATAACTTATTTTGAAAAACTTTATCTCAAAATGATCCATGCATGTAGAAGCAGAACACGAACGTACAACTAGAGAATGAAAGTTGTTAATTAGCAGCTACGACTTGTGATGTGACTCAAGTCTATATGTATACAAGAAATGTCCCTCACAGTCTATATAATCATGTCCGCTCGCCCTCGCAGTTAACTTGCAGATTTGCTTCCAACGTGATTGAGAATCTTGACGGCCGGAACTTATTGTCGGCGAGAGCAGCGTCGAAAGTGATGATCCTCTACCGGTTTCAACACACTTGAAGCGGCTATTTTCAAGCTCCTCCAAGGTAGGTGAGCCTCAAATATTCTCGCCTTCTTTTATTGAATCTTTGTTCTCTCCTCCATTGCTGCTGCTACTGCTACTGTTTTTGTGTTTTCTGCTATCATTGTGTTTTTTGTTTCTGGGTAGTTTATGTAACTCAGCGCCGGAACTAGGCCGGTGCTGCCACCCCGCCTTCCACCGGTACCCAACAGTTGTAGTATTACTGCGCCGTTAGCCCGTCCCAGGGAGGCGCTGCTGTTCTATGCCTCGCCGCTGTGTGGAAGCTTGATCGACTAAGACGATGAACAGCTGCTGCCAGCTGTTCTTATTTTTGTGTTTTTTTTTTTTTTCACTTTTACTTGCTTTAAGTAAAACGGCACCCTTTTACTTAAGCAAGGAAAATGAAAATAAAAATAAAAAAAGAGAGTAACGAGTCAGTTTTGACTCAGTCAAACGCAAAACCTATGCTTTGCTTCACAAGGCCAGCTACTGTTTTTTTTTTTTTTTTAATTTTTTGATCTTCAGCCACTGTTTAACCTTAAGCGGACTTCAATTTCTTATCCTGACTTTGAGATTTATTTATTAATTTAACTTTTATATATTTTGTGTTATTTGTTTATGATTTCAAATTTTTATATATGTTTTTCATTGTTAATTCTTTAATACTAAGTTACACATGATAAATGTGTGTTGAAATGTTAGTTAATATTAATAATTAGTTGTAGCTTTTGGGTAAATATTAAAGATATTTAAAATTTATTCCTTGAATATTTATGAAGAAAAACTATGATTGTAAGTTTGTAATGAAATAAACTTAAAATGGAAGATGAGTGAGTTAACAAACGGTAACAAATATTGTAGTTGTTTTACTGGTTTTTATATGTTCATAATTTTGTTATTAAAGTTACAAATCTCATAATTTTGTCCTTCTTGCCCACTTTTGTTACTGTTTGACAGGAATCTGTCCGCTTCTGCTTGCACAAAATCTGAAGAGTTTCAATTAATCTGCCCCTTTCTTCTTCAGAATATATAGCCTTTTTTCTCAAATTCACATTCCACTCACATGTCAACCCTTACCTACCCATTTATTTTCTTCTTCTACTTCTCTCTATGCCTTACTTTCTATTATTCACAATGCCAGCCACCCGAACCAACCAACACATATATTGTTCATGTTAGGCTAGATTCTATTTTCAACAAGTCTTCCCCACTGGAAGATTTGCAAAAATTCTACCATTCCTTCCTCCCAACCACAACACAAGGCGTCAGCGATGTTTCCCGTATGGTTCATTCCTACGGGAAACTCTTCACTGGGTTTGCTGCCAGATTTTCAAAGGCCGAGCTTAAGGAACTGACACAGAAGGAGGGTTTTCTCCATGCCAGACCGGAGAAAATGTTGTCAACACAGACAACATACACCCCTGCCTTCATGGGGTTAAATAGGAGATACGGTGTCTGGCCACTTTCGCAGCTCGCCGAAGGAGTTATCATCGGAGTCCTAGACGAGGGGATTTCAGCAAAACACCCCTCGTTTAGGGAAGATGATATGCCCAATCCACCTCGTAAGTGGAAAGGCCATTGCCAGCTCAAGGACGGGGCAACCTGCAACAACAAGGTGATCGGCGCCATAAATTTCATCTCACCAGGTGCGCCAGTTGATCCGGATAATGTTGGCGGTCATGGCACGCACACGTCAGCTACAGCTGCTGGAAATTTCCTACAAAATGCAAATTTTCTAGGACAGTTCAACGGCACCGCAAGTGGAATCGCCCCTCACGCACACTTGGCCATGTACCAAGTCTGCGAACACGGCTTGGGATGTCCGGAGTCGGCCATTGCAGCGGGTACGTACAAATATTGCCTCCTCCATATTGTTTTTTCATACTGAATTAGTGCCCCAATTAAATTAATGATAGTGAAATGCTCTATTTTCGGTTGATTTTTAATTTCAGTTTAAGTAAATTTAATCTCTAGAATGTTATATTATTAGTAAATTTGACCTCTTGGTTCTCCAACGCTTGTCTTCCACGTAATACATTTATTTGTATAAGAAAGAATTCATATTCTAAAAATTATTTCTGGCTCTACGAACGCAGGTATTGAAGCTGCTATACAGGACGGCGTTGACGTCCTTTCCCTTTCAATTGGACACAATGACGACGGTTTCCCGATTGTTCCTTTCTACGAAGACGCCACTGCTATAGGAGCATTTCGTGCTGTGGTAGAAGGGATCTTCGTCAGCTGTGCAGCGGGTAACTCTGGCCCAACACCATCTTCGTTGTCAAATGAAGCTCCGTGGATTCTCACCGTCGGCGCAAGCAGTGTCGACCGAAATGTTAGAGCTACTGCTCTACTGGGAGATGGCCAACAGTTCCATGGGGAGTCACTGTTTCAACCCAGCCGGTACCCGTACTTGCTGCCCTTGGTCTATCCAGGGAAAAATGGAGAACCGAATCCTGCAAAATGCCTTGTACTGGACGAAGTCGATGTTCAGGGGAAAATTGTGTTGTGCGAAAGTGACAAATTGAGCAATGGAAATTATCAAGGGCAGCAGGTATTTAACGCTGGTGGAGCTGGCATGATAATCATCAATACAGACGTGCAGGCCTACACTATTGAAGCCGAATGCTATATTCTTCCAGCGACAAGGGTCAGCTTTGCCGCGGGTCAAAGGATCAAGGCGTACGTGAGTTCCGCCTCCAGTCCCACCGCAACAATCATATTCAAAGGGACTGTCATTAGAGAGCAAAGTGCCCCGGCAGTTGCCTCTTTCTCCTCCAGAGGTCCCAACCGGGCAAGCCCGTCCATTCTAAAACCGGACATCCTTGGTCCTGGATCGAACATTTTCACTGCCGGAGATGATGACGGGAATTTCTTAATGGCATCCGGAACATCCATGGCAACTCCCCACCTCAGTGGAGTTGCAGCCATTTTCAGGCGGTTATATCCGACCTGGTCTCCTGCTGCCATTAAGTCTGCAATTATAACAACCGCTGATTTCCTGAACATCAACCACACCAAGATTCTTGATCAGAGGTTGGTTGAGGCAGATTTATTTGCCACCGGCGCGGGCCATGTGAATCCACCAAGAGCAATTATTCCCGGCTTAGTATACGACATCCGACCGGAAGATTACATCGCTTATTTGTGCGGTTTGAACTACACTGATGTGCAAGTGGAAATCATTGTAAATCACCCAGTCACATGTGCCACCATTTCCAGCATTCCCGGAGCACAACTGAACTATCCTTCATTCGCCATTCAGCTTGGCAACTACACTCAGAGATACACCAGGACAGTTACCAATGTTGGGGAGTCTAACACAACTTACGTGGCAGAAATTGAAGAAATTCCCGGGGTTGATGTTAAAGTCCGTCCCTGTAAATTGATATTTGCGAATGTCATTTACAGGTTGTCGTATACCATTAGCTTCACCAGAAGAGACGATGCTCTCGTTGAAAGTAATTATGTACAAGGAGCGGTCACTTGGGTGGCGAAAAAGTATTATAGAGTTAGAAGTCCTATATCAGTCAAGTTAATTTAGTCAACTAATATAGAGAGTTACAAATTATGTATCATAGTCCATTTTCTTATTTGAATGTTTAAAATTATATATAGAATTAGAATAATTTATGATAGCAGAATAGTCATAATAAAATTATATTATACAAGTATAGAAATAAATATAAAATCTTATATAATTACAATAATAAGATAGTGAGGCAAAATAATAAATGAATTTGAACATACTCGTTTCTTGAAGTTGTATGTGATACAGAGTAAGGCCAATTCCAAACTAAAGCCACAAAAACAGACACAATTCGTGTGATTACAAGTTTCACAAAAGTTCTTGGGATATCAGCCTAAAGATAGTTTGCCATTTGCAAGAAGCCTCCAGTTTAAGGCAAAAACCACCAATCAAAGATGACGATGACATCCCATAATGCCTATCTATCTTTCCATAGAGAACTACTAGGGATGTAGAATGCATAATCTGACCACAAAGTTACAACAATTAAAACACTCACCAGATCGAGTTTATATTTCGCAAATACTTTCTGTCAAAAGATGCAATAATTGTGGCAACGGTCCGTAGAAACAAAATCATCTGTCATTTGCCCTACAAAAGAACCAACCTTTTCTACCATCATTCTCGGCCAACAGAAGAATTCCATTATTCTTCGGTTCGTAGAAAGAAAATCATAGGCTCAACAAATAAATAAATAAGGAAAAAAAAAAAAAAAAACAGGGGATGGTAGAAGCATGATCTTTCACCTTAGGGCCCGTTTGATAAAAATTAATGCTTATCATTTGAAAGATTAATGTTGAAACCATAATACTGAATTAAATAAGCACTTAACATATTAATATTGAAATATATTTTCTGAACCTCTCAATCATAATGTTTAACCACTCGATTTTGTTTGACAAATATGTTGATCTTAATGCTAAAATCTTGAAAGTGTACTATTTTACCCTTATGTTGAATTTTATGTATTTATATATGCGAAATATAATTTTTTATAATAAAACATAAATTATGATTAATGAAAAATATAAGAAAATAACATACGATAAAACACATTAAATTGAGTGCTTAAATACCAAAAAAGATTATCACAATTTATTAAATTTCCTGAAAATGAAAAATAAATTCACCATTGTAAAAAAAATTTTACAATAAAACTAGTATATAATTAATAAAATTATATAAGTAATATAAAACATATCGTATGAATGAGATGTATCGTATGCAAATGATATACTTATTAAATAAAATTTAAATTCCAAAATACAATTGTAAAAATTCAATCAAATTTTATTTGATAATATTATGATAAAAAAAAAGATTAAAATACGTGGTATGTTAATGAAGAAAAAAAATAAAATAATAATTTATTTAAAAATAAATAATTATAGTTAAATCAATATGAATAAAATAAAAAGTGGTAGTTTCGGAAATCAAATATGAGGTATTTAAAGAATTGTTACGCTGACCATTAAAAGATAACCAATAAGCTGACTTTTTTCGCTTAAATTTTTCTAAAAAAAAGAAGCAATGCTTAAACGATTAACATGTTTTAATTTGTGTTATCAAACACCCTAAAAATTATTATCTCTTAATTTAATAATTTTAAATATTAAGTGATGTTATCAAACATGCCCTCGATCTTTTTCACAAAACCAAGAGTGCTTCTTCAGATTCATCGGTTTCTCTAACCGATGTGCTTCATTAGCAGGTGGGAAACTAATTTCTATCCCCAAAATTAGGTTATTGAATTCCTCAAATTAACACCAGATGCACCAAACTCGGGGAGTGCCCACTACTACAAAAAGGGCTTTCAATGGCGGTTTTTAAGGGATTTTAACGGCGGTTTTCGGCCCTTTTGAACTGCCATCTATCTGACAGCTGTAGAAAGTTTATGGACTTTCTACGGCGGTTCGGAACCACCGTAAAAAGTGGTGACTTTCTACGGCGGTTCCGAACCGCCGTAGAAAGTGACGGAAGAAACCGCCGTAGAAAGTGGTTCTACGGCGGTTTCTTCCCAACTGCAGTAGAAAGTGACCACTTTCTATAGCGTTTTCTTCCCTACCGCCTTAGAAAGTGACCACTTTCTATGGCGGTTTTTTACTAAACCGCTGTAGAAAGTCTGAGATTCAGACCCAAACCGCGATAGAATGTGAGAAATTTCTCTGGTTTAAAGCAAAACCTGTTGCTAAAAGTTTAAAATTAATACAAATCTCACCAAGATACAAGTTGAAATCGCTATTATATTACAGGGGCATAGCCAAAAATATTTGTACAACTATAATATCAACAAGTTTCATTACTATCCATCAACTATGGCTAATGCTCCACAATATAACTAGCGCATATTTTTCTCATAGCATCTATATCCACATTGCTTAATGGAGTGCGGTCGAGCTTGAAGTACTGCAACAGAGTATAAATTCAAACGTAATTGAGTAGCAAAATGAAATACAATCAAAGTTATGAGAAATCAAATACCTTTTCGAGTGCCAATATGTCGGATTTTATTGCGATTTGGTACATGTAGTGCATGACATAGTAGCCACACTCCCAGTTAGCCGTTTGCTTTTTATGCTAATAAATATTAGTATACGAGTTAGAAGATTATACAATTGTATACAACGCAACGTTGAATAAAAAATTCAATAAAAACCAATTTTACCTTAACTACTATCCATTCAGATTGCATATGCACATTTCTGGGCAATCCTAAGAAAGCTTAATAATTAAACATCACCCTATAAAAATGAAAGCGGAATGAAAATAATTAGCAACATATGTATATACGATTGGCATTAGAAATTATATATGCATTCTAACATTAGTTAATATATATAACTCGCTCGTCTATAAGTATTACTGCCCCCTCTTTTTGTGGGTTTTGTAAAGAATCAAACCAGTACACAACATTTTCAATCGGTCTAATGGCTATAAGCATCCAATATCCACTGCAAACCAAAAATTCAATCACCTCAGATCTTTAAATCAGTGTTTCTTAAAAATTAGAGAAACGCTTACAATGTTTACCTCTGAAGATACGGTACCAGATAAATTTCTTTATTCCGATCCTTCAAGTTTCGTGCAATGTATTGTACCCTATCTTCATTTGTGTTTCCTAATGCCGTGACATGATCAACTGAGAGAAACCCTATCCCCTTCCGGTCATTCCTTTCAACCAAATCATGTAAAGCTCTAGAGTTTACATTATCATGCATCATTGGTTAGTCTAGGCACATGGAATGCATACTATATATAACAATAATTTGAAATAGGTTATAAAATTAAGTGGAAACTCACTTGATGAACAATTGCATCAAACAGTTTGTGACCATGTTTTCTCTTGACAATAATTCACCAACATCCATTTGATCCATCGCAATAGGATGATCCACACCTATGATATCTCTTGTCAATTGAAACAAAAAGCCAGTGAAGTTTGAATCTTTCTCTATTCGGAGTTCTAACTCATGCAGTGGATTAGATGTCGAAGAGGATGTCATTTCATTTGGAGTGGTCGAAGAAGATTTTATCTCATCCATAGAATTCAAACGACCTCTTTTCTTTTTTAAACATTTATCCACCTAACACCATTTGAAATAACATTAAATATACAAAACAGTATGAAGTAATTCACAAATAAATGTAAGAATATACCTGTGTTACTGGATCCGGAATAAGCTTAATCAAATGTATAGGCCATTCCACGAAAAAGGATTGGGTCATTCCTACAGTTGAAGCCTCTTCCTCAGGTTAGCGGGGCAAAGTCATCATATGAAATTTTAATTGCAACCCTAGCGCAACCTTTCCTTACCTCGTGGCCATGGTGCTTTCTCTGCTTATAAACATTTCCCTTTGCCACAAGCTTACGTCTCTTAGATGTATCCTCAGAGATGAACAGATGACATTCACACCCGTCCTGAGATAATAGGCAAGCGAATGAACATTACTAAACTATTTCCGCTAACTTCAAAAACCAAGTGTAATCATGAAAAGCAATTCAAGCTTCTTTAGCAGTGACAATATGAAAGAAATTATACAAACAAATATGACAGACATAAATGTACTTTAATTACCTTGTATTCGCCTAAAGAATTCACATCTTCCAAGTTTGTTGCAATAGGGCTATTCTGAACCTCATTCAAATTGATCGGGTCCATAGATCAAACAAGTATCCTATGTAACTCAGGCAAACTTGTAGGGATAAGAGGAGAAAAATTTTGCCTACGAGGTTCTTTAGGGTGTATCGTAGGACTCACAGTGGAAACATTGCTACCATGGACCTCAAACATCTCTGGGGTCATTCCGGAGGTTTCTGGGTTCAAGCTCTGAGCTTTGGCACTATTGAGGACAGTGGCTCTTGCTGTATCATAGTCAGTCCCCATCTTAGTACATATTAACCCAACCATCATCTTAAGATGTGTTTGACATTCATCGAGTTGGGCAATGGTTTTCTGAAGCTTTCTTTTAGTTAAATCTAGTTCATCTTTAAGCAACGGGCTTGTTTTCGGGAAAATCTCTGTGATACGTGCCCTGGTAGAATGGCCACGAACACGACCGGGGTGATCGGTCTTTCCCGTTGCCTTGACAAGAATGTCATTCCTACCCTCTGCAACTTTCTTCCCTTGGGACTCGCGCAAACATAGATTTTCCTAGACGTTTTGCCAAAAATATGAAATGGAAATAGATCAATTATAGTTTTAATTATATGCATAGCTTAAAGAACTGAAACACAAGAAAATGTATGATGTAAACTTACAATTTCACTTCCAACACGACCAGCCTCTGGGGTAAAGTATTCGCCTTGATTGTTTGTGTGAGCCTGTCTCCAAAGTAGATGCTGGCCTGGCCCTGCATAAGGTTCTTCCCCTTCTTCTTCGGACGTACCGTCCTCTAAAGCCTTCTTCCCAGTTGCAATCAAAGCCTCTTCATGCAAATTCTTCTTTAGAAGTCGATATCCACCGCAAGATAAATTATGGTAAAAAGAATTTAAAGTGGCATTCTTTTGCGCTTTTTCACAAATTGCCTAGAGAAAAATACAATGAAAAGCGATCATCCATAAACTGAGCAATTTCAAATATCCAAAAACAAGAAGGAAATGAATTTCAAAACCCACCTTCCATTCTTTTGTTTCGCTGCTAGCCTTAAACTTAAGCCATGTCTCCCTAGGGAGATATTTATATTCAAGGCATGGGTCCTCACCCTGCAAGTCGCCATTTACATATCTACCTAAGAAGGATTTCCAATCTTTCCAACGTTTACTGGCATAAGAAATCCACTTGGTTTTGAGTTCTTCAGTTGATTTAAAAACAAATAATGCCTACAGTAAACAATAGAAGTACAAATTTAGATAAATTTGGGTTCATTTGTATGAATGGGTAAACAAACAATGCATTATAATTTTGTAGAATACCTGTATTTCCATCCACACTCTCTTCTTGATCTCGTCAGGGACTTTGGGCCATGATGCATATTCCATAATGTCCACTTTGCTCCGGGCCGTGAATGCTACGAATGTAATCCACTTCGTATGATAATTTTTAGGCTCATTTTTGGAATTGAACGAAATCTCAAGAGTTTCCCCTTCATACGCATTTCCAAAAGATCGTTACAATTTGTAGGCCCTCTACCTCTTTTAGCTCTAGTAGAAGACCCATCTCCATTGCGCTTTCCCTCATCACTATGCTCCTCATTGCGTTTTCTTTTTCAGGCCATTAGCTTAGCTTAAACTTCATGTAAAGACAACGAGAAAACAAGATAACATCTTTCCATTTAAAGACAAGCTTTAATTTCAAAACCCAAGCGCCATTGAACACTTTAAACCAAAGGAGACAAAAAACAAGAATGCTTGTAATGTTTAAATTTAAAAGGCAATGTACATTTCGCAACGTCAACTATTGACAACTATCATTTCACTCGTTTCTACTAAAGGAAAAAACCAAAATATAGTGAGAAAGGTAAAAGCTTAAAGGAGGAGTACTTCACTCCTAAAAAAAACCCTCCTTCCCTAAAACAAGAGAAGTACTTTGTGCTTTTGCAATAAAGAAGCTTTACATTGATGCAAAGATAGCTTTACTTTCAATAGATTAGGGGCATTCATGACATTAAACCAAGGGAGGAACATAACTTCAACTCAACCACAAAGCATTATCCTCCTTAGCACTAAAGGAGAAACACTAAATCGCATAAGGTAAAAGATTTAAGAAGAAGTGATATTTCAAGCTCCACATTTATTAAAAAAAAACCCCCCTCATCCCGGATATTTCATGCATTTCAAACAAAGATAAGGGAAAGCGAAGAGGAGAAAGTGATATTTGCAATACACAAGTGCCATTATCCAACTTAAACCAAAGGAGTCCCAAAAAAGTGGACTTTTAAAGGGTACCATTGATAAAGTACTTCACATTTCACAACCAACAACTAATGAGAACAATCATTTCTACTAAAGGAAAAAAACCAAAATATAGTGAGAAAGGTAAAAGCTTAAAGGAGGAGTACTTCACTCCTAAAAAATACCCTCATTCCCTAAAACAAGAGAAGTACTTTGTGCTTTTGCAATAAAGAAGCTTTACATTGATGCAAATATAGCTTTACTTTCAATAGATTATGGCATTCATGACATTAAACCAAGGGAGGAACACAACTTCAACTCAACCACAAAACATTATCCTCCTTAGCACTAAAGGAGAACCACTAAATCGCATAAGGTAAAAGATTTAAGGAGAAGTGATATTTCAAACTCTACATTTATAAAAAAAATCCCCCTCATCATGGAGAACGACTCACAAAGCATATTTCACGCATTTCAAACAAAGATAAGGGAAAGCGAAGTGGAGAAAGTGATATTTGCAATACACAAGTGCCATTATCCAACTTAAACCAAAGGAGCCCCAAAAAAGTGGACTTATAAAGGGTATCATTGATAAAGTACTTCACATTTCACAACCAACAACTAATGAGAACAATCATTTCTACTAAAGGAAAAAAACCAAAATATAGTGAGAAAGGTAAAAGCTTAATGAATGAGTACTTCACTCCTTAAAAATTCCTCTCCTTCCCTAAAGCAAGAGAAGCTACACTCAAAAGGTACTTTGTGCTTGTTCAATAAAGATGCTTTACATTGATGCAAAGATAGCTTTACTTTCAATATATAAGGGGCATTCAAGACATTAAAACAAGGGAGCCCCAAAGAAGGAACCCTATAAAGCTTAAATTCCACAAAGTGGACTCAACAACCAAGCATTTTCCTCATTATCCCTAAAGGAGGAACACTAAATCGACTGAGAACCAAAATCAAACACCAATGTTCTCAAATTAATCAAGCAAAACCAAAATCAACATTGTGATTCTCATCTTAGTGAATGAAAACCGAATTGAAAGGGTACTTAATTGAAATCCCAATCAAACACCGAGGTTCTCAACTTATGTAGAACAAAACACGAAATTCAACAACCAAACCAATTCAACCAACAATCGATAAATCCCAAAGCAATCCAATCATTCATCACTAGCATAAAACCCAAAATCAAATTGGGAATAAAAACCCTAGTCCAATCGGAAGTAATGAAAAAATGGAAGGCAACATTGCAAAAGCTTTAAAATGCAAGCATAGAAGTCGGCTAAACCTTATGTAGGATTGCACTCCTACATCCAAGGCCGAAAATGTTGGTGGGGAAAATGGAAGAAATGGTGGCCGGGGTCCGGGACACACAAAGCTTGGACCTTGGTCCTCGAGGATCGATCAGCAACGCCAAGAAGCCGCAGGGAAGTGTAGGAAAAGGGCGGACTTCGACGGGTGGCGCCGGCGACGGCTCTCGGGCACGACAAAACCGAACCGAGGCGGGAGAGGGGAGAGGGAAACAGGGGAGAAGCAGGGGAGTACAGGGGAAAATGAAGGAGGAAAAGAGAGGTCTAAGTTCAAATATTTTGAACTTAGACCGGCGGGTTGGTTCTATGGCGGTTCAACCAAAACAGCCGTAGAACCAACTTCGGCTGTTCAAAGAGAAACCGCCGTAGAAAGGTTACTTTCTACGGCGGTTTCACTTTGAACCGTCGTAGAAAGTTGGTTTCTACGGCGGCTTTTGGTTGAACCGCCGTAGAAAGTTGGTTTTACGGTGGTTTTTCTTGAACCGGCGTAGAAGAGGGGAAAAAATTTGGAGCCAATTCCCGCGCGAGCATATTTTCTTATTAATTTCTCTTTTTTTTTCATTTTCATAAATTAACCCCACAATTTTGTAGAAATAATAATACTTACCCAATTTACATTATATTTATTAATTATGTACAGAAACTTGCCTTTTATAAACCATTTAATAATTAAATTTCAAATTTTCCCTTCAACCATTTCCACCGAAAAATTTCACGTACTATTACACAATAATTATAGGTAAAAGCACAAAATTAAGAAATTTCGTAAAATTACATGTAAGCTTCGATAAAGTAATAAGCTTCATTATCTTCCCTAAATTTTCTGCGTTTTCAACTTGGGCGAACGAGATAAAATAATCAAATCGATAAATGCATTAAGTATGTAGTATAAGAAAAATGAATTCTTAAGGGCCCAATAAAAATATACAGCAATAATTACTGGATTTCATTAGCTATATATATATATATATATTTGCAATTAAGGACGATAATATTAATCGAATATGTATAGTGAAATACTGAGAAATTTATTATGTTGCTAAATATAATGTATTTTATTTACTTGCAACGGTTGATCATTATTAAATTGCACATTCAATATTACAAGGGAATGCAGGGGAGAAGCAGGGGAAATGTGGGGAAATTAGAGAGATTAGACCAACAAATTTGAATTTAGACCGGCGCTTTATTCTATGGCGGTTCAAGGAAAAACCGCCGTAGAAAGTATTTTCTACGGCGGTTTTTTTTTACTCGCCGTAGAAAAGTGGAAACAATTGGAGCCAATTCTCGCGCGCGCATAAATTTCTATTTTTATTTCATTTTCTGAACCCTAAACCCTAAACCCTATTAATTTCTATTTGTTTTTCATTTTCATAAATTAACCCCAAAAATTTGTAAATATAATATTACATACCCAATTTACATTATATTTATTAATTATGTACAGAAGCTCGCCTTTTATGAAACATTTAATAATTAAATTTCAAAATTTGCCCGTGCACTATTCCACCGAAAAATTTCATGTACTATTACACAATAATTTTAGGTAAAAGCTCAAAATTAATAACTTTCATAAAAGTACATGTAAGCTTCATTATCTTCCCTAAATTTTCTGCGTTTTCGACTTGGCGAACGGGATAAAATAATCAAATCGATAAATGCTGTAAGTAAGTAGTATAAGAAAAATGAATTCTTAAAGGCCCAATAAAAAAATAAAGCATTACTTACTGGATTTCATTAGCTATATATATATATATATATTTGCAATTAAGGACGATAATATTAATCGCATATGTATAGTGAAATACATTACGTACATTTATTATGTTGCTCAATATAATGTAATTTATTTACTTGCAACGATTGATCATTATTAAATTGCATATTCATTATTACATTCCCAATTAAAAAAAAGAATTTTCATTGATTTATGGTAGGTTTTGTACTATTCAGTTTATGTGTTCTTAATTAATTATCTCTAGTTTAATAATTAAAGGCAAGCAATAATTGCAATTATGTTAAGATAAAACAAAAATAGCCTGAAAGATCGACTTAATACTCTTTACAATTGGGTACAAGTACTCAATGCCGTATCCATATATAGTCTTAATAATTTTCTAGCGCTTCTGTATATCTCGTACACAGGCATGCTAGTTAAGAGGCAATAAATAGAAATAGGTTGCCGCCGGTACGAAGCGCGCCTCAATAGAAATTATATTGAAGAATCTCTCTAAAATAATAAAGATTTATTAATCGATAAACGAATATTAATTCATTTAGCGGTCAATAACTAACCTCGATAAATGAATATCTCTTTTCCGATGCACAGAAAAGTAATTTATCAAGAGTTAAATATAAAATCAAAACAAAAATCATTGTATAGCTTTCCTGTAAATTTTACCAAAACTACTCCTTGTAAAAAAAGCATGGAACATTTAATCAAAAATAAAAAACAAGGAAATCAATTTGCCAGAAAATTCGACAGAGTCTCCCCTATAAATGTAACATACTCCCTGTCAAGGGTATGCACATAATTAAATACTTCATTAAGATTCCAATTACTTCAAATAATACAGAATTCAGTTTAAAATCAATTCCGACAGAGTCTCCCCTATAAATTTAACCAAAACACCCTGTCATCCTAACATCAACACAAAAGCTTCACACAATTTCCAGCAATAACAAATTCATTTCTAAACATTTCGCTATATGAAGTTCCCTGAAAATTTTATCCCTTGATTGCGCGGCTTCATCCAAGTTGTGACCTGTTTCAATCAGACAGTACGAAGGATGAAAATAAATGTTGTTATAAAATTATATCCACATCGTTTCATTAAAATCAAATATACATATATAAATACACACACACACACACAAAAAAAAACAAAAAAAAAACAAACAATATACCTGAAAATGATTCTTAACATATTCTCTTTCTCTTATGGGACACTTGATCCTCGAACCATAATCCTTCGCTGTGGTCATCACGAAGTATGTATTTATCAAGTTCCCTATCTTCTTCAACTGCTATCAATTCAGGTAACCCACTAGAGAAAGGGCCCACCTCATAAAGCCCTTCTTCTGTATCAATTCCTTCCACTCCGTGATGTTGTTTACCATGAAGAACAATAGACCAATGTTCATCACAAGGATCGGTGATATAAAAAACCTGTTTTGCCTGCGATGCAAGTATAAATGGTTTTCCCTTGAAACCCTCTCGATTAAGGTCAACCAAGGTAAAACCCAATGGATCATCAGCTCGAACCCCATTATTGTTATCAACCCATTTGCATCGAAATACAGCTACTTTGAAACAAACATAGTCAAGTTCCCAAATATCTTCGATCATCCCGTAATATGCCATGCTTGCATACATTGGATTTTATCCTTCCTGCTAGAAACATGTAACGCCTCCAAGATTAATGTAACACCACTGTTTGTGCCATGCTCTTGTCATCTTGTCTCTTAGTAGCAAATGAATATCCATTTATGTCATAACATGAAAATGCTCGTACCACATGGCTGGGCTTAAACGCTACCATTTTAATGTCTCCGAAACGTCTTTGCCCATGACAGCATTACCAAACCAATTGACAAATGTCCGAATATGTTCATTGAGCACATTTTGATCACTCCAAGCAGATAAGACATTCTTATTGAACGCATATGGTCTCTCACGTAGGGCTCAACTTCTTCAGAATTGTGCAATATGTAGAGATGCGCCTTCATCAATTCAACATTAGAAGGCGTAAACATTTTTCCTCCCCTTGTGCCCATACCTGTAATCCTCCCATCGTGCCGATTCTTAGATATTCCAATTGATGTGTATCAGCCAAGTACTCAGTGCAAAACTCAATTACCTCCTCAGCTATATAACCTTCAACAAAACTAGCATTAGGACGATAACGATTCTTAACATACCCTTTAAATACTTTCATATATCGCTCGAATGGGTACATCCATCACAAATGAACAGGCCCGTAGATTTTTATCTCTCTAACCAAATGAATCACCAAATGTACCATAATATCAAAAAAGGCGAGTGAAAAATACATTTTAATTGACAAAGGACAACAATTATTTCATCTTGTAACTGATCAAGTTTTTCGCTCGCGATAACCTTGCTACATATAGCATTGAAGAAGAAACAAAATTTTGTTATACTGGATTTAACATGCTTGGGCAATATAGAGCGAATAGTTACAGGCAACAATTGTTGCATTAAGGCATAGCAATCATGAGACTTCAAACCAACAAGTTTTAAATCTTTTACGGAAACAAGTCTACTTACAGTTGAAGAATATCCGGATGGAACTTTGATGCTACGCAAACTTGAACACAGTTATTTTTTCTCTTTTCTGGACAAAGTGTGACAGGCAGGGGGTAGATATGTGCGTTGTCCTCGAGCTACCGGTGCTAAATTTGATCTTATATTCATATCAACCATATCAAGTCTCGCGTTATAACCATCCTTAGTTTTACCAGGTATGTTCAAAAGCGTACCTAACAGGCTTTCACAAATATTTTTCTCAATATGCATAACGTCGAGACAATGTCTGACATCCAAGTTCTCCCAGTATGAAAGTTCAAAAAAGATGGATTTTTTCTTCCAACAACATGTATCATTATTGCCGGACTCCGAAGGTTTTCCAAACTCCACATTAATGTCCGTCACACGAGCTTTAACCTCTAGCCTGCTCAAGGGTTCTGGAGCTTTTCTAAACTCTTGAAATCCATTGAATGCTCTTTTCATACGGCGATACGGATGAGTCTCAGGAAGAAATCTATGATGCCCAAGGTATACTGTCTTCCTCCCATGTGCAAGCTGACAAAAATCTGTACTCTGCTCACATATAGGGCATGTTTTATGCCCTTTAACAGAGTACCCAGACAAGTTTTCATATGCAGGAAAATCATTAATAGTACAGAACAACATGGCACGTAATGTGAACATTTCTTCACGGTATGCATCAAACACAAGTGCGCCTTCATCCCATAACTTTTTCAAATCTTCAATAAGAGGAGCAAGATACACATCGATGTCATTTCCTGGTTGTCGTGGGTCTGAAATCATTAGAGACATAAGTATATACTTGCGCTTCATACACAAGTAAGACGGCAAATTGTAAATAACCAACATCACCGGCCATGAGCTATGTGTGCTACTCAAACTGCCAAACGGGTTCATTCCATCAGTACACAAACCAAGCCTCAAATTTCTAGCTTCTCCCCAAATGAAGGATACATTGAATCAATTTTTCACTGATTCGAGTCTGATGTATGCATTATCATCTTGTCATCATCACTGGGAATACACCGATCTGAATGCCATGTCATAAGTTTTGCATCTTTTGCATTAGCGAACAACCGTTTAAATCTCGGTATTATAGGAAGATACCACAGAATCTTAGCCGGCGACCCCTTCTTTTGCTCATCAGAACTGTCTTCAATATCATCACATAGCTGCTTATTTTTGTATTGTGAAGTTTTACACTTAGGACAAAGCAATAAATCCTTATACTCATTCCTGTAGAGGACGCAATCGATTGGGCAAGCGTGGATCTTCTTATACTCCATACCCATTAGACACAATATTTTTTTCGACTCATAAATTCGATCTGGAAGTTCATTATCTTCTAGAAGCATATCTTTCAATACCCTAAATAAGGATGTAAAACTAGTATCTGACCACCCATTTGCCGCTTTCAAATTAAACAACTTCAAAACACTAGACAAGCGTGTATATCTAGTGCAACCGTTGTATAGAGGCTTCTCATTGTCACCCAAAATGGAAGCAAGAACTTCCGGTTTATCAGCAAAATCCTTGGCCACATCCTCAATCATGTCATCTAATCAATCTTTAGTAATCCCATCATCTCCTTTTGCATGAAATTTTGTTTGCTCAGGAAAACTATCAATACTTTCACCATGCCAAATCCACAATTTATAAGAAGGATCAAATCCATTCCGATATAAATCGAATCTTATTGTATCCGAGTTATCAAACCGCAATCCATTTTTACAAGCTTTACACGGACAATGGACGTACTTTGTATTCTTATAAGCCAATTCAATGAAACTCTCAACTTCTTTCACATAAAAATCGGAGGTCCGATCACCATACAACAAGATATTTCGATCCATGCCAACACCTTGAAAGAATTAAAAAAACCAATTAATAATTCAACAAACAATGTAGAAACTATCAAGTTGCATGCTTGTCTTAGCACATGTCATACTAATGTTACTCAAATAATCAAAACTAATATAATACCTCAATGGAAAAAATAATTCATAACCACTACATGCACAATAGACATAATCAAATGAAGAAGAACCCATAAGTTTTTCATTTACGCATTTTATCAAACACATGCAATGCATAAAAAAAATAATACACTCTAAGTAGTGCTAATTAATTTTATGAACATAATCCAATAAAAACCAAATACTATAAATCATATCACATCACCAATAAACTACATAGTATAACTACATAGGGTTCCACAATATACTAAGGTTCACCATATATATGGATTGTAATTTTAATTTTCACTCTACCATAAATAAAAATAAATTCAATATACACATATCCAAAGTACAAGAATAGTCAATTACTGAGAAATTTTAGAAGTTGCTAACCTTAAAGTGGTAAATTTTAGTTTCAAATGACGATTCTTTACATCAAACATGTAAAACCGTAGTAGAAATTTGGAGAAGAAGACTTTCGGCCGCGATATGGAGATACACGTTATTTAGGGTTAAATACGTCAATACAACGGCGGTTTTCATATGAACCGCCGTAGAAAGGGACCTTCTACGGCGGTTAATTGAAAATCCGCCGTAGAAATAACCGCCGTAGAAAGGGACTTTCTACGGCGGTTAATTGAAAACCCTTTCTACGGCTGTTAATTGAAAACCGCCATAGAAAGTCACTTTCTACGGCGGTTAAGGCGGTTTATTTTAAAACCGCAGTAAAAAGTCCGTATTTCTTTATGACGACGGTTTTCTCTTTTCCGCCGTTAAAGCTCTATTTTGTAGTAGCACTTACCCTCAAGGTCGGTAACCCTCCCTACGTGGCACTTATGTGGCATCCATATCAGATGCTAGTTGAAATATCTCTTCTTTCTTCATTTATACAGTATATCAACACTTAATTTCTCTTTGATGTTTCCCGAAACTAATTTATTTCTATTAGTCCAATTTAAGTCTCTTCTTCCTTCATTTATTGTCTACCATTTTTTATTCCTTCCGTAAAACCACCAGCATCACCATAGTCTGGTTCTTTGCCTTCAGTACACCCACCCACCATCTTCTTCTTTTCTTCATTTATTCTTTTTCCCATTCCTTTTCCTTTATCGTAAACCCCATCTCTCATTCTTCATTTTCTTTTTTTTCCTTTCCCTTTATTATGGGCTAATTATAGACCATAAATAATTATATAGGAAGGGTAAGAGGAGTAAAAAATCTAAAATTAAACTATTTTTTTAAAACAAAAAATATTTTTCGAAGTAGAGTATTCTAAATGAATGGAGGAAGTACTAATTTTTATTTTTATTTTTTTGAAAGTCTACTACTTTTAATTATTTGTATTTTCATAATTTATCACTCTTAGTTAACCAGGTAAAACAAAAAAATTACTAATAATTAATCCATTTAATTTTTCAAAATATTATAATTTAACATGTATTATTCTAATCACATTTTACCCTTCACCATGAATTTAACCACTTCTCAGATTTACTCCTTTTTATTATTTTTTTTTCAACTATCCATAGTACAAAAATAATAATACTACTAATGAAAAAACAATCACTTGCACTAGTTTTCAACTATTTATGGTTTCATTTTTTCGATTCGTAATCAATAATGTTATAAGAAACATTATTTAAGAAACAGAACACTTAACCTTAATCCCTCCAACACCTATAAATATTAATAATATTTCGAATTGTAACTGGTAACTCATAAAAATATCAATGCAAACAAGAGAGTATTTTATAAACTTAATATGCATTATATTACTCCATTTTGTTCCACTTGAAGAGTCCAATTGTTATAAATAAAACAAACGATAGCATGTTTCCAATTCCATTAGAGAGTATTTTATTGCAGCTGTTATAAATTATGTATTTTTATTCTTTTTTTACATTTCCCTTCACATTTTTATGCTTTATAGTTTATATAAGCACAATACTTCGAGGAGGAGTATTTTTTCATACATGTTGGACATATATATATATATATATTAGAAATAAGCGATATATTAGATACTATAAACGATACGTAATATATCATATGCTAAATTTAATAGTTCATAACATTTTGCACGGGATATTTTGATACTAAACTCAATACTTGAATGTCTAAAAAGTTGCATGTTTATAAGAAAATAAAAATATGCGCATCAGACCGTCCAACAGGCCGGACACAATTTTTGTCATACTTCTATGCATTTCATCTAATTATGAAAAAAATAAATAAATTCAAATGACAAAAAAAAGAAAAGAAAAAAAAGAAAAGAAAAGCAAGTCGTTGAACTTAGCCAAAAAATTTTTTACGAAAACTAAACGTAAATTAGTATTGAAGCAAAAGGATATCCTTAATCCATAAATTGATAATGCAGTATAAAATACTTCATCTTTCTTGCACTATAAACCAGTGTTTTGAAAATCGAATCGGACTGGCCGGTCAAACTGGTTCGACCGCAAACCGGTAGTGTAGTCGGTCCGGTTACTTGTTTTAAACCCAATATCTAAAAAATGGGTCAAAATTGGTCAAAATCGGGTTAAACCCGGAAATCGGTTGAACCTACAAACTCCAATTTTTTCTTTTTCCTATTTTTCCCAGCATTTTTTTTTCTCTCTTTCAAATCTCTTGAGTAGAAGATTAAAGCTTTTACTTGTAAATCAATGAATCTCATATAGATAGTTTGTGAAAAAGAAAAAATACATCAAAGTTGAAAAGAGAGAAGAAGAAGAATAAGAAATAAGAAGAAGAAGAAGAAGAAACGAAGGAAGAAGAAGAAATAAGAAGAAGAGAAGAAGAAGCAGAAGTAGAAATGAAGAAGAAGAAATAAGAAAAAGAGAAGAAGAAGCAGAACGAAGGAAGAAGAAAAGAATGAGAGGATTGGGCGTCAAGGGGAAAAAAGGAGAGTGGGTCAAATAGGGTTTAGGTAAAATGTTAGTATTTATACATTATTTTTATTTTATTTTTTTGTTTTCTTGTTTTTATATGTTTATTTTATTTATCCTAAGTCACGTGATCACATAATAAAAAAATTTAGAGAATGATCTTATTCTTTTAAAATTTTTATAAGTTATCTTTTAAATTATAAAATAATATGTATATAGTATTTAAAATTATAAAAAATATATTTATGACATCGTGATGACGTCACCGGTTCAACCTTCGATATTTATGACATCGTGATGACGTCACCGGTTCAACTTCCGATTTAACCGGTCCGATCCATTTACTCCTGAACCCATATCTTTTCCAATTCGATGCCCGGTCCGATTTTAAAAACATTACTATAAACTCATATTGCAGTAGAGTAAATTGATAATAATGGTAATAAATGAAGAGAGATATTACATTGAAACTGTACCATGCATTAATGATGAGATCTTAATCCAAACCATTATTATATTCCATGTAATCTTTCTCATTTTTTTTATTTAATGACAAGTGTTGATACCTATACTTCCACATAAGTGGGGTTAGTAACTCGGTAAGTGAAAATTTTTCCACCAAACTTTACATAAATGTACATCGAAACAATCTCTCCGAAGATCGATAAGGTACAAAAATGGTTTCATCGAGCCAATCAACACGTGTCCGATTTCTTATGAAATACTCAAAATAGTGAAAATACCCTCTTAATTTTTTATTTTTTTGAATACATAATACCCTGTTAATTTTTAAAAGGGTTAATTACATTTGCCTTAAAGTTTGGTAAAATTATGAATGCCTCCAAAGCTTTTGAATATTATCAACAGCGAATTACAGTTCCCCCTGAGGTCTCGGTATATACAAAATTACCCTTGCAATTACCTTCCTTGCAATTTGAATAAAATTACAAATAATCTTACTATTTTGGTTAAATAACAAAAAGTCCCCCTGATTTTTAGGCAAATTACATTTTTATCCCCAACGTTTAGGTAAATTATAAAGAGATCCTCCTATTTTGGTCATAAAATCGATAATTTCAAAACCAAATAATGATATGAACAATTAAATACATGGGAAGACTATTTTATTTAATCTATCTAAAATTTAAAGACCAAAAAACCCTTCACAAAAACATAAAGGAATACTTTTTCCATTTCTCAAACAAAGTCATATATTGTTGAACATCACTTTCAACCCTAGCATAAACGATAAGTGGGGACAATCTCGACAAATTTTTCTCTAACAATGAATTACTACTGGCTCCCAAACTTGATTTGCGGTTGCTTAGAGAGAAATTTGTCGGCAATATCCTCACTTACAATCTATTTTAGGAGTGAAAACGACCATCAACGATGTTTTTGTTTCAAAAATACAAAAAACTTTCTTTTATCTTGTCATAATATATTAGGAGTTTAAGTGTTCCTTTGTGTCTTTTTTTAATGGCATTTTTCATCAAATTTTAGATAGATTAAATGATAGACACTTTTATCTTCCCAAATATATAATTATTTATGTCATTATTCGATTTTAAAATGGGTCAATTTTATAACTAAAATTGGAGGATTCTTTTTTTAATTTACCCAATCCTGGGGGGAGGGGGAATGTAACTAAAATAACAAAGACCACTTTGTTATTTAACTAAACTAGGAAGGTAATCTGATAATTTACCCAAACCTCATGAGGCAAATTGTAATTTGCCTGTGGTCAAATGAAGCTTTTGTTATTTAACCAAATTAAATGGTAATTTATAGTTTATCCAAACCTCATGGAGAAAATTTAAGCCCCCCATATTATTAATAAATTTTCATATTTTAATCAATATACTGTTATCCTCCTTTATTTAGTGGAATTATAAGTCAATATCACAACAAAACAAAAAACACGGTTTAGATTGAATCGGACTGCAGAGATTACGATTCGATCTAAATAGATTATAAAAAAATATAAATAAAAACTACTATCAGATCCAAAAAAAAAACACATTGTCATAAAAACAGTAAGCATTACCGAAACAAAATAATAATAATAATAATAACAATAATAATAATACCGGTCGGTATTGCTCCAGTTCTCCTTAAGAGCCGAAGACTTGCGTCATCTTCTCCATCGAAACCTGTAAACATATAACATCAAAATTGTTAAAAACAAAAGATATCTTAGTTTATATAAAACTACACTAAAATTATCGAAAAATAAATTACTTTACCTTATTGTGACTGATGAAAGTGGGTTGCTCCTCACCAGATTCAATTTGAACGGCGATGACGATGACCGACATTCTTTTGGGGTGAGGAGAAGAGATAAAATGGAATTCCAAAACAAAAAAGGGTGAAAATATAGGGTTTGTATATGGAAAACGAGATGTGGTGCTAAAGTTAGCCAAATATCTATTCATTTAAATTCTCGTGCGCGTTTTTCCATACTACTTAACATCGATTATTGTCTGTTAAAGAGAACCTTTAACATCGGAGTTCTAATTAACTGGTGCTAAAGTTATCTTTAACACATATTTCTCATACCCAATATCAATGATCCATTTTTTATTCGCTTACACCGTTTTTTAAGGCAAACGGTGTTGAAGATCTGTTTTGTGGAAGTGCCTCCTCTAGGGCCGGCTCTAAAATAGGGTTAACCTAGGCCACTACTCTTGGCCCAAGTGCTTCAAGGACCCATTTTTGTTTAAAGTTTTTATTATATAGTGCTTAAAAAAAATTAAAATAGTTTTTAATTAAAGTCCACATTATTTGTGTTTGGGTTGTAAGTTTTACAATAATTTTCTATATTAACTGTGTTTGGGCTAACAAATGTAAGAATAAATTTGTTTATAGAGCCCATAAATTTTAAGAACTTAATTTTATATTAGTCTATTAATAGTATTGTTTTTCCTGAAGTAATAAAACTATAATTTTAGGGTATATTTCAGTCATATTACTTGTGTTTGGGTTGTAATTTTTTAAAAATAATATTCAATTCAATATTTATATTAACTGTGGTTGGACTAACAATGCAAAAATAATTTTAAATTAATACCCCACATCTTATGTCTAAAATCTCAACAAAATATATTAATTTTTTAATATCAAATTTACTTAAGGCTTCGTTTGATAACTAAGATTCAGCACTTAAAATGAATGATTAAGAGCTTATTCGCATTAAGTGCGTTTGATAACTGTTAGTCATAAGTTTTAATTAATTAAGTGGTTCTGAAGTTAAGTGCTTAATCGATTAAGTGCGTTTGATAACGAAAACTCGAGTAACTTAATTAAATAAGTAGGTCTGAAAAACAAGTATAATTCCCGCCTAACAAATAAGTGATGAGCGAATCACCTATGACTGAATCTGAATCGAAAAAAATATTTTTTTTCTCTTTAAATTTTCTCATTTTTTGTATCATTATTTCTTTTTTATTTTTTTATTTTTTATGATTTTAATACTTTTTAAATTTAATCAATTCAAAAAAAATCAAAAAAAAATTAATTTTTTAACTATAAAAAAATTAACAATTAAATTATCATCTATTTTTATAACTTTATTAAAAATATATAAATTTACTATTAAAAATAAAATATTTTTTTATTTTTAATAATTTAATAAGATTCAGACTTTAGTTTTCAGATTCAAACTTCAGTTTTTAGATTTCAGACTTCAGTCCTAATTTCAGATCTTAAATTTCAAATTTTATCAAACAGAGTTATTTAATGAATTCAGATTTCAGATTTCAAACTTTAGATTTCAGACTTCAGACTTAAGTTTTCAGACATAAGTTTTATCAAACGAAGCCTTAATGTTTAAGTTTTAGGAAAATTGTTTATGATTTCCTTTTATTCTATTTTCATTAATTTCATATTAATTTTCTACTTATTTTTAGAAGTTTTAGTTTTCTTATTCTCTCCAATATGTATTAACTTTCCTTTTTTCACAATTTTTTTCTTTCCTTTCTATTGTACTTTTAGTATTATGAATTTAATTTTTTTTTCATTTTCATCCATTATTTTCTATTTTTTTAAAAAATTTGTTTAGATTTTCCTTTTCTTTTATTTTAATAATGATTTCTCCTTACTTTTATATTTTCTACTTAATAATAATACTAATTTTTAATTTTATTTGTATGTTTTGTTCTCCTTTTTTTCACATTTTTTCAAGTTAAAAAAATTATAAAAATATTGAAACTAATACGTAATAGACTATTTTTCTTAAAACAAGTTTCATATAACTTATAAACAACATTTTACCTTATTAAATATATTGAGGCAGTTTTTAAATAATTCTGTCCCGGGGTCAACCTTGCTCTTGAACTTGAGAGATTATTGATGTCACATCTGCTTCTGAGATGCAGTGGTTATTGAAGAGATTGGGTGGATGTAAATTTTTTAAGAAACATTCGTTGAGTGACTGGGGGGTTTTTACGAACATTTGTTAAAATTAAGAATTGTTAAAAGAGGTTAGAGAGAACGTAATGAATTTTACCCTCGTTTAAAAATATGCAATGACTAATTAAATTTAAAACCAATTACAACTTTTGAACATACCCGACTCTGTTTGTTTTATTTATTTTTTATTTAATTTTTCCCCCTTCCCTTATTTATTTACTCACGTTATGAATACGTGAATGTCCTTCTACATTTTTAACCTCTATCATTAGTCTTCAATCTTTCCCTCTTCCCCTATTATCCTATCTCATGTAATTACTCTTTTATGACCCTTGAGATGTTTTTGTAAAATTAATTCAAGTAAACTACTTAAGCCTATATATATATGAGGTTTGATTGGAGAAATAAGATGATGAAGAGAAAGAAATCTTTGTCTCTATTTGTTATCTACTTTCTTTATTCTCTCTTCTCTACTAATATTGTATATCTAATTGTTGGAGATATAATATCACTACTAATCGTAGTAGTATTTTTATAGCAACTCCGTATTTGTTTGTTGATCAGCTTGATGATTTCTTTCTACATAATTGTTCTTTTGGCCTAGACTGATGACAGAAAAGTTTGGTTCTTTTGTATTAGTCTCTCCGTTCCATTAGAAAAGTTCACTTTGACCAATGTACACTATGAATGTCAATGTACAATACTTAAAATAACTAATTTGACACATTTTATTCTATTTATATCCTTATTTATTAAGTATTTTATTTATTAAGTATATGTTAATTGTGGACTACAAATGACAATATTATTAAGGGTAGAAGGAGAAAAAAAAAAATTTGAAATGGACTTTTCTATTGAAACAAAAAATATTTTTCAAATAGACTCTTTTAATGAATCGAAGGGAGTATTATTTTGTGAAGAACAAAAACAGAAGATAAAACATTTTCTACACCGATGCATGTTTTTGAATGCATTAAAATAACAAAATTTTAAGGTGTGTTTGTCGTGTGGGAATGGGAATCCAGGGAATGAGTATTTGATTCGTATGATTAAAATTCATATATTTGGTACGTAAATGAATCTAATAATTTAAGCTATTATATCTTTTAAAAATCAATATAAGATTCCTTTAATGAATAATTTATTCATTCCCAGATCTGAGATTTCCCCATTTCTATACCCATACTCGCACGCCAAACGCACCATATGGATTAATTAATATATAGTAATGCTTGTCCAAACCCGCTTTAACCGTTCAACATTTATACTCAGATATATTGATCATATTAAAGTTTATAAACTCAGATCGTAACATTCCATCCAATTTAAATTAATTCAAATAATAAAAAATCAATTTTATTAATATGCTCAATAACGTAGAATTTTGGGACAGAGAGAGTAATATTATTTTTTCTTTCACTTTTCTCCTTTTGTTGTTAAATAATTTGGTGAGAATTTGCTGTCCAAACTATCTTTTTAGTAATCAAATACTGAATATAAGAATAGAAAATAATTACATGGAAAATGATATGTTGATAAATAAATAAAAAGTATATATAGAAGGGGAAAATATCAATGGACATAAATTCTGTTAAACTAGTTATTTCATTACTAATTTTAAGGGATACATGATCATCCATTTTATACTTATATATATTCACCAATCACTAAACTTTACAAAAATTAACTGTCCGAGCACTTCCTTGAGAGCATAAAAGCCATCAACTCTAGCTTCCCATTCTCTGTATACAGTATGAACTGGTGGTGCTTCCAAAATACTGAAAACTTTTGATTTGCCTTCCCACTCAAAAGTACAGTTGAAAAAGACAACAGGATCGCAATCATAGAAGTCTCTGCACTCGCCAGGTGAAAATGATTCGATTTCCCAATCCTTTGAGTTGCTAATGCAATGAACCCCCAACTTCGAATTTGGTGGTGATGTGGTTAATGAATTATGCATTTTAAAACCAAGAGTTATGTCACCCTTACAAGTGACGCCCTTACACGGATCACCGTTACAAGTGAGTGCAAGAAAGATAAGAAAAAGAAGAAAATTTGTGAGACATTACACATCTTGTGATCTGCCATCTTTCCCACCTGTTTAGAGAAATTTGCCAAAGACTCATAAGTGTTGTTGGGACTTAAATAGTTAAATTAAGACATGAAAACAAGATCTCAAGGATTTTTTAAATTTATTTTTTCTACTGAAAGGTTCTCATACTGCGTTACACGTGGTATCTCATAAAAACTAATGTTATATTAAATTGAGTTTGTAATAAATAATGTCATTTAATTAAATTAAATTTTATCTTTTTAAGAGTGATGTCCATGTAACAGAAAATTTTGTCGTTTAAAATTAAGTTTGTAATAAATGAGGTCATTTAATTATATATAACTTTGACAAAGAGTTTTGTATTTCTAGCATGATGGTTCAATGCGTGGACTTATAATCACCGTGATTTACTAGAAAAAATTAAGGTATGTTTACATCCCTTGTCGGTCTGAATGCTATAATGCATGTGCAAGTTCTTCCTCTAATGGTTGATGTCACATTTTGGAATGCGATTTCTATTATGATTGATTTTGGTAATATCTACAATTATGGTGCTGCTGCCAAAATTTGTCTCTAAAACGGAAACCTGAGTGTAATGATGCACTTTGACAGTATGAGACACAGTTCATATTGTTTATGCATTTAAACCTATGCTTCTCATTCTCTGTTTTCCCTTGGTGACGTTGGGTTTGGGTGGACAACTAACTCATTCTGCAGTATATAGAATTGGTGACGCTGGCTTTGGGTGGACAGCTAACTCATTCTGCAGTATATAAAATTATACTTACTAGACGTTTGATTGGTTGAATTATGCTAATAGACGAAGCCGGAGTCGAAACAAGTATAAAAAAACAGAGAATGAGACTTCAGTTTGTTGTACAGTTGAAATTTCTATTTTACAATCTTATCAAGTAAAACTTGAGTTTGTTATACAGTTATATACTAATGAAGTATAGTTGTCAGAATTTAGATAAAATTGTAAAGATGAGGCTAAAGTTATATGAGTTTCTTTGGACACAAGCTGCTTTTAGATTTCTTATTTTTTTTCCTGTCTTCCTAATAGTTTGGCTATCTATGCGTGAGTGATTAGCTAAGCAGAAGGTGAAGAAGAAGGCCATGAAGCTGCAACATATCTTCTTGATCATCCATCAACATCAAAAGTATGTGCTTTGTTTGCCATGGATTTTAAAATAAGAAATTCTCTTTCTTTTTTATCATGGTATTTGAGTTTACGCTTAATTATTTCTTTCTTGAGTAATTCAACTGCATATTGTGTGATGAATAGCTATCAATTTATCGAAGCTTTGCCGTTAGTTGTTTATCACTAGGCCGCGAAATCATTGATTTGCAGATTTTCTTGGTGGGAGGGTTTTGGAAGATTTGGTTTAAGAAGAAATTAAAGCTGATAATTGATCAGAACACTCAACCCAGGAAGAAAGGAGAAAAAAAGGTTAGGTTTTATTCAACAACCTACCAGAGAAGTTATAATTTTTTCTTTCTTTGGTGTTCTTTTGTTTTATATTATGGCTATTGCTATGTAAAATTGATAGCTTTTAGAATGATGTAACAAAGGTTTTACTTGAAATCTTCATCTTTACTGCCTTAAAAATTTGTTCTGTGATTTTAGATATCTTGATTGCTGCGCAGCCAGTCTTCTAAGATCATAATGTAAGTATGAAATTAGTTATTACTCTGGAATGACCTGAGCCTGACTTTAGTCTTTGCAATAAAGAACCTAACTTTACTCTTTTTCACTGTTGAAGTACACTCGAAAATCCCATTTCAATGGCTGATCAGCAGAGCCCACTATCCCATCAGCCTGAGGAACCACCCATGGTGGAGTAATAACACGTCTCTCTTCCACATTGGCGATCTACAATGGAAGAATACCATAAAGGCTTAGGGGTCGGGGTTCAACCGGGGTTCAGGGTCGAACCGGCGATGTCATTATGATATCATAAATATATTTAAATATTATATTTTTCAAAATTAACATAGAATTAATTTTTATAATACTAGGAAGGTAATTTTTAAGAGGGATAATAATAATATAAACTTTCAAATGTCTAATTTTACACATTAAGTATGCTTAGCCTAGTGGCTAACCTAGATTATTTAAGAGTTTTTCTATTCTTGTGCACGTAGGTTCAAATCCCTTCATTGTATAATTAATTTTTAGATTTGTGTCAAGTCTCCCACATCCCACGTTAGTTGTGGAAAGAAATAAGTTCGTTTATAAAACAAGAGTGACTACGAAGAAAAATACAAAAGATGAAAAAAGACAAGGAAAATAAAATAAAGGAAAAACCCGGTTCATGTCTGGTTCATCGGTTCCTGGTCAAACACTAGTTTTGACCAGTTTAACTGGGTTTTGACTGATTACCAATTTTTTAACCAAGTCGGACCAAATAGATGACTGGTTACCGGTTAACCCGGCTGACCTACCAGTTCGGTCCGATTACTTAAACACTGTTTAATATATGGGTTGGTTCTCTCAGTCAAAGTTGTTGAAGTAAAATCCAAAAAGGGAACACCAAGGCCTTGATTGGTATTAAGGTTGGGTTCAAACCTTGATTTGAGTTGTGATTTTAAAATATTAAAATCGCATTGAAAATGTCAAAATATGTATTGTAAATGAAAAAAAGTGTATTGAAAATGCAAAAAAACTTATTGAAAATGATGAAAAATTATTATAAAATGAAAATGAGATCTAAACCTTGGTTTGGATTACGTTTCCAAACAGGGCATAGAGTAACAATTATTTGGTCTATAAACTACACATTCTCTCAATTAAAAAGTTTAGAATTTTTTTAATTCATTAAAAGGGTTTTATTTAAAAAAAAAGAAAAAAAAATCTAACAATAGTCTTATTTCTATATTTTTTTTGTTACCTTTCAAACCACTACGAATATAATTATATGTGGTTTATAATTATTTTTCACTTAAAAATAAGGAAGTATACTGAAAATTTTGTGACAAAATTTATTTTAAGTGGTAATTATTGTACTTCAAATCAATAAAAAAAATTATTTTTAAAATAAGACTTTTTTAGTATGACAAACTGAATGTTTAAAGAAGCATATATACTAATTAAGCAATAGGAACAACCGAACAAAACTAAGGATATAACTACATTTTGTTAAACGAATCATTGTGTTATTAGAAAAGGTGCATTTTTGCCACTAACGTTTTTCTCAAGGTCTAACTTTGCCACTAATGTTTTTTTAGGTCCAAAAATGCCACCGACGTTTTTAAAATGGTTCAACTTTGCCACTAATGTTTTTTTAGGTCCAAAAATGCCATTGACTTTTTAAAATGTTCCAACTTTGCCCCTGACTTCTTCTTTCTCCACCTTCTTCTTCTTCTTCTTCTGCATCTCCATGACTTCTTCCTCCGCGTCCCCATCTCTCTTTTTTCCCGCTGCTTCTGAGCCTTTCGGTTACCCACCTCAGTTCATCCTTCTTCTTTATCAAAAAAAGAATCCAACAACAGCGGAAAAGAAGAAGACACAGCAACGGAAAAAAGAAGAAACAACAACGATTAAAACCTAGAACAAGAAGAAGAAACAACAGTTGAAATAAGAATAACCCAGAACCCAAAGAAGAAATCAGAATAAAAGTCTGAAAAAAGAAAACATAAAAACAGAGAGAAAAGGGCCGGATTACTTTATAACCCATAACCGGGAAAAAAAATTGATTCAAGACTTTGATTTTGCTTCCTATTTCCGTTGGTTCCCGTGCAATCAATTGAGTAAATTTGATTGACTTAGTCGGTGGTGTGCAGCAGCTCAAATCAATTTGATTTGTTTGGTTTTTGGCTTCCTCGATTCGTGCCGCGGTGATTGTTTCGGTCGGCGATTGATCGCAGCTCTGAATTGGTTAATCCTTGTGGGTTTGTTTCTATCAATCTACTACAGTACTATATAATCAATATGAAACCCAGAAAGTGGATTTCATATTGCATTTCCAAAACTGGAAGAAGAAGAAGAAGTCATGGAGATGCAGAAGAAGAAGAAGAAGGTGGAGAAGAAGAAGGTGGAGAAGAAGAAGTCAGGGGCAAAGTTGGAACATTTTAAAAAGTCAATGGCATTTTTGGACCTAAAAAAACATTAGTGGCAAAGTTGGACCATTTTAAAAACGTCGGTGGCATTTTTTGACCTAAAAAAACATTAGTGGCAAAGTTGGACCTTGAGAAAAACGTTAATGGCAAAAATGCACCTTTGCCCTAAAGATATATACAACTGCGTATGCAATATATGGCTTTAGTAATGACTTTAACAATGCAATATATGACCCCGGCTTCAGTGTGATCCACCTCCAAATCAGAACACACAGATTCAATTCCTTCAGGGCTGAGGAAACACCAAAAAATTAGTAATGTCACATTGGCAACCATTCATCTCAACAAGATAAAAAGGCAAGCGCCCCCAGGGGTTTAGCTCAGTTGGTAACTTGGCAGCAGATTGCAGCCAAGAACGCAGGATCGAGCCCTGGCAGCCGCAGTGTGGGATTTTCATCCTCCAAATGTGGGGGGTGGATCCTTGTGGGCACCAGGCACTGGTCCTCCTGCCAATGTTATCGCTGAGTCACCATGATTTACCCCTCACACGAGGCTCATGGGGCTGGGCGGTGTGGGCCCTGCGGGCGAGGGATATCGCCTTTTGCAGCCAAGATAAAAAGGCAAGTGCTCAGTAAAGTTAGCATTGAGCATCAAATATTAGTTGGTAGGTAAAAGCATAGAAATTACATCAACGAGTACTTCCTCCGTTCCTTTAGAAGAGTTCACTTTCACCAATGTACAAATTATTATGAATGTTAATATACATCACCTAAATTAGCTAATTTGACATAATTTATTCCATTTATATCTTTATTTATTAAGTATGATCTAATTGTGGACTATATATGATTATATTAATAAGGGTAAGAGAAGTTAAAAATTTTGAAAATTGACCATTATATTAAAATAAAAAATATTTTTTAAAATGAAACATCTTAATAAAATAAAGGGTCCAATATATTAAGCATTCGAAATATAATAGAATAGTTGATCGATTGGCTCCAGCTTTGGCACTGTAATAGCAGCACAGCCACTCACTGCTTCCTTTTATTGCCACAAGATAACAAAGTCAAATATTACACCCAAAACAAAAGATTTTTTTATCTTAATATTCATTTTGGGGGAAAAAATTACCAAAATAAGCAAAAAAAATTTGAAATTCCCAAACTATTGAAAACGAATTTGGGAGATTCGTTTTCAGTTGAAAACGAATCTCCCAAATTCGTTTTCAACCGAACAAACCAAAAAAAAAAAAGCAAAATTGAATTCGTTTTCAATTGATTTTTTTTTTTTGCTTTAATAAACGAATTCCATAATTAATTTTTTCTTTTTTTTGTTTTTTATTAATTTCATTAAGAAACTAATTCCACTACAATGGTTTTTAAAATGAATAAAAATAATTATATGTAAACGAATTTTTTAAAAATTAAATAATTATTTTAATTGAATCGAACCGCCGTAAATAGTTTTTGAGTTGTTATAAAAAATAAAAAAAAAGGCAAAACATAATTATATAATTGAAATTTTAATTTGTAATTCAATAAAATTTTAGAAGAAGTAATTTACGGCATTTTTTGAAATACATAAAATCTTCGTATAAATGAATTTGGGGAATTTATTTATTTGTAAAAATTTAGTCACACATTTATGTTTTAAAAATAATGAATTCCATTAAAAACAAAACTCATAAATTCCTTTCGCTTAAAAAGAAATAACATTAGACTGATGTCGGTTTTCCTGAGACACGAATGCGCCAAAGTCGTTTTTAGTACTTATGTAGTTTTTCCAAAACTCTAGTTGCAGGGAAAACGAATTTGGTAGTTTTGTTTTTCTCTATAAACGACTCAACCAAAACTACCAAATTCGTTTTCCCTGCAACTAGAGTTTTGGAAAAACTACATAAGTACTAAAAACGACTTTGGTGCATTCGTGTCTCAGGAAAACCGACATCGGTCTAATGTTATTTCTTTTTAAGCGAAAGGAATTTATGAGTTTTGTTTTTAATGGAATTCATTATTTTTAAAACATAAATGTGTGACTAAATTTTTACAAATAAATAAATTCCCCAAATTCATTTATACGAAGATTTTATGTATTTCAAAAAATGCCGTAAATTACTTCTTCTAAAATTTTATTGAATTACAAATTAAAATTTCAATTATATAATTATGTTTTGCCATTTTTTTATTTTTTATAACAACTCAAAAACTATTTAAGGCGGTTCGATTCAATTAAAATAATTATTTAATTTTTAAAAAATTCGTTTACATATAATTATTTTTATTCATTTTAAAAACCATTGTAGTGGAATTAGTTTCTTAATGAAATTAATAAAAAACAAAAAAAAGAAAAAATTAATTATGAAATTCATTTATTAAAGCAAAAAAAAAAAAATCAATTGAAAACGAATTCATGGAATTCGTTTTCAAAACGAATTCCATGAATTCGTTTTCAATTGAAAGCGAATTCAATTTTGCTTTTTTTTTTTTTTGTTTGTTCGGTTGAAAACGAATTTGGGAGATCCGTTTTCAACTGAAAACGAATCTCCCAAATTCGTTTTCAATAGTTTGGGAATTTCAAATTTTTTTTGCTTATTTTGGTAATTTTTTCCCCCAAAATGAATATTAAGGGAAAAAATCCCAAAACAAAAAATCCAATTCTTTCAGGGATAAAGCAAAATCTTTCAGAATGTGTGAAAGCGACATTCAGATGCCGAATTGAAGCCCGTCAAGCCGAAACATCTATTGGAGAGTTTCTCTCGCGATAGTCATGCTCGATGTACTTTTATGCAGAGTTTGGTGCCTCTGGTGTAAATTTTAGGGATACAATGACATAATTTTAGCGAAAGAAGCACCGATGAATTTAAGCAAGCAATTGACTTTGTGAAAAAATGATGGTGAAAGATTCACGCTTCTACCAACTATCCTCTCTGTTTCTTTCTTTTTCTTTTTTTTTTTCCCTTAATTATTTATTTGTTGATTTTTTTTTTTTTTGTAGCAACCGATTAAGTGACTTAGGGACTTGAGGACCCTTTATTAAAAATTAACGAGGCAAAATGCCTAAAAGACTAAAGGGATGTAATGAGTCTTACCTTAGAATTACAACGATGCAAAAATGTAGAATAATTAAACTAAATTTCTTATTAGTTTCTATTTCCTATTCAGTTTATGTTTTCTATTCATTTGTTTCCTGTTTGGTTTCGTATTTGTTTTAGGAAACTTAATTGTTTTAGAAAATAGTTGCAATCTGAATCAGTGTAGGATTCAGGGATAGTTTAGCCTATAAATACATGTCTTGGGTTGCCTTTGTAAGCACAGAGAAAATTATAAAGATTATATAAAAGCCTTTTAGCTGTTTCGGTTTCCGTCGAAGTTCTATACTACTTCGGTTGTGCGTCTAATACTTGTTCAAGGCATTAAGCCTTGTGCTTTGTTAAATAGCCTTGATTTGCGTGTATCATTACTTTGCATGCAGTGGAATCAATTGTAGTTGAATTGCTTTGGCAATTCAGTTCGAAGCTTGTGACTTCGTTCCTTTTTGATTTGTTTTGTCGATCACAGAGCTTCTTCTGTTTTCTTGTGGGTGTGGGTTTATTTTGGGCCCTATATCTGGTATCAGAGCCTGTGTTCTTTTTTTGGGAGTTCAAGATGTCTTTTCTATATAATTTTCCTGATTGTCATGTATTTGTTTTTGATTTGAAAAAAATGATTTTGAAATCTGGTGTCAATTTGTGGAGAGTTTTTTTAAGATGATTGGTATTTGGCATGTGATTGAGCTAGGTTTTGAAGAACCTGAAAAAGACAAGGAATGTGAAAAATCAACATGTGAGGGAAGTAAAGAATTAGAGAAGAATCGTTCTCACAATGATCATGCACTCTATTATTTAAGAATGAAGGTTGGATTAGACGTATGCAGAAGTTTAATGGAAGTAAAGATAGCTAAGGAGTTTTGGGAACAGTTAAAAGTTACCAATCGAGGAAACAAAAACGTTCAAAAAAAAGAAACTGCAGGAGTTCAGGAGACAATTCGAGTTGGCAGAGATGAAACCTAATGAAAAGGTGCAAGAATATATGACTAGGGTAAAATTCATAGTTGGTCAGATGAAGATCAACAGTAATAAAGTAACGAAAAAGCATACGTTGTCTAAAGTTCTTCGGACATTGACTTCGAAATTTCACACAAAGAAGGAGATTATTGAGGCCATTAAAGATCTTTCCACTTTTTCATATGCTGATTTGGAAGGAGAATTGGTGACATATGAAATGTCATTGGACAGACCATCTGTTGATGCGGCATTAGAAACATTGAAGGCTTTGGTATATAAGCCTAAAGAATCCGATGATGGTGGAACCAATCAGCATGGCCAGAATTCTCAAGGGAGAGGACATGGCGGTCAAAGCTTCAGAGGCAAAGGCCATGGTAGAGGTAGTTTTTCTTACCAACTAAAGGTTAACTCGGATGCTCAAAATAATGGGCAAAAATGTGAAAGGTCTAAAATTAAATATTATAATTGTGGAAAGATGTGTCACATAGAAAATGATTGTTGGGGTCTTAAGAATAAAAATATTAGACATGCTCAAATAGATGAAAGGAGTGGTGCTAATCAAGAGACTGTTTTATTTATTGCTGAAGGTGGTGAAGAAGATAAAAGTTCTAAGTGGTACATTGATTCTGGCTGTAGTAATCATATGTGTGGGAGAAAGGAAATTTTTTCTGATTTTGATGAGACTTACAGGAATACAGTAAGGTTTGGAAATAATCATGTTATGTATATTGTTGGGAAAGGTAGTATTCCCATTACTTTGAAAAATGGGAAGACCAGTGCAATAGGTGATGTTTATTATGTGCCTAATCTTAGTCAAAATTTGTTGAGTCTTGGTCAATTGTAAGAGAAGAATTATAATATTAATTTTAGGCATGGTATTTTCACAATTCGTGATGAACGGATGGGGATGATTGCAAAGGTAGATATGAATAATAACATGTTGTTTTCAATCACTCTTAATTATTATAATTCAGCTTACTTTAGTATCACTGGCTATGATGAGAGTTGGTTGTGGCATATGAGATTTGGCCACTTCTATTTTGCCGGTTTGAACTTTATTGTGAAGAATAATGTGGTTTCTGAACTGCCATTACTTAACTTTAAATCTCGACAATGTAGTCGTGTATTGTGGGCAAGAAATACAGGGAGCATTTTCCAAAAGGTGAAGTTTGGAGAGCAAAGCAGCCATTGGAGTTGATTTATTCTGACTTGTGTTCTGTTGATGTTTCTTCTCGGGGTGGTAACAAATATTTTATCACTTTCATTGATGATTTTAATAGGAAGACGTGGGTTTATTTGTTGAAGTTTAAATCTGATGCATGTGATATGTTCAAGAGTTTCAATATTTATGTTGAAAAGCAGAGTGGGCGTTCCATTAAAACTTTGAGAACTGATAGAGGCACTGAGTATATGGTCTGTGATGATTTCTTGAAAAATTATGGAATCAAACATCAGATGACAGTAAGGTACACTCCACAGCATAATGGTGTTGCAGAGAGAAAGAACATAACAATAATGGATATGGTAAGGTCGATGATGACCGCCAAAAGTATGCCTAAAGAATTCTAAGCTGAAGCTATAGCCTGTGCAGTTTATTTGTCAAATAGGTGTCCATCAAGAAGTATTGGTAAGAAGACTCTATATGATATTTGGTCAGAAAAGAAACCAAATATCTCGTATCTTAAAGTATTTGGGTGTGTTGCATATGCCCATGTTTTGGATGCAATTCAGAAGAAGTTAGACGATAAGGCAAAAAAATGTGTCTTTATTGGTTATAGCAGTGAGACCAAAGGGTATAAACTGTTTAATCCTAATACTGGGAAGGTAATTATCAGCAGAGATGTTACTTTTGATGAACAGGGAATTTGGGATTGGAAAAAGAAGGCACCAGAAATTGTAAAACGATCATCAGCAGTGTATATTAGTGGAGATAATGCAACTGAAGAACCGAGTCAGCCAGTTCAACAACTAGTTTGTAATTCTTCCACTTCTATAGCTTCTACCTCAAGTAGGCGTCCACGGAAAGAGTGAAAACTGTCAGCTTGTTTGAATGATTATGTAGTTGGGGATGAAGTTGATAATTTGACTTATGAGGATGTTGTCAATTTTGCTTTGTTTGCAGATTGTGATCTTGTTAATTTTACAGATGCTATTGGAGATGATTGTTGGGTAAAGGTAAAGGATGAAGAAATTAATTCTATTGAGAAGAATAATACTTGAGAGCTTACAAACCTTTCGAGTGGAAAGAAGCTCATTGGTGTAAAGTGGGTATACAAGACAAAGTACAAGCCTAGTGGAGAAATTGATATGTACAAGGCAAGACTTGTTGTAAAAGGCTACATGCAGAAGCCTGGAATTAATTACTTTGAAGTGTTTGCTTCTGTTGCTAGACTTGATACTGTGATAATGATAATTTCTTTGGCTGCCCAGAATGATTGAAAGATTTTTCAGATGGATGTGAAGTTTGTTTTCCTGAATGAAGTTCTTGAAGAGGAGGTGTGTGTTAATCATTCTCCCGGCTTTGTGAAAAAAGGTCAAGAGAAGAAGGTCTATCAATTGAAGAAAGCCCTGAATGGATTGAAGCAAGCTACAAGAGCTTCGTATACTCGTATTGACAGCTTCTTTACCAAAAGTGGTTTTCAAATGTGTCTATATGAACATACTTTATATGTGAAGTTTTCATCAAGTGGGAATATTGTCATTATTTGCTTGTATGTGGATGATCTGATATTCACTAGAAATAATGAAAAGATGATGCCAGACTTCAGGGAGGCAATGATCAGACAGTTTGAGATGACTGATTTGGGGCTTATGTCATATTTTCTTGGAATTGAAGTTTCTCAGGCTGATCGTGGAATCTTTATTTCTCAAAGGAAATATGCTGGTGATATTTTGAAGAAGTTCAAGATGGATGGTGTTAATCCGATCATGACTCCAGCTAAAGAAATATTAAGATTGACGAAGGAAGGCACTAGAAATTCTATGGATCCAACTTACTTTAAGAGTATGGTTGGTAGTTTGAGATACTTGACTTGTACAAGGGCGGATATAAATTTTATTGTTGGATTGATAAAAAGATTTATGAAAAATTTATGTCAGTCACATTTGCAGGCTGCAAAGAAAATCTTGAGGTACATTAAAGATACTCAAGGAGATAGTATTCGGTATTCGAGAGGTAAACCAGTAAAGCTTCTGGGGTATACTAATAGTGATTGGGCAGGTGATACAGTTGAAAGGAAAAACACTTATGGTATGCTTTCTTTATTGGTTCTGGTATGTTTTCTTGGAGTTCAAAGAAACGACTAGTGATAGTATTGTGTACTGCTGAGGCTGAGTATATTGCAGCTTCTAATTGTGCTACTCAAACGATTTGGTTGAGAAGGATGCTGGGTTTCTTTCAACATAAAAAGGATGGTCTGACTACGGTGTTATGTTATAGCAAGTCGGCAATTGAGCTGACAAAGCATCCAATCTTTCGTGGTCGCAGTAAACATATTGATAACAAGTATCACTTCATTCGTGATTTGGTTAATGAAAAGGATATCGTTGTTGATTACTGCAAGACTGAAGATCAAGTGGTTGACATTTTCACCAAAGCATTGAAGTTCGAGATCTTTGCATAGTTAAAGAAGATGCTCGATCGGTATGGCTAATGGCGTGAACTTAGTTTAAGGGAGGCTATGTAGAATAATTAAACTAAGTTTATTATTAGTTTCTACTTCCTATTCAGTTTATGTTTCCTATTCGTTTGTTTCCTATTTGGTTTCGTATTTGTTTTAGGAAACCTAATTGTTTTAGGAAATAATTGTAATCTGAATCAGTGTAGAATTCAGGGATAGTTTAGCCTATAAATACATGTCTTGGGTTGCCATTGTAAACACAGAGAAAATTACAAAGATTATATAAAAGCCTATTTTGGTTTCCGTCGAAGTTCTATATTACTTCGGTTGTGCATCTAATATTTGTTCAAGGCATTAAGCCTTGTGGTTTGTTGAATAGCCTTGATTTGCGTGTGTCATTACTTTGCATGCAGTGGAATAAATTGTAGTTGAATTGCTTTGGCGATTCAGTTAGAAGCTTGTGACTTCATTCCTTTTTGATTTGTTTTGTCAATCACAGAGCTTCTTCTGTTTTCTTATGGGTGTGGGTTTATTTTTGGTCCTATAAAAAATGTAGATGCAACCTATACATAGACTACAAAAGCTTATACAGTACTAACCCTGCAGATAGGAGAACCTTTAGCATCTAGCTGAACCAATCCCCTAACTCTTCTAGGGATCGTGGCATGAACGTAGAATTCGGTGATACCAGTCAAACTAGCAGTATTAGCCAGACTATCGGCCACGGCATTCCCTTCACGATAAATGTGCGATAGGTTCCCATAACAATGTCGTAAATCCGCTATCCGAGCCAAAGTGGCCGTCGACGGCCAAGAGCCAGAACCCCCCGTGACCGCAATCAATAGTACCATAGAATCTTTCTCAACAGTCCACAGGCACATCCCAAGCAGCTCACAGATGCAAAGACCGAGCAGAAGTGCACGAGCCTCGGCCTGGAAACTCGTGAGGATCCCAAGGGACTCCCCAATCGCGAAAACCATTGCACCATAAGCATCTCGCAGCACTGCTGAAGAGGGCATCCCTAGTCCATTGACGAGTCCACAGATAAGTGACTCCAGAGAAGCTGAGGAGGTTTGGGTTCTACACCGAGGCCCAACAATGCTTCAGGATCCAAGTCCATATCAAAGGGATCCACTTGTAGATATCATTGGACCAATGACGGGGAGCAGAGCAAGAAGAGTTCGTGAGGATCTCAACAACTTTGTGCAAGCTTACAGACAGGATGCTCAGTTGATAGTAGAAGACAACGCTTTGGAAACTAAAGCCAGAAAGGTTCAAATTGCAACTCTCCTTACAATTCTTGAAGAAGAGGCGCAAATCACCATTCCACAATGAAGAGAAGGCTGTTTCTTGAAGTTCTTGATTTTCTTGAATGTCTTGAATTTTATATTTTGCAGAATCTTGAAAATCTTGAAAAATCTTGATTCCAAAATAATTCCAGAAGATTTCTGAAGCTCCCTATACCATTCCACAATGCATCATCAACAATTGGGCCGACCCAATCCATAGAGTCCATTCCACCAAGAATTCGGCCAAGCCCAATCCAAGAAACCCATGCGCAAGCCACTTGCAAATTCGGTTAAGGGATAGGGTTTGGGGAAGGATAAGGATTTGTGCATGTTTCCTATTCCTATCCTTAGTTTGTTAGCTTCCAAAAAGGATCCCTTCTTGAGCTCCTTTTTGGAGTAGGATTTCAAATTCTAATCCTTCTTGTTTTCAACTTGTAAAATTTGGCTGTCTCTTCCTTTAAGGCACACGAGTTTAGTTTCCTTTTTCTTTTACCATTACCTACTTTTTTTAGGTTTTGGTATTGTAAAGGAAATCAATCTCTTGATTGGTTTCTAATTCTAACTCTTTTCCTAGTTCTTTTAGGATTTCGGCTGCCTCTACTCTATAAATAGGGCATCCGAACAACATAATAAACTAAGTATTCTTATCTTTAAACTATTAGTTTGAGTACTCTCCCTTTATTGCTTTATGTATTTTGCATGCTTGTGATTTATATATTGCATGAAACTTAGCTTAATTAGGTTATTTGCTCTACCTAATTAAATTCACATGTTTCACCTCTTTTTCTTACTTGGTTCGAAATTATTAAGTAAATTAGCCTAGGTTACTTTATTTTTGTTGTCTGGATTTCGGGTAAGTAAAAGAGTTTGAGCTGCCACTTAATCAGACTTTCCTTGGCAATTCATCCGCATGTGTACCTTGGTCCACATCAATTGGTATCAGAGCCTTAGCTGGTTTTGTGGCTGGAGGAGGTTGCAGTAACACGACCGAATCATCTTAGGTGTTTTCTAATTCTTGTTAGTCTTGCTTTGTCTTGAAATTCTTGGAATTAGAACGCATCTTCTTGGGGGGGGAGGGGGGGGGGGGGAATATGTTTCTTTCCAAGCTTCGAATTTCGATTTTGGTACTGTTTTGCATATATAAAATCGAAATTCTTTCTGAAAAACCGAACCAAATTTTAAAGTACTGAAAAACGCAATTTGAGGGTTTAAATTTAGCCTTGTTTTTGCAAAAAAAGGTGTACTGTTTTGGGACTATTTTTCTTATTTATAAAATCTGAAATTCTTTTCTGAAAACTGAAATTAAATTTTGAACTTTAAATTTGTTAGGGTTCAGGTTTTTGGTTTATTAAGGTTTCAAGCTTTAAGGCTGTAAAAGGGTTGCTATTTTTTGAATTTTGTGACATTAGTGTTTGAGAGACAGTCTTTTGTTGCTGTTTGTTTGCAACTTGCAAGGCTATTTGTGATTTATTATTATACTCCCTTTGTTCGATTTTGTTATAGTTGGTGAGTTTTGCGGCTGATGTTAAGCAGTTCACCTTATCTGCACGTTGTGATTTGCATGCACTAGTTCTGGATACTTTCTTTTGAATTCTTGAAAATAAATTGAATTCTTGATTTTGTGTCATTGTGCTGCTGAATTTATCTCTGGGAATTGGTTAGTGAGTCAAACTTGAACTTTGTTGACCCTAGGGCTTTTTCTTAAAATCGCAAAATTGGTGTTTTTGTGGCAACTCTTGAGTAAGGATTGTTTTCTCCACGGTTTAAGGTGTACTTGCAAAGTTAATAGTGTTCATTTCGACACTACTCGCCACAGCACTACACTTTACGGCCAAAGAGGACTCTGTTCTTCATTGGGAATCTTCTTCTTTTTTCAGTGTACTTGCAAAGTTGATAGTGTTCGATTACCGACACTACTCCCCACAGCACTAATTGGAATTCTAAAGAATTTTTCGCCACTTGGGGGTTTTAAAATTCTTAATTGGGTTCATCTGTATTTTGGGGGAATTGATAATTTGCTGTGATTGGTTTCTTTGATTACCTATCGGGTAGGTAATCTCTTATTTGGTTAGTTTTAGGACTTTCTTAAATTTGTTCAACTCTGCTTATTTCTTGATTCTATTCAATTCTTGAATTGCCCTGCTTTCAACTGCTAGTTGTATCTTTTCAAGCTACCTGAATGTTTACTCTTGAATTATAGTTTGGATTTTGTCATCGTGCACACGCCATATTTTCTGAAATTTGAGGGATTCACCTCAAAATTTCCTTGTTGTGTACCTCTTATGTGAACTATATTACAAATATCGTTTGCGAAAAAATTTTTCAACTCTAAAATAGAACCAAGTATCTATTTTTCAAAAAATTTTGCTTTTTCCTTAAGTATCATTGTTGTGTGTGAATTACTATTTGCCTTATACATTTATCAATACCGGGAGGTAGAGTGGAAAAAGGCTTGAGTGAACATACTATAAGGGTGCCACCCTAGAGTGAAACACTGGTTTGTGTGTAGTTGTTAGGTGGGATACACTTGGAGGATAAGGGGGTAAGGTTACTACTCATTTTTTCTTGTTTTTAGCAGACAAATTTTCGCTTCTAACCAATGTCAGGCGGTGCTTCTGTTCCTGTTGGGAATGAGCAATTACTGGCTGCAATAGCGCAACTCTCTGCGCAATTTGCTACCCTCAAGGAGGAGGTTGCTGACATGAAAGCCGACCAGGAACAGAGGTGTGCGGAGTCAGAGGAGGACATTCCTGCCAACGACAACACAGCCTTGGCCAAGGCTTTTGAAGGTCTCAGTCAATGCAAAATGACTGTACCACCCTTTCGCAGGTGGTACAAATTCGGAAGATTACTTAGACTGGGAGATAAAGATGGAGCGCATCTTCGAGCTTCATTCGATCCCGGAACACAAGAAGGTTCCACTTGCGGTGGTAAATTTTACAGACTATGCCCTGGTCTAGTGGAATAAAAAGATGGACCAATGCAGGAATATGCGTCCCATGCGGGCTCTTGCTCCGCCTCTAACTTGGTATGATTTGACTACTTCCATGAGTAGAACTTTTGTTCCTGATTATTATTTTAGAGAATTGTATAAGAAATTACATACTCTTGTATAAGGACCTTTATCTGTAGACGCATACTATAGAAAGTTAGATATGGCCAAAATTAGGGTAAATGTACAAGAAGACAAGGCTGCTTCAATGGCTCGTTTTCTTAATGGCCTAAACAGGTATATAGCTTTAGCCGTTGAACTTCAGAATGCAACCACTTTGACGGACATGTTGCACAAAGCTCGGGTCATGGAGGAATACCTGAAGACAGTTCCGCCCGTCAGGACGCCTGCCAGCGCCCCACCGACTTGGAGAAAGAATCTGGTTTACTCGAAACCCGCCAAGAAGCCGTTTACGTCAGAACGGAAGGCTATCGTCCCCGCTGCCACCATGTCTTCATCCCAATCCAAGACGCCATCAACACCTTAGTAATCAATAAGCAATGTCACTTGCCACAGATGCTCTGGCCGTGGCCACTACATGCGCGATTGTCCTAACATCCGAAAGGTATTATTGAGGCAAGATGGTGAGTACATTTCCGAAGAGGATGAGGATGAACAAACCGCTAACCCCTTATCGGAGTTAACTAATAGCGCTAAGTCTGAACCGGTAGAGCAATTTGAGTTCATCGAAGAAGATCCCAATTAGAACTTGGTTACTCGCACCTTTACAACGGACAAACATCTTCCACACCAGGGCTAAGGTCAATGGGAAGTTGTGTGTTCTGATCGTTGATGGAGGGAGTTGCACAAATGTGGCCAGTGAATATATGGTCGAAAAACTGAAGCTCCCCATACTCAACCATCCACGTCCTTATCAGCTCCAATGGCTCGACAGCTCAGATGGTTAGAGAGTCACAAAGCAGGTAAGCGTACCATACGCTATCGGGAAGTTTGAATCCACTGTTTTATGCGATGTGCTTCCAATGGAGGCTTGTCACATTCTTCTCGGACACCCACGGCTCTTCTACTTGAAGGCAACTCATGATGGGGTCGCTAACACTTACTCGGAGGGCAAGATCCACACGTTTCTACCTATGACACATACTGAAGTGCGTTCATAATCAATCAGGATAAAGGACGCCCTTGCCAAATAGGAAGCTGGAAAGCGCCTGGACAAGGGGAAAGGGAAAGAACATGTAAAGGGTAGTAAGGTGAACTCTGATAAGCCTAATCAGGAAGAAGTTAGAGGTAGCTTTTTCGCTACAGTGGGGGAGGTAGAACAGGTGTTAACTGACAAAGGTTGTGTACTAGTTTTAGTATGTAAAGACACCTGTTCTAACCCTAACGATATCCCTCGGGATATTCCTATGGAAGTTGATTATTTGTTGCAGGAATACAACGATGTCTTTCCAGGAGAGCTGCCGCAAGGATTGTCGCCTCTGCGTGGGATTGAACATCAAATCGACTTCATACCTGGCGCATCTATTCCAAATCAACTTGCCTACAAAGCAAATTCAGAGGAAACAAAGGAGTTGCAGAAGCAGATCTACAAGCTTTTGGCTAACGGTCAGGTAAAGGAATCACTTAGTCATTGTGATGTACATGTAATTCTTGTCCCTAAGAAAGATGGTACATAGAGAATGTGTGTTGATTGTAGAGCTGTTAATAAGATAGCAATCAAGTATAGGCGTCCTATTCCTAGGTTTGAGACATGTTAGAGGACTTGTATGGCTCAACAGTTTACACTAAAATAGATCTTACACAGGGCTATCATCAAATTCGTATGAGGGAGGAGGATGAATGGAAAATTGCTTTTAAAATTAAGTTTGGTTTGTATGACTGGTTAGTAATGCCTTCGGCCTAACAAATGCACCTAGTACTTTCATGAGATTAATGAATCATGTGCTTAGAAAGTTTATAGGAAAGTTTGTTATGGTTTATTTTGATGATATCTTGATCTATTCTAGAGACATGAAATCGCATGTAGAACATATTCGCTTGGTGTTAATTGAATTACGTGCTAATAAATTGTACTTTCTGTGTTAAGGAAGTTGTGTTTCTCGATTTTGTGGTCTCTAAAGATGGTGTCAAAGTTGGTGATGCCAAGGGGACAGCCATTAGGGAGTGGCCTACACCAACAACGGCAGCACAGGTAAGGTCTTTCCATGGTTTGGCTGGCTTTTACCGACGGTTTGTGAATGACTTTTCCACCAAAGCAGCACCTCTGAACGAATTGTGCAAGAAGAATGTGCCATTCTTGTAGAGGCAAGCTCTGGAAAACGCCTTTACGGTTCTTAAGCATGATCTCACTCATGTATCTGTTTTAGCATTACCTGATTTTGATAAAGTCTTTGAACTAATGTGTGATGCATCAGGTATAGGGATTGGAGCAGTTTTAATGCAGGAAGGCAAGCCAATCGCCTATGCAGTGATCCGTGCCTTCGAGACTTGGTCACATTATTTAATGGCCAAGGAATTTGTTGTCCACAGTGATCACGAGTCTCTTAAACATTTAAAGGGATATAGTAAGTTATATAGACGTCATGCTAAATGGGTTGCTTTATTGAAACTTTTCCTTACAATATTAAATATAAGAAAGGGAAAGATAACTTAGTTGCTGACGCTCTCTCTCGCATGTATGAAATTCTGGCTATTTTAGATCATTCTTTGCTAGGATTTGCATATCTAAAGGATTTATATGCTTCTGATATTGATTTTGCTACTATATATAAAGCATGTGAATCTGGTGCATTCCATAAGTACTATAGATATGATGGGTTCTTGTTTAAGGAACATAGGTTATGCATCCCGCGTAGTTCTGCTAGGGAATTACTGGTTCGTGAAGTTCACAATGGGGGACTTATGGGTCATTTTGGTGTCAATAAGACACTTGATGTGTTGCAGAAATATTCTTATTCGCTTCATATGCGAAAAGATGTACAGCATGTTTGCACTTGTTGCATTAATTGTTTAAAAGCTAAATCTACATATAAGCCTCATGGACTTTACATGCCTTTACCTATACCTACTTTACCTTGGATTGACATTTCTATAGATTTTATTCCAGGTCTTCCGAGGATGCAAAGAGGAAATCAGATGATGCAAAACATGTTGCGGACTTGTTCTTTCAGGGGATAGTTCGACTTCATGGTATTCCGCGCACAATTGTTTCTGATCGAGACGTCAAATTTCTGAGTTACTTTTGGACGACTTTGTGGTCCTGCCTCGGCACAAAACTCCTGTTTTCGACTACAAGTCATCCACAGACGGATGGTCAGACGAAAGTCACCAACCGCACCATTGGCAAATCTCCTTCAGGCTTTGATACAGAAGAATCTCAAACGTTGGGAAGAAGTCTTACCGGTTGCAGAGTTTACCTACAACCGCTCCAAGCACTCCTCAACAAGGTTCTATCCATTCGATGTTGCCTACGGCTTCACTCCTTTGACGGTTATGGATCTAATCCCTTTGCCGGTAAAGGATCAGGTTAATCTAGACGGAGCCCAGAAGGCTGAAACCATCAAACGCCTGCATGCTAAGGTTCAGTCAAACCTTGAGAAAACTTACGCCACAGCCACAGACCATGCAAACCACCGGCGCAAGGCTGTGAACTTTGAACTAGGAGACTGGGTTTGGGTTCACATGAGGAAGGAACGATTCCCTGCTGCGAGAAGGACGAAACTCCATCCTCGTGGCATTGGGCCTTTTCAAATCGTGTCTAAGATGGGGCCTAATGCTTAGAAGCTTGATTTGTCAGGTGAGTATAGTGTTAGTACTTCATTTAATGTTACTGACTTTTCTCCGTTTACTTATGAATACGATGAAGATTTTAGGTCAAATCCTTTTCAACCGGGAGGGGATGATGAGGGCATCCCTAGTCCATCGACAAGTCCACAGACAAGTGACTCCAGAGAAGCTGAGGAGGTTCAAGTTCTACACCGAGGCCCAACAATGCTTTAGGATCCAAGTCCATATCAAAGGGATTCACTTGTAGATATCATTGGGCTAATGACACGGAGCAGAGCAAGAAGAGTTGGTGAGGATCTCAACAACTTTGTGCAAGCTTGCAGACATGATGCTCAGTTGATATTAGAAGCCAACGCCTTGGAAACTAAAGCCGGAAAGGTTCAAATTGCAACTCTCCTTACAATTCTTGAAGAAAAGGCACAAATCACCATTCCACAATGAAGAGAAGGCTATTTCTTGAAGTTCTTGAAGACACCGGAAGGTTCTTGGACTTTAAAGAGACGTTTCTTGAAGTTCTTGATTTTCTTGAAAATCTTGAATTTTATATTTTGCAGAATCTTGAAAATCTTGATTCCGAAATGATTCCGGGAGAATCCAGAAGATTCTGGAAGCTCCCTACACCATTCCACAATGCGGCATCAACAATTGGGCCGACCCAATCCATGAAGTCCATTCCACCAAGAATTCGGCCAAGCCCAATCCAAGAAGCCCATGCGCAAGCCACTTGCAAATTCGGTTAACGAATAGGGTTTGGGGAAGGATGAGGATTTGTGCATGTTTCCTATTCCTACCCATAGTTTGTTAGTTTCCAAAAAGGATCCCTTCTTGATCTCCTTTTTGGAGTAGGATTTCCAATTCTTTTCCTTCTTGTTTTCAACTTGTAAAATTCGGCTGCCTCTTCCTTTAAGGCACACGAATTTAGTTTCCTTTTTCTTTTAGCATTACCTACTTCTTTCAGTTTTGGTATTGTAAAAGAAATTAATCGCTTGATTGGTTTCCAGTTCTAACTCTTTTCCTAGTTCTTTTAGGATTTCGACTGCCCCTACTCTATAAATAGGGCATCCGAACAATATAATAAACTAAGTATTCTTATCTTTAAACTATTAGTTTGAGTACTCTCCTTTTATTGCTTTATGTATTTTGCATGCTTGTGATTTATATATTGCATGAAACTTAGCTTAATTAGGTTATTTGCTCTACCTAATTAAATTCGCATGTTTCACCTCTTTTTCTTACTTGGTTCGAAATTCTTAAGTAAATTAGCCTAGGTTACTTTATTTTTGTTGTCTGGATTTCGGGAAAGTAAGAGAGTTTATACGAACTGCAGCTTAATCAGACTTTTCTTGGCAATTCATCGGCATGTGTACCTTGGTCCACATCAGCTGCCCCTGTGCCTGCATTCCCCTGGTTGTTTCTGGATGACCCATCCATATTTAGTTTAATCTGGCCTGGAATAGAGTTGGCAATTTCTGACACAAAACGAAATACGACACGAACCCGACATGATATAAGCGGGTTATGTTTAAGCCTCAGCAGGTTTGCGAGTTATATGGGTCGACTCGAATAACACGAATAATTAAACGGGTAAGATTAGGGTTGAGAAGTCGACACGTGAACCCACTAATCCGAACCCGACACGAGAAATTAATACTACAACATGAAAACCCAACATGAACACAAAATGTTCGCGAGCTAAATGGTCGACGCAAATAACATAAATAATTAAACGGGTAAAGTTAGGGTTGAGGGGTGTCGACACGGGAACCCGCCAACGACATGAATTGCCACCCATAGCCTGGAGTAGGCAGACCCCAATATACAATCTGTTCCTCCTTCCTTTTTTGTTAAGCCCACCTTGGTATCACATTACCCTTCAAAAAGGCCGCAGACTGCCAGTACGTGGGTGGTTTTAGGGCCAACAAATCATAGATGGACTTAAATACCACACTGACCAACTGATGCAAACCCACCATCTGCCCGTCATAGATGGCCTTGCAGTGAGCCCTCCAAATCTCCCAACACACTACAACAGGCATAATAGCAGTCACCCCTTTGGGGATCCAAACTACTTCAAAATCCTCTCCATGGCAATAGAGATCCAAGACATCCCATAAATTTGTAATAGCTAATGGGGCAACATGTAAGCGTTCACCGACCTTGTCTAAGACCTCACGGGCGGGCCCACGGGCACTCGTAAAGGACATGTAGTAGGCACTCGTAAAGGACATGTAGTAGAGAGCTTTCAGCAGGGCAAAACGAGCATCTGGACGCCAGATGAAATCCCAAGTGCCGCAATGCGTCATCCATGGGCAAAAGGCCATTCAGGAGGCGCCACATAAACAGAGTGTTTTAATGGCAATGGTTGCTGCCATAAGTCCGATACTACAACTGGCCCCTTCTGCCGCAACGCTATATATGCTGACTTGACAAAGAAGCATCCATTCACCTTTGGTTTCCATACCATCTGATCCGGACCTGCAATCAAACTGGAGGGAAACCCCCTCGATACTATCCCAGACCTCATCCAAAAATATATCCTGCATATCACATACTCAGCATATCCCGAGTGTACTGCCGTAAAGTCAAACTAGGGTTTACGATCTCATCCCTTGCCACCCAATAAAAGAAAGATATGTTATTTATTTGTTGATTGTTGCGCCTGATGATTTCTTTGTTTGTTGGTTCTTCTGTATTATATTGTGAAGAACAAAAATGGAAGATAAAACATTTTCTAAACCAATGCAATTTTTTGAATGCATTAAAATAACAAAAAGTTTGTGAATTAATATATAATAATTCTTATCCAAAAACCCTATTTAACAGTTCATCATTTGTACATGGCCGGATTGATTGATTGATCAAATCGACATTAAATTTGCATAATTCATGTTGATAAAATCGATGGCAACATTTTAGCCAATTTAAATTAATTCAAATAAATAAAAATCATTTTTATTAAAATACCTTTTTTTTAATTAAAAGACTCTAATAATGTAAAATTTTAACCCATTATAACAATGTTTTTTCTTTTACTTTTCTCCTTTTGTGGTTCAACCATTTAATGAGAATTTGTTGTCCAAGTTATTTATTTTAGTAATTAAATAGAGTTTGAATATAATAACTATATGGAAAATGATACGTTGATAAATAAAATAATAAATAAATAAAAAGTATATATAGAAAAGAAAAATATCAATGGGCATAAATTTTGTTAAACTATTGATTTTATTATTAATTTTGATGGAGACATAATTAACCATCCATTTTATTCTTATATATATATATTCACCAATCACTGAACTTTACATAAGTTAAGTTATTAAGGACTTCCTTAAGGGCATAAAAACCATCAATTCTAGCTTGCCATTCTCTGAATACACCACTAACTGGTGGCGCATCCGAAATACTGAAACTTTTTGATCTGCCTTCCCATCCAAAAGTACAGTCAAAGAAAACGACAGGATCGTAATAATTAATCCTCCAACGCTCCTTGGGTGCAAGTAACTTTGCATAATCCTCTGTATTACTTACGCAGTGAACCGATAGCATCGACTGTGGTGGGGATGGATCAATTGAATTATGAATAATGAGAACAAGAGTCAGGTCAGCATTACAAGAGACTGCAAGAAAGGCTAGAAGAAATGAGAAAATTTTGGTGACGTTACACATCTTGGGATTAACCATTTTCTGTACTTGCATGTTTAGAGAAATTTGTCAAAGACCTGGGACTTAAATAGGAATTAAATGAGATATGACATTATGATCTTAAGAATTTTTTTATTTTCCTGTAACCGTTCTTAAATTAATTACACGTTGCGTCTTAATAAAAGATACTGTCATGAATTGATTAAGATTGTAATAAATTATGTCATTTAATGAAAATTAAATTTTATCAGTTCTTTTCTCAATAATGTCGAGGTAACGTACGTAATCCCCCCAAAAAAGAAAAAGAAAACAAAAAAGACAAGGAAAAAGTCCAGGTAACACTAAATCAAGTTTGTTATAAATGATGGCATTAGTTAAAGTAACCTATTCTAGTCTTTCCTGATAGCTATAATCCTATTACGTAAATACGCATTTATAGTGGATACATTTTGTAGTGGGATGTTTGGTGAAGGTTTGAGTTTTGATTTTTATTATAATATAAAAATTGTATTAGAAATGTAAAAATGTATAGATGAATAGCAAAAAAATTGTATTAAAAATGATGAAAGTTAATTATAATATATTAAATTTACTGTTGAAACCAAAATGAACACCAAAACTCAACTAAAACGTAAAGAACAGGCCCTTAGAACTAAGAAAGAAAAGTAAAAAATGATAACAGTACAATCACCAATTTCCTTTCTGCTTTATATAAACAATGTATAATTTAACAAGTAATACCTATGAGTCTCTTAATATAAACAATATGTGAGACTTTATCTGTTTCATTAAAATACTCAGTTTTGATAAATGTACAATTTATTATGAATGTTAAAGTACAACATTTAAAATAATTAATTTGATATAAATTATTCTATTTATATCCTTACTTTTAAATATGAGCTAATTGTAGACTACATATAATTATAATATCTCCGTCTCAGTCAATAAATCCACTTTGTATTACTGTTCGAAAGTATTAAATGGTTCATATGACTAATTTACTAGTTCTCAAGATAATCAAGATAAACACAATATAAAAATCACTTCAAATTTAGGCACATCAATTCATTATTATTATTTTCTAGTTGTCCACTGTAGGAATATTATATTTTGTCAAATGAAATTATGTATTGAATTGTAAACTAAAATTCAAACATCTTAATTAATTAAGAAAAATTTAAATAATAAAAATTGACTGATTGTTTATCACTTATTGCTCCACCTAATATTTTTTTTAAAGTATTTATATTTTATGTTCGGAATTATCCATCTAATTTTATTCATATTGATTTAATTATAATTTATAGTTTAATTATTTTATTAACATACCATATATTTTATTTTTTTTCATCATAGTATCCTTAAATAAAATTTAGATGGAATTGAGTTAACTTGGCATAATTTTGTAAACATTGATTGTGAATTTAGATACAATGTAATACTATGAGTTTATTGGGCTATGTGGTGAAACATTAGGGATTAAAATAAACATTTTCTCATTCCGTGAAAGTTCAAAAAAAATTTAACAAATTAAAAAACTTGAGGTCTGTGTTATTTTTTTTTTCTTGACAGGGTAATAGCAATTTAACTAAACATATATATATATATATATTTTTTGGAGACGTTATATGTTATGTTCTGTTAATTCGTAATCAAGAGGCATGATGGTAATTTTTCGACTTCGGTCTCCGGCAATTTTGGCTGTCGATTCTGGTCGCCAGTGATTTGGGCTTCGAGCGAGGTTTTCTTTGACCAGCATAGTAGAGGTTTACGTCAGTCGCAGTTGAGACTTCTATTGGTTATTGTGTCAAACGGCGTAGCAGAGGTTTCCGATAGTCACATTTGTGTCTTCTTCCGTATGTCAGGCGGCGTGGCTGAAGTTTCTGATAGTCGCATTTGTGTTTTCTTTCTCGTTTCAAGCCGCGTGGCAGAGGTTTCTGTCAGTCACATTGGTGTTTTCTGCTGGTTTCGCTTTCTGATTAGCAAAATCTCGTTGACATCTCTCGATCTGTCGTGAGTTTGATTGGAAGTGTTAGATATATTTTATAATAGGTTTATAGTAGTATTATGTTTAGTAATAGTTTTGGTTTTGTTATTGGAAAATTGTAGACTAGTCTGTATTTATATAGATATACTCTCCTGTGCTTCTTGCTCCAATTGAGGATTGTATTGTTCAGTTGTTCTATTGAAAGTCTTACATGTTTCTCTCTATTTGTTTTTCTTCTCTACCAATCTAATCCGACAAATTCTATTGAAAGTACTAGGCGTCAACGGTGTTTCAATTTTAATTATAATATAGGGTTTCTACGCCCTCCACTGCTTCGGTTGTTCCAAAAAAAAAATCATGGATAATTCCGTGATGATCGATTTTAACAAAATTTTTAGGAACTAAATGAACTGAAATGACGTTCAACTTGTTTTTAAATAGTGATGAGAAATGTTAAGAAAAATATACTGATTTAATTAATTCCATGTTTGACTATAGTCTATGAATAAACGAACCATGTAATCCAAAAATAAAAAATAAAAAAAATAAACGAACCATAAGTTCAATGGTGCAAATGAAATTGGCGACGTCAGGGTTTCAGCGTCACAAGTTGGCAAATATACATGGGTTCTCTCAGTCAAAGCTACTGAAATAAAATCTAAGAAGGGGAGACCATAATAATAGGTTTGGTAATCATTGGTATCATAAATTTATAACATTTTCCAAACAATTTAAATAGAAGTTATCTATAATTATTTTAATGAATCACTATCTCAATTTTATTTTTATTCTTTTGATATTGGGGAAAACCAAGGCTCCACCCCTATTACAGTTTTCTCCCTCCTACCAGGGTGTCTTTCGACCCCGCATCATGCGGGAGGTCTGTTTTGCGGTCCTACTGCTTGGCTATCCTATTGAATCCACTATCTCAAATTCAAATGTATATGAGATGCTATATTCTCATTCTTCCACATTGGTGTGCCCAGTTGGGCAAGGGCCTAATTTGTGGCCCAAAGGCACGGCCCAACAAGAAGATCCAACATGGAACGCAGTCGAGCAGGAGACTTAAGTGACACATCATTGTAGCCCTCTAACGGGCTCCGTCAGTTGTGGTGAGCGTTGCCCACCTTCGCTCTTTGACAAGTAGACCCAACTCGGGGATTATCGGTTTTCCGCCAACTGCTCACCCATGATCGACCATATCTTGATCGCGGGCACAACCCTGATATACTTGAAGGTGGTACTGACAAACTCGACGCCGGCCAAAAGTCCAAAGGGAAACATCAATGGAAGATACATTCTAAACCATTTGCATTTGATGAAAATATAAAAGAAAAGATTTGTTGAACAATGATTTTATTGTGTGTCTAACATTGTACAAAGAGAGCCTATATATAGACTAGGTATAGGCTAAGTGTAGTACAAGTAGTACACTAGGTGTAGTACAAGTAGTACAATAGTACAAGTAGTACAAGTAGGATACTGAGTTAAGCCCATTGCACTAATCTATACACTAACAGCCCATTGGGCTAATCTATACACTAACATCCCCCCTCAAACTCAAGGTGGCAAGGAGGAAGCCAACTGGAGTTTGGATATAAGATCTCGAAGACGACCAGGTGGGTGAGATTTGGTGAAAATATCAGCAGGCTGGTCAGCAGATGATATGGAGAATAACTTGAGAGTGCCTTTCTTGAGATGCATGCGGGTAATGTGGCAGTCGATCTCAATGTGCTTGGTACGTTCGTGGAAGACATCATTATGAGCAATGTAGATAGCACTACGGTTGTCACAATAAAGAGGAGTAGCAATGGGTTGTGGAGCATCCATGTCAGCCAAGAGCCAGCGCAGCCAGACAAGCTCACAGGTGGTATCGGCAAGGGCACGATACTCAGCCTCAGTACTGGAACGGGAAACAACTTCCTGCTTTTTGCTACGCCATGAGACAAGAGAAGTACCCAACAGGAAACAGAAGCCTGTGATAGAGCATCGATCAGTCGGATCACCAGCCCAGTCCGCATCTGAATAAGCATGAAGCTCAAGTGAAGACTGAGAGGAATAGTGGAGACCATGATAAAGTGTACCCTTGACATATCGGAGTATCCGAAGAACAGCAGCATAGTGAACAGAACGAGGGGCATCCATGAATTTACTAACCATACCCACAGCATGTGAAATATCGGGACGAGTAACAGTGAGATAGATTAGACTACCAACCAGCTGACGATAACGAGTAGCATCAGATAAAGGTTCACCGTCTAAGGGTGTGAGCTTGGCATTATATTCCAAAGGAGTGGAAGCAGTCTTGTTGTCAGTGATACCGGCTTTGGAGAGAAGATCAGAAGCATATTTAGCTTGGGAAAGATAGTATCCATCAGAGGATGAGGTAACCTCAAGCCCAAGAAAATAGCTGAGAGTGCCCAAATCTTTCATCTCAAAATGCTGACTGAGAAAGTACTGGAGAGAGCGGATACCTGCAGAATCATCTCCAGTAATAATCATATCATCAACATAGAGAAGAACAAGAGTGATACCAGCAGAGGATTTGCGAACGAAGAGAGCAGTGTCATGAGGACTCGAAGTGAAACCCTGCTGAGCAACAACTGAGCTGAACTTTTCAAACCAAGCTCGAGGAGCCTGCTTGAGGCCATAAAGAGCACGACGAAGACGACAAACTTGACTGCCTAAATGTGGATAACCAGGGGGTGGTTGCATGTACACTTCTTCATTAAGGTCACCATTGAGGAAAGCATTTTTCACGTCCATTTGATAAAGAGGCCAAAGGCGAACAGCAGCCACAGCAATGAGACAGCGGACAGATGTAAGGCGAGCAACATGAGCAAATGTTTCCTCATAGTCAATGCCATACTGTGGGGTAAAACCCTTGGCAACTAGGCGAGCCTTGTAGCATTCAACAGATCCATCAGCCTTGGTCTTGATCTTGTAGACCCACCTACAACCTACTACAGTCTGACCAGGAGGCAAATCAACCATATCCCAAGTGTGATTTTTATTAAGGGCATCTAGTTCATCATTCATAGCTTGCTGCCAAAGAGGGTCAGTATGTGCCTCACGATAGGTGCGAGGTTCATAGAGGGTGGCAAGGGCAAAAGAGCAGTGATAATCAGAGAGATAAGAGGGAGGAATGCTTACCCGAGTGGAACGACGAAGTTCTGGACCATCAAGAGATTCAGGAGATGGTGGTGCCACAGGATCCAAGACAGGCAGGTCATGTGCCGAGGACAGAACCGTAGATGAGTCGTCTGGAGAGGCAGCCGATGTTGAAGAATCCTCCACAAGTTTAGGATAGAGAGGGAGAGGAAGATCAGTAAAAATGGGAGACTCAGAGGAAGAGGATGTAGGAAACTGCTGGAGACTCGTAAAAGGACGATGTTCCCAAAACTCAACATGACGGGAGACACGAAGACGACGAGAAATGGGATCATAGCAGCGAAATCCCTTTTGAGATACACCATAACCAAGGAAACAACAGAGACGAGCACGAGGTTGGAGCTTTGTTCGTTCATGAGTAGGAAGAGAGACAAAGCAAGCACAACCAAAAACCCGAAGAGATGAGTAGTCAGGGGTTTGACCATAGAGAAGCTCAAATGGTGATTTGTTGTGTGTAGTTGGTGAAGGGATGCGATTAATGGTGTATACAGCAGTGAGGGCAGCCTCACCCCAAAACCGTTCAGGAAGAGAGGCAGAAATGAGAAGGGTACGGACAACATCAAGAATGTGACGATGTTTTCGTTCTGCACGACCATTTTGTTGGGAGGTATAAGGACAAGACCGCTGAGTAAGGGTACCATGATTGTCTAAAAAGAATAGGAAAGACTTATCATTATATTCTTGAGCATTATCTGATCGAAAAACTTTGACAGTGCGATTAAACTGTGTTTGAATCATTTTATGAAATGTTTGATAAACAGACACAAGTTCAGACCTATGATGAAGCAGATAAATCCAAGTATATCGAGAAAAATCATCCACAAATATGACAAAATATCTAGATCCCCCCTCAGTAGGAACAGGTGCAGGACCCCAAATATCAGAATGTATAAGATCAAAGGGTGCGGAAGAAAAGGAGTCACTATTATTAAAGGGCAATTTTGTTTGTTTGCCAAAATGACAAGAAGTACAATCAAATTTTTGAAACTGAACCGAACCTAAATGACCTTGAGAAGCCAACAGCTGAAGACGAGATAAGGATGGATGACCAAGACGAGCATGCCATAGATCAGGTGAGGAGGTAATAGTGGCAGCAGCTGCAGAAACGACTCGGGAAGGAATTTTCAGGTCATGAACCTCAAACATGCGACCAACCTTACGGCCTGTCCCAAGAACTTGACCTGTCCGGGGATCCTGCACTTCCACACCATGATTAGTAAAGAGAACATCTACGCCTAATTCACAAAGTTGGCCAACAGACAGCAAATTGAGGGATAACTTTGGGATATGAAAAGTGTCACTAAGGGATAAACAAGGAGAAGAGATTGTTCCTTTATGACTAACAGGCATAGGAGTTCCATCAGCAGTGTAAATGGTGATTGGATGTTCTAAGAGTGCCTTATCAGAAAATTGAGATTCATCAGGAGTCATATGGTTACAACAAGCAGTATCAAAAAACCAAGAATGGTTACCTGAGGTGACAGATAGGGCAGTGGAAGTACGGGATAAAACCTGTTGAACAACTGCCTCAATATCAGTCGTAGTAAGTGAGGAAGTCGAAGGTGGACCGGTAGGAACCGATGGATCAGAAGGAGATACAGCAGCTGTCCGAGGAAGAGAAGCTTTATTCTGCTCTTGCATAAATTTCTGCAGTTTGCGACAAACGGAGATGTCATGCCCTTTAGCACGGCAAAACTCACAGCGAATACCTTTGGAAGACTGAGAGGTGGGACGCCCAGAGTTTATCCGTGGAGGAGCACTGAATGCAGCAATGGGAGGCTGTGGAGATGGTGTAGCCAATACATGGTCAGATGATGACATGTGATAAGTAGGCCGGCGGTTTTCCTCAGATATGAGCTCCTTCACTGCAGCATCAAGAGAAGGAGTAGGAGAGCGGCTAAGCAGAGAAGCCCTAGTAGGTTCAAAATCTTCACGCAAACCCATCATGAAGTGCATAAATTTACGGCGATCCCGATATTTGGCAAAAAGCTCAATGTCCGTAGGACACACGAGTGGAGGATTTGCAGCAGAGAGTTGTTCCCACATAGTAGAAGTCTGAGAATAAAAATCAGAAATGGACTGACCTGTCTCTTGTCGCATTTGATAAAGTTTTGATTCAATTTGGAACTCCAAGCTTGAATCATTAGTACAATTATAGCGATTGGCCAAAAATTTCCAAGCAGCTTCAGCAGTTTCAAGACGAGGAAGAAGATTATGAATGGAGGGAATAGAGGTATTAATAAACCAAGACAAGATCTTACTCTGAATACTCTCCCATTCCTCTAGGCGATCTTCATAATCATCTGTTGTAACAGTAGTCGTGGAAGACTCCTCCGCAGCTATGTCTTTGGACTTAGGGTTTGGTACCGGCTTAGGAATTGAACCAGTCACATATCTCCACAGTTTACGACCCCTGAGAAAAATAGTCATATTCTGAGACCATGCATGATAGTTAGTAGGACCATCCAACATAATGTTGATAGGACGAATGATGTCGCGATCACTTTGTTGAGCCATATGATGTATGTTTGCTGAAGTGGCAGACGTGCGCTGGTGGTGCAGAGGCGACTCGAGGCGCGTGAAGGCGCGTGGTGTCAGGCACAGAACCGGCTGTCGGTGCGTGTTGGGCGCGTGGGAGACCGAGTTTTGGAAAGAGTTGTGGGCGTGACGGCGGGACTATTCTTCTGACCGGATTACCGGATGAAGATGAGGGCAACGGAAGAACGCCGGAAATATCCACAGGAACCAAAAGAATTAGAGCAATGGCTCTGATACCATGATGAAAATATAAAAGAAAAGATTTGTTGAACAATGATTTTATTGTGTGTCTAATATTGTACAAAGAGAGCCTATATATAGACTAGGTATAGGCTAAGTGTAGTACAAGTAGTACACTAGGTGTAGTACAAGTAGTACAAGTAGGATACTGGGTTAAGCTCATTGGACTAATCTATACACTAACAGCTCATTGGGCTAATCTATACACTAACATCATTGTTACTCTGTCAAAGTAGCTCCATTTTTATACTAACTTAAGATTAGGAGTTCCAATGAAGAATACTTTTCTCAATTGCACGTATTTATTTCCTCAAAGTTTAGCCCAAACGAACTCCAAAGTTCATACATAGCGAATCCTAGCGCTCGGGACACTCTGTGCTTCATCACACATCCAAGGCACAAGCCCATTAGTTTGCAAGCATGTAATTATCAATAAAAAATTTATTTACATACTAATAGAAAACTTTTCTTTAAAATGCACAAAATTTTGACAGACTCAATATTCAAACGTAAAATCTCTTGTATCACCCTTCATTCTATTAGAAAAAGTTCAATCACAAATGTACATTTTTTATAGATGTCAATGTATAACACCTTAAAAAATTAATTTGACACTTTGTTTCATTTATATTTTTACTTTTAAGTATGAATTAATTACATGTAGACAATACATAATTATTTTAGTAAGGATAGAAATTATAAAAAAAATTTAAAAATAGACTCTTTTATAGAAACAAAAAATATTTTTAAAAGTGAACTCTTTTAATATAATAGAAGAGAGGGAGGATATATTTATTTTGAAAATCATCTCTCATATCATCTTTAATTGGTAACCACTACACGGATGGCTGTTTCACTATTGTTTTATTAATATAGTTTCAAGAAATTAATCGATATTGATACACAATTAAAATTATTGTGTGTATGTGTGTGAATTATCTAAAGGTTTGGCCCAGTGGTATTGTACAAATATAACAACTGAGAAATCAAAGTGTCCGACAGTGGCTGCGAGTCGAACCTCATCCGAGTCGCTTCATAACTCGCCTACCACTTCAAGTATAAAACAGAAGCTGATTTCAGAATCTCCAAATCATATCCATTGGATTGCTGAACCAAGACATTGCTAATCATGAGCTCATGAGCTAGAATGCCAGCTGGAATGATTCACGGGCAAGCTAACTCAGTTGCAACTTGTATTGCATGCTCTTTGCATGACCTCAAAAGTCAACACTTCACTCAAGTCAATTAGAGCTAGTGTACAACTGTCATTTGTAACCCATTAGCTTAGTTAATTAACTAGATGAGGTAGCTTGTTAGCTAAGCTATGATCACTTGTATATAAACAGTTTTTTTCCCAATTGTAAAGCTAAGTTTTCAGAAATATAGAAAATCTCTTCCAGAAACTTATGAATGCTCTCATTTTCTGCTCTTCTCCTTTGCTTGTTTGTTGCTTTCTTAGAAGATCTGGATTCTCCAATTGTGAATCCTTGTGAATTTTACATGGTATGAGAGACTTGTTACTCACACAATTGAAGGATTACTGATCTGAGCTGAAGAAATGGCAAACAATTGAGGAACTGATAGGACTAATTTCTCAGGAAACAGAGCTTCTGGACATCAAACAACTTCTGGTGCAAATGCTCAGTTTGCAGGAAATAGAGCTTCTAGTGCAAATGCTCAGGTATCTGAATTGGAATTCATGCTCACAAATGTTGTTCAGAGGGAACTAAGTAGAATGATGAAGGGAAATCCAGTGAACTTTGCAACCTATGAATAGTTTGCAGGTAAAAATTTTCCCTCTCAAGTTTCCTTTTCTGAATTATTGGATCAGATTATTGGATAATAGATACATGAGCTACGAATCATATTTGCATTGACTCTTCATTACCTATAAACCTGTGTCTAGTTTCACTCCTGTATACCTTCCAAATGGTCATTTCAAAACAGTAACTCATGTAGGCACAGTGCAGCTAGGAAATAAGATTACTCTTACTGATTGCTTGCATATTCCTAGTTTCAAGTTTAACCTCTTATCAGTTAGGAAATGTGCTAAGATGACTAAAATCTGTTTTGTCCTTTCATCTTGAATACTGTGTATTGCAAGACCAACTCACTAATCAGGTAGTTGGAATTGGCAAAATAAAGAAAGGATAATACATACTTGATTATCATTCTTTTGATCCTCTTGCCCTCAGAACTCATACATTTCCTATAACTGCAACCTTCCATTCCACACAACACAGTGACAATCCCACCATCAAGGACTCATCTTTGTGGCATTATAGGCTAGGTCATCCATCTTTTGATGTAATAAAATGCATGAATCTAGTACATTTTTCTACTGTTTGCAAGGAAATTCCTTGTATAGTTTGCCCTTTAGCTAAGCAGCAAAGAATATCATTCCCTGTGCATATGAAGAACTCTACTTGTTGCTTTCAACTCATTCATATGGATGTATGGAGACCATATTCCAAACCATCTTTGACTGGTTGTCACTCTTTTGTGACTACTGTTGATGACTTTAGCAAGATAACATGGACTTATTTCTTTAAGAATAAGAGCATGGAGTATATAGTCATCAAAAATTTTCTGAAATTAGTCAAGAACCAATTCAGTGGCACAGTTAAAGTCATTAGGATTGATAATGGTACTGAATTTACAAACCATCAATGCCAATCATTATTTTCTGATCTTGGCATTATCCATCAAAAAAGCTATGTTTAGACTCCTCAACAGAATGGGGTAGTTGAAAGAAAGCATAAACACCTATTGCAAATTGCTAGAACCTTAATGTTTCAATCTCATTTACCCCAATCCTTTTGGGCAGATTCTGTGCTTACTGCCACATATCTCATCAATAGATTGCCTTCTGCTACTTTCAATTGGAAATCTCCATTTGAGTTTTTCTATAATACTTCCCCTGATCTAAATCATCTTAGAACTTTTGGTTGCTTATGTTATGCAACCAATAATCTGCCGACAAGTTCAGTCCTAGAGCCATCAAATCCATCTTCTTAGGATATCTCCTGATCAAAAGGGATATAAACTCTATAGTTTAGTCCATCACAAAGTGTTCATCTCCAGAGATGTAGTGTTTCCTGAACATGTTTTTCCATCCACAGTTTCATCTTCTGATTCCTCATCTACTTCTTCTGAAAGTGTTCCCTTACCTTAGATGCATCATTTGTTATCTGATTCCTCTTTTTCCAATGTTCACTCACAAAAGCCTGCTTTCCCATCTGTTCATCCTATCATCCCTAAACCTACTCTCCTTCTCAATCTCCTGCCGAGTTTGCTTCTCCTCATTCTGAGCCATCACCTTCTTCTGTTAGTTTTGAAATTTTTGCAACTGAAGTTGAAATTTCTGAACATGAGCCTCAAGTTAACTCTGATCCTCTGTCTCCACCTCTTCAGAGACATAGCACTAGGTAAAAACATCCACCCACCTGGCTGCAAGATTTTGTTACCCCTAAGTGCAATTAGGTTCTCACATCTGTTCCTGTTGATCTATCACCTGCATATATGGTTTTCTTAGCTAATGTTTCTACTTTCCATGAGCCTTATTCTCAGGCAAAAAGGCACATTGAGTGGTAGTAAGCCATGTCTCAAGAGATATCAGCTCTGGAGGCTAATCATACTTGGCAGCTCACTCCACTTCCTGTTAATAAGAAAGCAGTTGGTTGTAAGTGGGTCTATAAGATAAAAAGGAAGCCTGATGGCGCTGTGGATAGATTCAAGGCAAGGCTGTGGCCAAATGATACACTCAGGTAGAGGGGGAGGATTGCTTTGAAGTATTTTCTCTAGCGGTCAAAACAGTCACAGTGAGAATTTTTCTGGCTTTGGCATCTGCTAACAATTGGCCTCTTCATCAATTGGATGTAAACAATGCATTTCTTTATGGCCACTTAGATGAGGAAGTGTACATGTTACCTCCCCCTAGTTATTCTAAAGCCACTCCTGGAATGGTTTGCAAATTAGAAAAGTCCTTGTATGGTCTCAAGCAAGCTTCAAGGCAATGAAACTCAGAGCTAATAGGAAAGTTTGAGGCACTATGGGTTTCAGCAGTGTGAACATGATCACTGTCTTTTTACTCTCAAGAAGGAAGATTATTTTTTCATTCTTCTGGTCTATGTTGATGATCTTCTCATTTCAGGATCTTCTAAAACAGAAATCAATGCTCTCCAGGCCTTTCTTCATAAAAAATTCACCATCAAAAATCTTGGCTATGCTAGGTATTACCTTGGTGTTGAATTGGCTCGTTCCTCAGGAGGACTTTTCTTAAGTCAGAGGAAATATGCGCTGGATATACTACATGATGCAGGCCTAACTGGCTCAAAATCAGTTGCTACTCCTATGGTTCCTAGCCTCCTTCTACATGATGATACATCCCTTTTGTTCTCTGATGTGGACAAGTACAAGAGACTAATTGGGAGATTGTTATACCTTGGTTTCACCAGACCCGACTTAGCTCATTCCACTCAGCAACTCAGTCAATTTGTGAATGCTCCTAGGGAAGTTCACTAGTCTGCTGCTCTACATATACTCAGGTATCTTCAAGGATGTCCTGACAAAGGCTTGTTTTATCCAGCTCACACTATTTCCTCTGCCAATGCCTTTTGTGATGCTGATTGGGCAGCTTGTAAAAAGACCCGCAGATCCATCAATGGATACTGCATCTTCTTAGGTGATTCCTTAGTATCCTGGAAAACTAAGAAGCAAGCTACAGTATCTAGATCATCAGCTGAAGCACAATACAGAAGTATGACCTCCACTGTCTGTGAGCTTCAATGGCTTTCATACATCCTGAAGACACTTCAGGCTTCCATCAAGCTCCCCATTCCTTTTTACTGTGACAATCAGGCTGCCATTTACATCACAGCAAATCCGGTGTTTCATGAAAGAACTAAACACTTGGAAATTAACTGCCATGTTATCAGAAATCAGTATAAACAAGGCCTCATTGATCCCCTCTATATTTCCTCCAAAAATCAGCTTGCAGATCTTTTTACCAAGAGTCTGCACTCTTCTCAATTCTGTTTTCTTTGTTCCAAGCTGGGACTGCTCCCTTCCTCTCCCCATTCCAGCTTAAGGGGGGAGTGTACAAAGATAACATCTGAGAAATCAAAGTGTCCGATAGTGGCTGTGAGTCGAACCTCATCCGAGTCGCTTCATAACTCGCCTACCACTTCAAGTATAAAACATAAGCTGATTTCAGAATCTCCAACTCTTATCCATTGGATGGCTAACCCAAGACATTGCTAATCATAAGCTCATGAGCTGGAATGCCGGCTTGAATGATTCACGGGCAAGCTAACTCAGTTGCAACTTGTATTGCATGCTCTTTGCATGACCTCAAAAGTCAACACTTAACTCATGTTAATTAGAGCTAGTGTACAGCTGTCATTTGTAACCTATTAGCGTAGTTAATTAACTAGATGAGGTAGCTTGTTAGCTAAGCTATGATCACTTGTATATAAACAGTTCTTTTCCCAATTGTAAAGCTAAGTTTTTAGAAATATAGAAAATCTCTTCCAGAAACTTTTGAATGCTCTCATTTTGTACTCTTCTCCTTTGCTTGTTTGTTGCTTTCTTAGAAGATATGGATTCTCCAATTGTGAATCCTTGTGAATTTTACAGGTATATTTAAGGGATTTAAAGTATTTGGTTTTAAAATACTCGAGACCAGGGTTTGCTATTTTATGTAGGTACAAGCGGCACCCAATTATTGTTCTGCCTAGAGTCTCACCTAACATTGTGTGAAGCATATTAATTGTGGACGTACGAATTCTAGCATCTTTTCTTAAAAAATAAAATAATAAAAAAATTGTATGTGAAATATTTCTTATATAAATATATGATGAGAACGAAGAATAATCATGAAGGAAAGAAATCAGGCACTACTATATGTCTACTTTTCTGGTTGCTTCTTTGAGTTCAAATCCTGGCAGATTTTCATTAGTAATTAATATTGCTCATTGCTGATTTTCTGTCAAATCATAAAAATAAAAGAGTGAATTATCAAAAATATCACTTGAATTTTTCAAAGTTTTTCGTTTGGTCACTAAACTTTTTTTTTTCTCTAAAAATGTTACCATACTTTCAAAAAATGGCCAGAAATGTCATTTTGCCGTTAATCATGACGGAATGATCATCACATGCTCATCATATGTCAATTTTTAAGAGTATTTTTATCCGTTTATTATTATTATTTTTATACTCCTTTCTAATTATTAGTATTTTTAATTGTTCTTCCAAATTTACTGTTCATATTATTTCCCAAAATTCGTCCACTTCCTCTCTCTTCTGCCGCCGTCCGCATCCCCCTCCTTCCTCCCTCCTCCCTGCTCCATACTCATCACCACCGTTGGGTCGCTTCTCTCTCCACCCGAAGCAAATCCCGCGGCCAGTGACTTCTTCCTGGGCAGATTCAGAAACCAACTCCGACGGATTCCTTCATCGACCGCAGCTGCTCTCCTTCTTCCCCCTTTTTTTTGTTTCAAATTTTATTTTTTTCCTCTTACCTCTTTCACTGTTCTAGTTTTTCTTCTAATTTCTGTGTGATTTTAATTTGTTCTTTGATTGTGGATTAACGAAATTGCAGGTCTTGTTTCTTTATTATGCGAAGTGGTTATGGAAATTCGTTTCAAAAGGGTTTACCTTGTTTGTATAAAGCTGCAGATGCAGCGATGGCGTCTTTGGTAGATCTATTAAAAATATTAATAGGCATCAATTGAATTGTATGCAGACAATCCACGGGAAGAAAGGGTTAATGAAGGGCATCATAATGGATTTGTGCAGGATTGCAAGTGGTGTTTCAATTGAATTGCAAAAGAAATTGCAAGGCGGCGCTTTATAATAATATGAAAGGCACATTAATGGGCATAAATTGAATTGCCAGGTGGTGATGAGGATGGAGGAGGGAGGGGGAGGCGGACGGCTGCGGAAAAGGAAGGAGTAAGGTGAAGGAATTTTGGGGAAGAATATGAATAGTAAATTTGGGAAGCAGAAGAATTAAAATAAATTTTTTTTAAAAAATTGAATAGTAAATGGATAATAATACCCTTAAAAATTGGCACATAAAAAGCATGTGATGGCCATTCCGTCATGACTAACGGCAAAATGATATTTTTGGCACATTTTTAAAAGTATGATGATATTTGTGGGGAAAAAAAATTTAGTGAACAGATGAGAAAATTTAGAAAAGTAAAGTGATAGTTTTGGAAGTTCACTGAAAATAAAAAAAAATTTCCTTATTCTAAAATATTATATAATATTATCTATCACATTGGATTATTGGACTACTGAAAGCTTGGTATCATGATATACGATTCCTGTGTTGGCATTGTTGGTTAGAGAATTTTAAAGGAGACATGGAGGAAAACTGTGAGCATCCAAAATAATTATACCCGAGCTAGTCGAGTAAGAGTAATATGTCTGAGGACTTGTGATGCATGACTTGCGCTAACCTACTGTGCCAAGAAAAATGCGTCAAACTTCTGTTTCATATAGCAATTATGCAGGAGCCAATAACATTTCAATTTAATGCATTGCACCAAAGAATTAGAGTCACTCTCTACCTCCAGTGACTCCAACTGGAGATTATGCAACCTTCTGATCCTAAACTATAGTGTATATATATGCCTCTACAACAAAACTAGTTTGATATTTTAGATAAATCAATGTTGCAAACACTGTCGACAAAACTATTGCTCCCTCCTTCTCACTCAAAAAATTCATTTTATATTACTAAAAACAGTAATTAAATAGGACTCTTTGAATGGGACGGATGGAGTACTATTTCTGTTTCATTAGAAAAGTTCAATTTTATTACAAATGTACAATTATTTATGAATGTCAATGTACAACAACTAATATAACTAATTTGACATTATATGTTCCATTCATATCCTTATTTATTAAATGTGGATTAATTGTCGACCACACACACAATTATACTAATAAGGGTATGAAGAACGGAAGAAAATTGAAACTAAACTCTTCTATTGGATTAAAAAATATTTTGAAAGTGGACTCTTCTAATGGAAGAGAGAGTATTTATGACAAACGACCTTTAATACTCCCGATCGGCCTTTTAGGTTGAGATGTTGTCTCTTAACTTAAAATTATTTCATTTGGTCCTTTAACTTTTACAATTGTTACATATGGTTCCAACTATAAATTTCTACAATGTTTGAACTATTTTTGACTGATACGTGAGTTGTTTACATTAAATTAAGGGGTGAACAAAATAATTTGACATTTATATTTCCATTTGTTATCCCTATTAATGTGTTTGAATCGCATGTGTTAATTGAAAATGGCTCAAATATATTCATAACTTTGGTTTATGGCCATTTTGAAGTTAAGGAAACAAAATCAACAATTTCAAATTAAGGGACCAAAAGGAGACAATATCTCAACTTAAGAGACAAGTAGAGAGTTTTATCCCTCAAAATATACAGAATGTTTATATAATTTAATTCCTTTTATTTTCTTAATTGTGGGGGAAATTTGATTTTTTTCAAATAATTGTGGATTTTTGGTGTTGTCTTGTTTATTGTAATTGGATAGGTAGCTATTAATTTATAAATTAATCGTGAGATTTAATGATCATTGCATGAAGTTAATCGAGTAATTAATGTTGTTAATAATGGCTAAATTAATGATCGATCAAATTCAAATCTCCTTGTTTTCAATTGTTTGTTTGAAAACTTGTTCTAGAAACTGATTGACCAGAATCTTGGTAGGAATTGTCTTAAAACCAGATGGTTTGGTCTAAATTTCTACACATAAAAATTCAACTCTTACACAATTCAAATTCAAAACCAACACCAAACACACAATTCTCTTTCACATATGTTAAAATTGATTTGATTATTATGTTTTTTGAGTCATGTTCCTAATTTTTTTTGCCCCCAATAAATGAGTAATACTTTTAATGGCGGTTTTGAAGATAACCGCCGTAGAAAGTTAAAAAATTTGTAAAAAAAAAATTTAATATTTCATTTTTTTATTTACATTCAAAAAATATATATTAAAAACAGTAGGAACAACCTTAGAAAGGTTTTGATATATATATATATATATATATATATATATATTTCAACTTTATTCAAAATACATATATCAAAAACTTCCATGCTAATAAACCGAACAACCACCAAACTTCAAAAAATTTTGCGTGCATCCATCAAATTCTAATTAATTTAATCATTAACAGTATGAACAATACAATAATCACCGATAGAACACTAATCAAACCCGAATTTAATCATTCATCATCTCACCAAACCCGAATTTAACACTAATAATAAACCCTAGGCCAATCACAGTAATCAAGTAACAATAAAATTTGTAAAGCTTAAATAAAGTTGAAACTATTTTATATTACCTTTTTTATGATTTGAAGCCCACAACAAGGACCGATTGTGGTGAAATTATGATGGGGGATTAACTCCAAGTGGTGGGTGATGGCCGATTAAGAAACCATATCCGGAGTTGAGTGACAGCGGATCTTGTTATCAACGCTACCGGAAGAACGACTTCGGGGGAAGACGAGAAAACCAACGGAAAGAGGATGGGCGTCGGCAACGAGAGAATGCTTCGGTTTGCTGGAGATGGAAACATGGGGAAGCCGCGGCTGGTTGGAGATGGAAACAAAGGGAAACCCTAAAAATTCAAATAAAATCAAGTTTCTATGGCGGTTTTTAATAAAACCGCCATAGAATTAACTTTCTATGGCGGTTGTAATTAAAACCGCCATAGAAAGTAACTTTCTATGGCGGTTGTAATTGAAACCGCCATAGAAAGTAACTTTCTATGGCGGTTGTAATTAAAACCGCCGTAGGTTACTTTCTATGGCGGTTTCAATTACAACCGCCGTAGAAAGTCCATTTCTACGGCGGTTTTAATAAATCCGCCGTAGAAAGCCCGTAATGGTGAATTCCCGCCCGTTCCTCTATTCCTATTGATTTCTAGTTTTTCTATTTTTGTAAATTAACCCCCAAATTTTTTTAAAATTTAATAATAAATATGTATTATACTATGTATCAATTTTTATAGAAAAATTCATCATATTTATTAATTATATTGCGGTTAGAAATACAACCGTCTAGAAAGGGACTTTCTACGGCGGTTAGAAATAAAACCGCCGTAGAAAGTCCCCTTTTTACGGTGGTTTTTAAAACCCGCCGTTGAAAGTAGGACTTTTTACGGCGGTTTTTGAAAACCGCCGTAAAAAGTCCTACTTTCAACGGCGGGTTTACTTCTAACCGCCGTAGAAAGTCCCCTTTAAAACCGCCGTAAAAAGGTGACTTTCTACGGAGGTTTATTTCTAACCGCCGTAGAAAGTCCTTTTTTACGGCAGTTAGAACCGCCATAGAAAGTCCGTACTTTCTTTTTAATGGCGGTTTTGGTTTTTCCGCCGTTAAAGCACCGCCGTAGAAAGTCCATTTTGTAGTAGTGTTAAGAAAGTTATAAAAAGTAAATAAAATAGAAAAAAAAAAAAAGTTATACATTCTCAAAACTAGACTCATTATCGTGCAACTTTTACATGCTAAGAATAAAAACTTTTAGGTCAAACATGTCATGGGCGCTTCAGTTTTTGGAGGAATGCAACGCTAGATTTTTTAATGTTCTCTATATTGTTTAAGACTTCTACAGTTGGTTTGAGCTTGAGTTCTCCATATGAATTGTTGCCAAAATTCTCCATTTGAAGCTTCTCAAACCCTAGACGTCTTCTCTATTTGATCTTGTTTCACTCTCTTTGCCCGAACTGATTGAGTACTTTCCACTCCCATGATGTCCCTGAACCCATTCATTTTCTTATTCTATATATCAGTACGCCTTACTTTCTAATGTTCAGAATGCCAGCCACACCCGAACCAACCAGAACCTATATAGTCCATGTTAGGCTACACATTCTGGTCTCAACAAGTCTTCCCCTTTGGAAGATTTACAAAAATTATACCATTCCTTTTTTCCAACTATTAGATGTATGGTAGTAACAAGCTTAGTAATAGTTTTAATTTACTTATTGGATAATGGTGGACTACTCTGTGTTTATATATAAACTCTCATTTGCCTCAATTGAGGATTGTATTGTTCAATTGTTCTATTGAAAACCCTAGATGATTTTCTCTGTTTGTTCTTCTTCTTTCCCAGTCTAATCTTACAAATCCTAGCATGGGCGAACCTCTGCCACGCCGCCTGAAACACGAAACAAGACACAAATGCAACTGTCAGAAACCTTTGTCATGTCGCCTGAAGCAATAACTAAGAGAAGTCTCAACCGTGACTAGCGAAAACCTCCACCATGCCCCCCAAAGAAAAACTCGCTCGAAGCCCAAATCGCTGCCAACTAGAATCGACAGCCCAAATTGCCACCAACCAAAGTCGACTGCCCAAATTGCCAAATTCTTTCTAAAACCTATGCCTTAACCACTTGGGGTCTATTCTTTTTCATTTCATTCCAGGAAAACCATTAAATTTTTCCTCCAAAATTTTATAGAAAAAAAAATCTCATTTTCTACTGAATTTAAAATTCAAATTTTAAAATTTTCTTTAAATCTTCACTCACCTAAATTCAAAAAAATAACATAATCATTACAATTTTTCTTCTCTTTCCTACTCAAAAGAAATTCCCTCCAAAAAAATATTCCCTCCCTAAAATTAAAATTTCCCAATTCGGCCACAAAAAGAACGGAACCTAAAATTCATGAATAATTCCGTGATGATCGATTTTAACATAATTTTTAAGAACTAACTTAACTGAAAAACGACATTCAACTTGTTTTTAAATAGTGATACAGAAATAGTGAGAAAAATATATTGATTTAATTAATTCCATCTTTGACTATAGTCTATAGTTCGATGAATAAACGAACCAATGGTGCAAATGATATTGGCCTATGACGGATGACCACGTCAGGGTTTCAGCGTCACAAGTTGGCAAATATGCATATGAGAAAAATATACTGATTTATTTTTTGTTACCTTTCAAACTTCTATGGATATAATTATATGTAGTTTATAATTATTTTGCACTAAGATAAGGAAATATATGGAAAATTTTGTGACAAAATTTATTTTAAGTGTTAATTATTGTCCTTCAAATTGATAAAAAATCATATCTTTTTTTAGTAGGACAAACTGAATGTTTAAAGAAGCATTAAGCAATAGGAACAAAACTAAGGATAAAACTGCAGTATGTTAAAAGGATCATTGTGTTATTAGATAAAGGTTTATGCAACTGTCGTATGCAATATATGGCTTTAGTAATGTATTTAAAGTCAAATTCAATAACAGAATGATTCATTAACGAAATTGTAATTTTTTTTCAAAATCGAAGCATACACATACAACCGCACGTACGCTCCAAGTGCAAAATCTACGTACATACGTACGTACGTAGCTACCGCAGTGGCCATGCATGCGGTCTTCACAGATAAATGGGAATTTGAGCATCCACGAAAGTGAAAGATATGTTTTTATTTTATTATTATTATTATTAATTTTCTTTTGGAAATGATTTTTATTAACAGTTTTAAGCAAAGTTAGAGTTAGATTGGATTAAGAACGCCTCCACTTCCAGTTCCAGTCCAGGAATTAATGTATAACGAACAATTTCTTACGTCCCACCTCTTTCTTTTGGTCTAATGTGAAATCGAAAATTAAAAAATACTCAAATTTGAATGATTTGAAAAATTCAACCAAACTTAATTAGAATATTCTATTATGGATAGAATTTAATAATTACTTGTTTGCTATCTCCGTATCATCAAAAAAGTCCATTTTAAAATTGAATTAATTTTGACTCCTAAATAATTGTACTACTAAACTCATCTGATGAAAAAGAACTGTGTTGTTTTGACAAAATGATTTGTGGATAGTATTTGGTAACCGTAGGTTCAATATAAAAGGTATAGTTGTCGGTTGAGAGTTAGAGATATAGAAACCTTTCGACTCCCTACCTCCATTGCCGTTATGTGAAAAGCCTTCTGGCTTTGTCTTTGTATTGTTTTGAGAGGTTGAAAGAGAAACCCTTTAGGCTTTTTTGCTTCCGATTTGTGCCTTTTGACTTGTTTTTGTTACTTATTTGGTTATAGTAAATGTTTTGTTTCGCTACGTCAAATTTTGTGCAATAAGAATATTTTAATAAATATCGGACACAGATATATATATATATATATATATATTTTTTCCCTTCACACAAAAGTTGATGTAACCACTGTTTTAGATAACTCACGACTACTAGCTTGATCCAATATCTACGATGAATAGATTTATTAATTATGTGTGAATTTATATAGGAGTCGTTGTCCTGATAATTTAAACTCAATTATTCATGAAATTGTCTTTTAACACCTTCATTCATTATCACTTAAATGGAATCTAACCTTGTCATCGATTCGTCAACATCATTAAAATTATTGTGACAAAGTGTATGGTAGTTAGAAATTCATCAAGGATGAGGAAATAGTTTTGTTTTTGTTATTAATTTCGATAGTTTTCAATTTAATTTTTTCATTATCTTCTTATAAGAGTTTTATGTCTCTTGTCATAAGTAGGAATTTCTTCCTTCATCAAATAAATATAAATTTCATTAATTTCACATAAACATCTATTTGAAGACTCTTATGGGACGATAAGTGCAAAAATTTGTACCAAATTTATATTTTTATAAGAGATTTGTCTAGCGTAATGCCATGATTTTTCATTCTACTATTTAAATCTATATAAATTAATTAGGCTCAGGATCTCCTGTTACACTTTTCTGTTACACTATGTGTTACACATCTTAATAACTCAATGTTAATATTCTTTTTTAAATTAATTTTTTCACCAATGCTATTCATTGGCATTCTACATAATTTTAATATTATTATTTTATTTTTTTACATTAATCTTGTATTTTAATATAATTTTATAGTATTTTTTTATTTTTTAATCTCAATAAATTAAAATAAATATACCCTAAACCAAAATGGGTGAACCCCTAGTCCAAAAATTTATTCTAATGCTAATTAATATCATTGGTGAAAAAATTAATTTAAAAAAAATATATTAACGTTGAATTATTAAGATGTGTAACACATAGTGTAACAGAAAAGTGTAACAGGGGATCCTAAGCCAATTAATATATACTTAGTTAAATTCGTATAGTATTGATTAACTATATCTTAACATTGTTTGTGGCCGGATGACATTTTCAAAAAAGGAATAGTTTTGGTTAGGATTTTACTGTATATTGATGTAGGGGACCTAGTCTCTACGTAGAAGTAACCAAATCTAAAGACAAGCATGAGTATTATTACTGCTAAAAGCTTATATTTTATTGATCGGATCTGTCTAATTATGCGTGTATCAATTTTACTCTAAAAATACCGCTTGGTGTTATAAAAACACTTGTATTGATTACTCTCTAATGTATCGCGTAACATATAATGTCTCATTTTTAATTATTGATGCATCATGATTATGAGTTTAACTTCTAACCTATCGTGTATTGACTTTAGTTTCTAAAATATTGCGTATTAAATTTAATCTTTAATGTGTAAGTTTTAACGGCTAATGTATCGCTATTATGTTAAAACAACAAATATCACACCGTCAAACTGTTAGAGGATCTAACAGATCGTTATTATTTGAATGCATACGAAAATTTCAAAGTTTGGTAAGTGAAAATTAATTTTTGCATTCTATGTATTAAGTTGTAAAGTCAAATTCTGGTGATAACTATATATACGGTTAAGATTGATTCTTGGGGATATAAGGGTAAATTTAAAATTAAAAAAAAGGGGGTGTTTAAGATCGATCTTTAATTGAATTATTCAAAAGACGTCACAGGTCCCTGCTCTATGCATGACTATGTTAAACTGCAAGAGATATCAGATTCGACTTTGCTTTCTTTTATTTATGAGCGAATGACATTTACCCCTCAATTCAATTTTGATATAATTATAAAATAATTCTATTGTTTCAAAAAATTAAAAAAATACACATTTTTCCAAACTGTCCATGTTAAACTAAGCTTGTAATAAAAATTACAAAACGAATCATGTCAGGGCCCACTTTGATCAATGTACAACTTATTATTAATCACGATGTACAAAACCTAAATTAGCTAATTGACACACTTAGAACCTGTTCTTTTGGTTTTGGTTTAAACAGTCAATTTAATATATTTATAATCATTTTTCATCATTTCAGTACAACTTTTTACTATTAGCTATACTTTTTAAAATTTTTAATACACTTTTTACATTATAAAATTATTTTTCAAAAACTATTTTCAAAATTATTTTCAAACTCATAAAAAAGAACAAGCCCAAATTTTCTTTATATCCTTACTTATTAAGTATAGATTAATTGTGAATCACACATGATTATATTAGTAAGTGTGACAGTCCCAGCCCCGACCTCCCTGTTTGGGCGGGAGAAACGGCCGAACTGCCTTGCCTGGTTCGCACCAGGACTCAATCACGATATACAGAGTAATTATTAAATAAGTAAATGACTAAAGTGAATTATCAAATTTCAAGCTCTATTATATATTACAAAGATACAAGCACTAATTCACACTACTACAATAGTACTTCAAGATTCTAAAACTAGATTATTAAGTACTACTACATTACTGTCTTCCAAAACCTAATCAAAAGGTCCATCGTCAGCTTCCCACTAACAACGATTACTTCCCAAAATCTGTTACATGCAAAAGGTCTAGGGGGTGAGCTTCCATAAGCTCAGTGATGTCGCACTATTAAAACATTACCGAATAAACAATTACCGGCATGTAGCAAATATTTCCTAGGCAAGCAAGGGGGGAACACGTAAGGGATAGAAATAGCATAATCAGCAAGCTCTAACGAGGATCTATGTGATCTTTCGTTAAGCATTACTAATTATACTTTACCTGTGTTGGAATGGGCGGCAGACACAATACACGGTGTGTCGCCTCGTCAACTACACCAAAACACTAATGAACATACACGGGTGCACGGAACACTGTGGCATACCTCGAGAAAATACCGGAACTCGACCTCTTCAGCCATTGAGTCAAATGTTCAAGCCCGACGCTGACACGCTCGATTTCAATGAACTAAACAAGGTTTGGGGACCCCAAACACTACTACAGAAATGCTGAAAGGAGGCGCCCATTTAGAGGCGGGTGTACGAACACCCGCCTCCAAAGGTGGCTGGGAATTAAAAAATGGTATTTGGAGGCGGGTTTAGCTTCATCCGCCTCCAAATACATCCCTCACTGGAGGCGGGTGAAGGCTTCACCCGCCTCCAGTAAGCTATTTGCTTACTGGAGGTGGGTGAAGGCTTCACCCGCCTCCAGTGAGCTCACTATTAGGAGGCGGGTGAAGGCTTCACCCGCCTCCTAATAGATAGCTCAATGGAGGCGGGTGAAGCCAAATCCCGCCTCCAAAGTTTTTTGCAAATTTTCCAATTTCATTATATGAAAAGGAGGCGGGTGCATTTTTGCAAAATTTTTAATAGTAGTTCAAAAAAAAAAAAAATTTTGGATTGTTGAAAATAATTTTAATAATTTGTCGGGATTCTAGTGAGGCGAAAAATTAGTAAGTAATAAAAATTACAATTTTTAGAAGGAAATATAGAAACATATATTTTCTATTTTAATATGAAATACATAAATATATGTAGCCTAGTGGTAAATTTAATATACAAGAGTCAAGTGAATCTGAAGGCGCGAGTTCGATTCCTATCAAAGCCATAAAGTGCAAAAAATGAAATTAAATTTTATTTACGGAGGGTTATTGGAGGCGGGTGCAAAACTGCACCCGCCTCCAGTAATCCTTATTGGAGGCCTCCAATAACCCCCTAAGGGGTGGCGGGTGCGGGCACCTCCAAAGGGAGGCGCCTGCAGCGGAGGCGGGTGCTGCACGCCTCCAATGCCCCTTAGGACCCGCCTCCTAAGGGGCATTTTGTGGTAGTGAAATATGACACTCACGTAACAAGTAATAGGAAGCACGCAAACAACACGTAACATGGTGCACAAACACGGGTGCACGAGACACTAACATTTCATGCTTGACACTTAATCAAGGGTACACGATAAAGTTTAACATATATCTCACTTATACACGTAACTCGGCATTTACGAACAATCATGTCAACATAGCACATATATAAATATCTCACTTTCACATATAAAAGATCATAATCATACATTTTATTTATAAAGCATGCATTTCACTAAACATATCAATTAAATCAATAAAACATGCCAACTCATTTATTTACTCAATTAAAATATTTAACTCCTTTAGTGAGAACACTCACCTCGTATTGCTAGTATTTTGTAAGCAAATCTGCATTAAATTAAGTTTGTTTCAATAAAGTAATTTCAATAGTAATTAAACTATAAAAACAACAACTTAAAAATAACTTATTTATTAAATTCCTTACTCTCAACTTTTTCCCAAATCTTATTAATCTTTAGATTTCTCTTTTTCTCCATTTATTTCTTTTAACCACCTGTGAGCCCCCTATTTTCCATTTTTAGCCCATAATCTATTTTTTTCTTATTTTGTTTATTTCCTATTATTCTTACAAGAACATGCATACAATAACTATTTTTTCCCTTTTTCAATAAAGCATATATATTTGACCAAAACTTCTATTTCCTCTTTATTTCATATTATCATTAACTAAACAAAATCAATTCTAACTAAACATATTTTTTTAAAATTCATTTTAATTAAAATCATTCCTATAAAATATATACATTTCTAATAATTCATAACATCTATATAACATCTAAAATCATATATTCAAATTAAAATTTAAGAAAACTCATAATTTTATAGTTTAAACTTATATGCACAAAAAACTGAATTCCAAAATCAATATAATCATTATTATGTAATTCAAAGATATGAAAATTATTTATTCATAATCAAATTTATTAATTCCATATTATATAAAAGCTTATTATATACATAACTATTATAAATAATTTCTCAAATTTTGCAAGCAAAACTAAAGAAATAATACCTTCTTGAAAGCTTTGTATTTCCCTTCTTTTTCTACCTCTTCACTCTTTCTTCTTTATTTCCCCTCTTTCTTTCTCTCTTCTCCTCTTCTCACGGTTTTGCTGTGTTGTTGTTCTCTTTTCTCTCTCTCGGTTTTCTTCTCTTTCCTTTCATTTGATTTAAACTAACTATATATATATATATATATATATAGATATAGAGGAATGACCTCCACCGCCTCTTCCTTTTCTTTTATTTTATTTAATTAATTAGTCAATCAATTAGTTTAAGGATAAGCTAACCCCTTTCTTTGACTACTTTTTTTGTTTTTCATTATTAATTTTCCAACACTTATCTTCTCTTCTTCTTCAGCCCAACAATTGTCATTCTTCCCCTTCTTCTACGTGTGTTTAACATGGTGAGTCATGTTTATTTTTTAAAATTTTTTTTTCTTTTATCTTATTTAATCATTATGTTTATCTTCTTCTTTTGTCTTTTCTTAGATATTTAATTGTAATTCTATATGTTTAAATTTCTAACATTTTGTCGTATCGAATCTTACACGACAATAAGAGTCATTTTATTTTCTCTTACTACACATTTAACTAGTTTTCTATATTTATAAATCTTAAAATCCCGAAATTACTCCTAATAGTTCAAAACTTAATTTTAAATTTAATATCTCAACTTTATTCGATTATCAAAAATTGTAATTTTACGTAGTGTTAAGTTCGGTTAAGTAGATAACTTAAGGATTAAACCTATGATTAAAAGTACGGGGTCTTATAGTAAGGGTGATAGAAGTAAAAAATTTGAAAGTAGAGTCTTCTATTGAAACAAAAAATATTTTTCAAAATGGGTCATTCTAATGGAATAGAGGAAGTATAAATATTCATTTAAAGTGTCATTTAGTTTTGGTATATTTCGATACAAAATCATCCATCAAATTGTCCTTGTCAATTTCTTCCCAAAGTTTATTTTTAATTATAATTAAAACCAATTTTTTTAGCCTCTCTTGCAACATATAGCTGAACCCAAAAATAATATAAGTCAAAGTTAAAATACAAAAATATTCAAACACAAATTTCATAAAATAAAATAATATAGTATATCGTCTTTAATTATGACATAGTGAAATACGAAGGTGAGGCCTTAATTTAAAGAGTAGCATTTTCTAAATGTACAAAAAATTAATCAAATTTTATTATGTTGAATTTAGTTGAGTGGAATCACCCAAAAAAAAAAAAGAAAAGAAAAGAGGGAAAATTGAAAATCTTATATGAGGTCAAATGAGGCCCCAAGAAGTAAGAGGCCTGCGCATGTGCACATGTTGCACATGCCCAGGGCCGGCACTGAATTAATGTAACCAGAAAATTAACGCAAAAGTTTATATCCAACATGCGTTTTCTGATGTATCGCATGTTGCATATACCTCTGATGTATGGCGTGTAGCCAATGGCGGAACCAAATGGTGGTCTCCGGACGCCTCTCTCCTCCACTCTTATTAGATGTATATAATTATCAAAAACAAAAAACTCATATATAGAGATTTTTTTTTTCTGGTTCCGGCACTATGTATAGGATTGAATGTATCATAGTTATGAGTTAATTGTTAAAGTATCGTGTGTATCATATATAGCCTCTTAACGTAATGTCTATCATGTATATATAGTCTCTCATATCTCTAGCTTATCTACTAATGCATTGTAATTAAACTAAAACAACAAGTATCACATATAATAAAAAAAATTACATATTATATTTAGGGACGAAAATATCGCTTGATAGACTATTCTATCGTCCATAGGAAAGTTGCCGAGGCTAGGACGGCCAAGACCAACGCAAGCTCACGTCCCCAAACGAAAGATGGGCTGCGAGATAGAGGACCTTTGACGCAGGCCCATGACAGTTCTAGGGGCCCGTGAACGAGGAACGCGTGTCACGCTCCGATTAGTCTATCACACGGATCGAGAAGGCTGTTATTAAATGACTAGCAGCCTATAAATACTCAATCCCAAATCATTTGAAACGTATTGAATCTCATATTAGTCTTACTTTACACTTCTCTATTCTATTCTATTCTTCTCTATTCTTTTGCAAGTTGACGAGTTTGTTCCCCCATTTAGGTCAATTTTGGAGTCACAACAGTCGACTATATTCTTAATAATTGGCCTAGTCAACTAATGAAAATTGTAAAATATAAATATACATATATTGAGTTTTCCTTATGCTTAACATTGTTTTATTACTCCATTCGTCCAAGTTTTGACAAAGTACAATTTCATATAGAATTTAAATATAATACTTAAAATAAATATTTATATATATATTTTTCTCTAAATTCATACTTTGTGAATATTGAGTAATACCACATACAAGATTACCTCGGTAATCAGGTCATCTTTCTTATTTATCTATTTGATAATAAGATATGAGATTCACCAGTAATGTCACTATTTACTTATGCTGGTTAAACTAATTAAACACAAAAATGGAAAACTGGTAATCATTGGTATCATAAATTTATAATATTTTCCAAACATTGAAATAGAAGTTTTATATAATTATTTAATCACTATCTCAATTTTATTTTTACTTTTTTTGATATTGGGGAAAACCAAGGCCCACCCCTATTACAACTTTCTTCCCCTACCAGGGTGTCTTTCGATCTAGCCTCACGCGGGAGACCTGTTCTGCGGTTCTACCGCTTGGCTATCCTCTCAAATCCACTATCTCAAATTCAAATATATATGAGATTTTATATTCTCATTCTTCCATATTGGTGTGCCCAGTTGGGCAAGGGCCCAATTTGTGGCCTAGAGGCTCGGCCCAACGAGAAGATCGAGCATGGAACGCAGCTGAATCGGAGATTTAAGTGACACGTCATTGTAGCCCTCTAATGGGTTCCGTCAGTTGTGGTGAGCGTTGCACACCTTCGCCCTTTGACAAGTGGACCCAACCCGGGGATTATCGGGTCTGCGCCAACTGCTCACCCATGATCGACCATATCGGGATCGTGGACACAAACCCGATATACTTGAAGCTGGTACTGACAAACTGGACGCCGGCCAACAGTCCAAAGGGAAACATCAATGGAAGATACATTCTAAATCATTTAGACTGTTATTCTGTCAAAATAGCTCTGTTTTTATACTAACTTAAGATTAGGAGTTCCAACGAAGAATACTTTTCTCAATTGCAGGCCCAAACGTTTATTTCCTCAAAAGTTTAGCCCAAACGAACTCCAGGGCTCATACAGAGCGAATCCTAGCGCTCGGGACACTCTGCTTCATCACATATCCAAGGCACAAGTCTGCAAGCACGTAATTATCAATAAAAAAATTTATTTACATCCCAATAGAAAACTTTTCTTTAAAATGCACAAAATTTTAACAGAGCAATATTCAAACGTAAAATCTCTCGTATCACCTTTGTTCCATTTATATTTTTACTTTTAAGTATCATTTAATAATATGAAGACAACACATAATTATATTAGTAAGGATTTAATTGTAAAAAAAATTTAAAAATATACTCTTTTATAGAAATAAAACAATATTTTTAAAAGTGAACTCTTTTAATATAATAGAAGAGAGGGAGTATATATTTATTTTGAAAAACGTAATGATACACTCCTTGAATAATCATCTCTCGTGTCATCTTTAATTGGTAACCACTACAAGGATGTGTTGGAATTAATTAAACCAAGCTTGTATTTACTTATTAGGTAATTATAATTGTAGTCGGATTTGTTATTTGTCTATTTTCTATTTGGTTTAGTGTTTGTTTTGGGTATCCTATTTGTTTTAGGAAATTCTAGATTAATGGTAGGATTCAGGAATAGTTTAGCCTATAAATAAAGGCATTGGGTGATCATTGTAATCACAAAGAGATACAAAGAAAACCACAGAGAAAGATACAGGAGAAACTGAATAGCTTTCGGGTTGTTTCTCTACCAAGCTTCGGCTTAGGTGTGACGCACAGATTGTGTGCGTGTGGGTTTGTTTATTGTTCATTATTACAAAGAAGTTATAGTCCACTGTGCGTTAATCTCTTTATATTATTTTGGATATTTATTGTTGTTATATCCTACAGGATGGCTGTTTCACTGTTGTTTTATTAATATAATTTCAAGAAATTAATAGACATTGACACACAATTAAAATGATTGTGTGTGTGAAGTATCTAAGGGTCCGTTTGGTTGAACGGAATTAGAATTGGAATTGGAATTGGAATTCTATAGAATTGAAAAGTAGAATTAGAATTGCAAATCCATTTAAATTCCTTTATTTGGTAAAATGATAGAACTGGGTAGAAATAGAATTACAATTCTAATTTTTTTGTTTGGATACTTAAAATTTTATATAGAATTAGAATTCATTTATAATTGTAAAATAGTCTCTCTTTTTTTTTTGTTATTTATAATAGGCGTGTCCAAACCGACACCCGACCTAATCGAACCGACACCCGACCAAATCGAAAAGTTCGGTGGAGTTTGAGGCACGACTTGAATCGACACGTTTTTATTTTTTTTTTAAATAACTTTAAAATGTATATAAAAAAAAAAAATTTACCCCAGACCCACCCCCCAACCCCAAAGAAAAAGAAGACAAAAAGGTCTTGGGTGGTCAAAAACCTCACCCCAGCCCCCCGCCAAAATGAAACCTCGCCCCCCAAACCGCCCCCTCGTCCGTCCTCGGACTGTCCACCCCCCGTCCCCCCCCCCCCCCCCCCCCCTTCCCTTTCAGCAACGTAAGGAAAAAAAATCTTAACTCCGAAAATTTTCTACAACTTTAATTTTCTAGTTTCAAAAATTATAAATAAAATTGTTTTAATTATTTTATTTAAGAAAATATAAATTATCATTATTTTGCATATAATAAAATGTAATTTTAGATAATTACATGTATTATAAAAAAAATAAAAAATATTTATATGAGATACTAATCAAAATACTTTTTAAATATTTTTTTAAAAATACTTGTTCAAACGTAATGATGAATAAAAAAATTTATTTCAAAAAAAAAAATACTAAAATACAGATGAAAAAAAAATCAAATAAAAGAAAAAGATTTATTAAAATATATATATATATATATATTATATATAACTCACACACACCACCCACCCACACACACACACACACACAAACACAACACCCACCTACCCACCCACCCACACACCCCACACACCACACACAATTACACGCACACACATGAGTATAATGAAAAACACATACAAATACACAAGCACACACAATTCATAATATAGAATTAGAATTAGAATTTTTAAGTCAAACCAAAGAATTAAAATTGTGGAATTGGAGGTATTTAGAATTGAAATTCAATTCCAATTCTTAAAATTACTACACAAACAAACAATAGAATTGGAATTGGAGCCCCAATTCCAATTCTACAACCTAATTCCATGGGAAACAAACACACCCTAAGGGTTCGACCCAGTAGTATATTTAAAGGATTTAAAGTATTTGGTTTTGAAGTATTCAAGACCAGGGTTTGCTATTTTCATGCAGTACAAGCGGCACCCAATTATTGTTCTGTCTGGAGTTTCACCTCGCATTGTGTGAGGCATATTAATCGTGGATGTACGAATTTCAACATCTTTTCTTAAAAAAAATGAAAATAAAATTGTATGTGAAGGATAATCGTGAAGGAAAGATATCAGGCACTACTATATATCACATTTTCTGGCTGCTTCTTTGAGTTCATATCCTGACAGATTTTCATTGGTAACTAATATTGCTCATTGCTGATTTTCTGTCAAATCATCAAAATAAAAAGAAAATATCCTTATTCTAAAATATTATATATCACATTGGATTATTGGACTAGTGAAAGCTTGGTATCATGATATACGATTCCTGTGTTGGTATTATTAACCAAATAGTATGGGCTGTTGGTTAGGGAATTTTAAAGGAGACATGGAGGGAAACTGTGAGCATCCAAAATAATTATACCTAAGCTAGTCGAGTAAGGTAATATGTCTGAGGACTTGTGATGCATGACTTGCGCTAGCCTACTGTGCCAAATAGTCTGTGGTTGAGTTTGCTTCTCTTTAAATATGTCGCAAAGAAAAATGCGTCAAACTTATGCTTCATATAACAATTATGCAAGAGCCATTAACATTTCAACTTAATGCATTGCACCAAAGAATTAGAGTCACTCTCTACCTCCAGTGACTACAACTGGAGATTATGATCCTAAACTATAGTGTATATATGCCTCTACAGCAAAACTAGTTTGATATTTTAGATAAATCAATGTTGCAAACACTGTGTCGACAAAACTATTGCTCCCTCATTCTCACTCAAAAAATCCATTTTGTATTATTAAAAACAGTAATATAAATAGGACTCCTTGAATGGGACGGATGGAGTACTATTTCTGTTTTATTAGAAAAGTTCAATTTTATTACAAATGTAAAATATTTATGAATGTCAATGTAGAACAACTAAAATAACTAATTTGACATTATATGTTCCATTCATATCCTTATTTATTAAATGTGTATTAATTGTCGACCACACACAAAATTATACTAGTGAGGGTTTGAAGAGCGGAAGAAAATTGAAACTAAACTCTTCTATTGGATTAAAAAAATATTTTTAAACTCTCCTAATATTTATAAAAAAATATTCAGATGTTGTCTCTTAACTTGAAATTATTTCATTTGGTCTTTTAACTTTTACAATTGTTACATATGGTTCCAACTCTAAATTTCTACAATGTTTGAACTATTTTTGATTGATACGTGAGTTGTTTTAACTTAAATTAAGGGGTGAACAAAATAATTTGACATTTATATTTCCATTTGTTATCCCTATTAATGTGTTTGAATCTCCTGTGTTAGTTGAAAATGGCTAAAATATTTTCATAATTTAGGTTTATGGCCATTTTGAAACTAATTTTGAAGTTAAGGCAGTACAATGATTTATCCCTCAAAATATATACAATGTTTATATAATTTAATTCCTTTTATTTTCTTAATTGTGGGGGAAATTTGATTTTTTTCAAATAATTGTGGATTTTTGGTGTTGTCTTGTTTATTGTAATTGGATAGCTAGCTATTAATTTATAAATTAATCGTGAGCTTTAATGATCATTGCATGAAATTAATCCAGTAATTAATAAGGGCTAAATTTATAATCGATCAAATTCAAATCTACTTGTTTGAAAACTTGTTCTAGAAACTAACTGACCAGAATCTTGGTAGGAATTGTCTTAAAACTAGATGGTTTGGTCTAAATTTCTAGGGTGAAATACATTTTCCCCCCTGTGGTTTCATGATTTGAACAGTTTCCCCCCTATGCTTTTAAAACTGACAATTTCCCCCTCATGGTTTTGGACTGAAGTGTCCACTTAACGGAAAATGCCTTCTCTAACGGCGAGTGAGGCAAACGCGCTCAAGACGAGAGTGGGGGTAAACAAATTGATGATGTCATTAATTTTATTCCCAAAATACCCCCAACTAAAAAAAATTTTTAAAAAAAATAAAAAAAAATAAAAAACTGAAATGGAAATGAAACCCATTTGATGGGTTTCATTTCAGACTGAAATGAAACCCATCAAATGGGTTTCATTTCAATTGCTGCAACTGAAATGAAACCCATTTCAGTTGCGGGAAATGAAACCCATTTGTTGGGTTTTCATTTCAATTGCGGGAGCTCCCGCAACTGAAATGAAACCCAACAAAATGGGTTTCATATTAGTTGCGGAAGTGTTTTAGGGGGTCTAGGGGAAAAAAAAAAAAAAAAAAGAGTAAAGGAAGAAGGAAGAAGACGATGAACAGTGCCATCGTCTTCTTCCTTCTTTCATTTTTTTAAACTTTTTTTATTCAGGGGTAATTTAGTCTTTTTTTTAACACCGTTAGAGAAGGCATTTTCCGTTAAGTGGACATTTCAGTCCAAAACCATGAGGGGGAAACTGTCAGTTTTGAAAACATAGGGGGGAAACTGTCCAAAGCATGAAACCATAGGGGCGAAAATGTATTTCACCCAAATTTCTATACATAAAAATTCAACTCTTACACAATTCAAATTCAAAACCAACCCCAATTAAACACAGAATTCTCTTTCACACGAGTAATGATCACATCTCAACTAATCTCCCTAACTTTCTCATAGCAAGTGAGGTGTCATGCATTTATTGGCTACACTTTTATAAAATAATTATTAATACTATATATATTATTGACCAATGAATACACGACACCTCACTTGTTATGAGAAAGTTGAGGAGATTAGTTGAGTTGTGTATCATTACTCTTTTCACATATGTTAAAATTTATTTGTTTATTATGTTTTTTGAGTCATGTTTCTAATTTTTTTTGGCCCCCAATAAATGAGTAATACTTCTATTTTCTTTTACCTCACAGGCTCTTACTAATGTGCTATACATATGTGTTATCTATAGTTAATTCACATTTAAGAAAGTTAATGTACAATATTTGAAAACAAATGGTAACAAATAATTTATTTTAAGTATTACACTTGCTCTGTCCACTCACAGAGTTCACTTTCAAAAAAAATCGTGTTCCATTTAAAGAGTCCACTTTAAATTTATTTATATTACATACCCTTACTAATAAAACAATGTGTGGTTCATAATTTACCTTTACTTCTAAAGTAAGGACATAAGTGAAAAATGGAGTTTTAGGTCAAACATGTAACGCTATTATGGTGCGATCTCAAACGTTGATCAATTTAAGGTTAATTAATCAGCTTGTTTTGGCAGGTTGTCTAACATGCTGGTGTCCATGCATCGCTTTTGGACAGAATGCAGAGATTATAGACCAAGGATCTACTTGTAAGTCCTCAAATTAATTATTAATGTAATTTTCGTGGAGTTTGAGAATGAGATCGAGAAGATTAATGATGTTAATTAATTTAATGTTGTTGGTTAATTATAATTACAGCGTGTGGAGTAAGTGGAGGACTTTATGCATTAATATACTTGCTCACTTGCTGTGGATGCATGTACTCTTGCATCTACCGTACAAAGATGAGGAAGCAGTACAATTTACCAGAAAACCCTTGTGGGGATTGCTTTGTCCATTTCTGCTGCGAGTCCTGTTCCTTGTGCCAAGAACACCGCGAGCTCAAAAATCGTGGATTTGACATGTCAATTGGTAATTTAAATCTCTTTCTCTGTTTTCTAATTTTTTATGGTACAATTTATATTTTATAATAAATTTGTTATCATTTTCACTGAATATTTTTATTATTCAATTATATCGATCTTTTACATTACTCATACATGGTATACATTTAAAAATTCTTTTCCAAAAATATGTCTTCAGACATGTCCTCCGGAGCATATATTCGAGAAATTTTTTTCCTTCAAAAAAAAGGAAAAAAAAAAGATCAAAATTTGGCTACTCTTGTTTCTAATGATTTTTTCTTTTCTTTGGTAGGATGGCAAGGGAATGTGGATAGGCAGAACCATGGAGTGGCGAAGGGCGCTCCAGTTTCTGGAGGAATGCAACGCTAGATTCAGATCACCAAAACTTTTACTCCATTTCAAAATGGAATTAATAATAATATTTAATGTATTTCTTTCTATAGTATTTAATGTGGAATTATTCGTATGACTTTTGAGTAAGAAATATTTATGTATATCCAGTAATTAATGTTTGAAAATTTCGCAATATGAATGTAATCTAAAAAGTTACTATTATTTCAGTTAGATAAAATGATGCGAAGATCGTTTTACCCATTTATTAAAGTCATTTAATTAATAATGGTTAAGTTGTGACAAAATAAATAATTATTCTTCTTATATTATTATTTTGGAATAGTTTTATGTCAAACTTATGAACTTTAGAAAAAGGTGCACAAATCAAACTTTAAGGTGTCGAGAAACTATTAATAATACTTCTGAATTTGTATAAGAAGAATTTTAAAAAAAAAAAGACAAAATCCTTATATTGTTAAAAATTACAAAAACATTTTGGATATTTTCAAAAATTCTTCGTTTGATGTTTTGAGAAATCAGTGAAATATTTGTACGTCATCCAAACTTTTTTTTTGAATTAACCCTTTACTTTTAGTGCTAGCTAGGTTTTTTTACCCCTAGCTAAAAGTAATTAAAATGTTTGACCAAAGTAATTTATTTTTATTCTTCCTTCACCAAAGGATTTTTTGGTATTCAGGCTTGGTCGGGACTCGGCACTATATTTCCATATAGAAATTTTTCAGAATTGATGGAGTTTTGGAGACAAATAAAAAACTCTATGCTCTATAGTGACATTGACGAGTTATAAACATGGGTGGAAATGAACTCTCAACCATTAAAAAAATTGAAATTTTGATGAGGTCTTAGATATTACTTACTAGTTTTAGAATCAAATTTCAATCCTACTACTAAACGAAGAAACTTTCATCTGACTTATCTGATGATACGACGACACACTTTTCTTTTATGGAATACGTGCATATGGAATATAGTATCTAAAGTATTACATGATTGTTATAAAAACATGTGTATTGTGTATAATCTTTAATATATTACGTATGTACATAATTAATGATGTATCACGATTATGAGTGCAACTTCTAAAATATCGCTTCTAGCCTCTAATATATTGTGCATCGCTACTATAATAGAGTTAGCAACATAGCACCCAATCGATCTCCTTTGTAAAATGCTTGGCTGTTTCAATCAGAATAGTGAATCCATCTCTTAATTTGCTGTTTGAATTGGAACGACCTTCTTTTTCTTTTCTTTTCTTTTTTTTTTTTTACAAAGAATTAATTATGAAGAAATAGATTTTTTTTTTATTAAAATAGAAAAAAAAAATTGATCCATGCATGCAGAAGCAGAACACGTTCAGTAACATTCCATAGAAGAAGAAATGAGTAAGGTCATTTTCAGCTGCAGGGCCAACTTTAGATTTTCTTTTTTTTTTTTTGATGAGTTTTACTTTGTTTAACATTTGTAATCTTTAAAAGAGTACAAAGTTCCCATTTGGTCCCTTACATATTGCTTAATGATCTTTTTGGTCCCCAACATTTTAAAACTATATTTTTGGACCCTTATATATTAATTAATAATATTTTTGGTCCCCTACTTTTATTTTTTGAACTATTTGGTCCCTTGGCCATTTAACCTGATGGAAAACATTAATATCAATCACGTATTGTTCACACGATTCTGTTAGCGAAGGGAAAATTTGTCCCAACATAATTATTGAGATGTTAAAAATGATGTTGAGACAAGTTTGCTATTTGGTGACAGAGTCGTATGAGCGGCACATGAATGATATTAATGTTTTCTGTCTAGTTAAACGGCAAGGTTGCCATTTCGCTGACAGAATCGTGTGAACGACACGTGAATGATATTAATATTTTCTGTCGGATTGAACAATCAAGGGACCAAATAGTTCGAAAAATAAAAGTAAGGGACCAAAAAGATCGTTTTGAAATGTAGGGGACCGAAAATATTATTAATCAAAATATAAGGGACCAAAAAGATCATTAAACAATAGGTAAGGGACCAAATAGGGACTTTACTCTCTTTAAAATCTTTATGCTATTGCCAACAAAGTAATAGATATCTTAAATTTTCCTTTTTCCCTCAATTTTTAAAAAAAATTTAATTTTGCTATTTTTTTACAAAAATGATAGATTCTTTATTATTTATTACAGAGTACTAGATATATATTATTCCTTGGTTGCATTAGAATATTCCACTTTATAATACTATATACCACAAAAGATGCGCCTTTCAGGTTGGAAAATAAATATGTTTCATTTTAACAGAGTACTAGATATATATTATTCCTTGGTTGCATTAGAATATTATACTTTATAATACTATATACCACAAAAGATGCGCCTTTCAGGTTGGAAAATAAATATGTTTCTAATCAAAATGTAAAATAATAACGCATGCAACTCTTACAAATCAAAAGTAATTAGATGGTTATATTATCATTATATATACGTCCTACTTAAGTAGAAAATAGTATAGAATATATTGGAGGATACAGATTCTACAAGTCAACTTGTTTATTCTCATCTTTTGACCAAACTGATGCAGTCTAGTTATATACAAGTGCATGCACGCAGGCACTAATTATTAAAGATTTCTCACAAACAAATTATGGTAAAAAAGAAAAAGCAATCTGAATCTCAAAAGAGCCGCTTGAAATCTACTTTCTAAAATGGCTCTTTCAATTGGAACAACCTTCTTTTATTCTGTAATGATGAAGAAACAGATTTTTTTTTTATCCATGCATGCAGAAGCAGAACACGTACATCCTACAAAATGAGCCATGCATGCAGAAGCAAACCACGTACGTACGTACAACTCCCATCCACTACAGAATGAAGTGGCCTGCCCTGGGCACGTACGAGGTGCGCACGCACTCAGGGCCTCCAATTTTATAGTGTCTCAATTTTTTAAAAATTGATATTTTCAAAGAGACAATAATTATACTCTTAAAATAAGCACGTAAAAATATTATCTCTTTTAAAAAATAAAGCATATAATATAAAAAGTAGTACCTATTTTTCTAAAAATAATAATAAAAATTTTGATGTGTAAAATAAAAAGTACGACATTTAAGGATAGGAGTAGTGTCTCTTTAAAAAACACATGTAATATTAAAAGCAGTACCTATTTCTAAAAGAATTATAATAATACTAACAAAATTTACTTTAAGGGTATAAATAGTGCATGTAAAGTAAAATGTACCAAATTTAAGGGTGGAAGTAATGTCTCTTTAAAAATGTAATACATGTAATCTAAATAGTAGTGTCTACTACTAAAAAATTATACTCCATCTGTTCCACTAGAAGGGTCTGGTTTGTTGTATTGTTTTAGTACAACAAACTGGACCCTTCTAATGGAAAGGAGGGAGTAGTAATATTAATAATAAATTTTGATCTTTAAGGGTATAAGTAGTGTATGTAAGATAAGAAGTAGTACATATTTTTAAGAGAATAATAACAACAACAGTAATAACAATACTAATTTCAATTTGAATGTTATACGCATTGTTTGTAAAATAAAAAATATGATTTATTCTAATTAAAAAAATAAAAAGATGAAGTAATGTTGCGCGCATGTGCACACAATGAGTCTCATGTCGGACAGTCATACCGTTTGACATGAATGAGTCTTAATCTGATAATTTTATTTTACATTTACGATAATATAAAAGGGTCCAAATTTGCATTAGTGAGCAGGACCTTTATTTATGTAGGAACGACCCACATTTAAAATTGATTGAGTATTTTAATTAACACCTAATTAAGATTTGTGCTGTCAAACAAGCTTTAAATGATCATTCAAAAAGAAATTAAAGAAGCTCATATTGATTGAATTTGAAAATACGTTCTATCATGCTCATGCACGTACATACTGAAAATGGCTGAACACTAGCTCGAAAATGAATTCAAATGGGGATCGAAAAGTGAAACGGTAACTCAGGAGGAAAAAGAAAACACATTAATATTGCCTATCTGTCATCCAATGCACCCTCCTCAAGGAACCATTATATAAGCGACAATTTTCTGCATCTTATGAACAGCTCATTTCTCCCCAAACAAAACCAGCATAGATCTCAACGATGTTTCCCGTATGGCTCATTCCTACGGGAAACTCTTCACTGGGTTCTCTGCCAGATTTTCAGAGGCAGAGCTTAACGAACTGGCCCAGAAGGAGGGTTTTCTCCATGCCAGACCAGAGAAAATGTTGACAACACAGACAACATACACCCCTGCCTTCATGGGGTTGGATAGGAGATACGGTGTCTGGCCACTTTCGCAGCTCGCGGAAGGGGTTATCATCGGAGTCCTAGACGAGGGCATTTCAGCATCATCGGAGTCCTAGACGAGGGCATTTCAGCAAAACACCCCTCGTTTAGGGACAATGACATGCCCGATCCGCCTCTCAAGTGAAAAGGCCAATGCCAGCCCACGAACGGGGCAACGTGCAACAAAGTGATTGGCGCCAGAAATTTCATCACACCGAGTGCACTTGATCCAGATAATGTTGGTGCCTTGGCGGTCGTGGCTCGCATACATCAGCTACCGCAGTTGGAAATTTATGGCACCGCCAGTGCAAAAATTATTGTTCTAAAATTTGTATGTGCAAAAAATTACTGTTTTTAAATCATATGGATAAATTACTGCTACAAAATTTTTATATGCAAAAATTACTGTTCTTAAATCAAGATTTGCATAAATTACTGTGCAAAAATTACTTTTCTTAAATCATGATGTGCAAACATTACTATTCTAAAACTTTTATGTGCAAAAATTATTGTTTAAAATTTTTATAAGTATAAATTATTGATATATTATAATATATTAGCATAAAGTTTGAAACAATAATTTATACTCATACAAATATTGAAACAACAATTTTTGCACATGGCAATTTTGTGTTGGCCGAAATTCTGCATTTCTAATAAGAGTTATTAGAATGGAAAGTGCGAACAACAAAACAACTCTTTGGTTTTCTTGATCCTCAAAGTTTTTGATGGCTATTGAAAAATTGATCAAAGTAGTTAATTAACAGCTAAGATTTGTGAGTCTAAATAAGAAATGTCCTTGAGGAAAGCGTCAATCGTGTTTTAGATGAACCTCCTGCAACTCTTTAGCCCTTCTCCTCATTTCCTCACAAGTCCAGCAATTTCCCCTCTTGGTATCAAAATCTCATCATCTTTCTTCACTCTCCAGTCTTGAACAATTTGCTTGATCTTTGGCGGAATTCCAACCACAATAGGACCAACAGAAGAATGAGACAACACTTTTTGTCCTTTGATCTGTCCATTTGAAAGCCTGAGTAGTACTCCCACTGGCCAAGGGACATTACAGATTTTGTTTTCAATAGTTCTCTTCTCAGCTGTGGTCTTGAAGTAAATTTGTTTTGGAACAAAATCAAGGTTCATTACATGTGAGATAAAGAAGAATCATCCCAGTAAATTTGAAATATTTTTTCTTTAATATAACTTTTCAAAATACAATTTTTAAGTTTTTTATAATAATTGGTAGGTAAAATTATAGAAATTACATCAATAAGTAATGTATGAAACACTCGAAATAGGTTTAAACATGACAAAGACAAAGACACATAACATAATCGTCCCAGAAGGGCCATTAAGGTGATCACATCTATCTAAAACCCCAAAACATGCTCGAAAGAAAGTGAAAGTGATAATCTTGTCAAGAAGAGTGGCAATATTTGGAAAGGAAAGTTTGTGGTTTTAATTTGAAGAAGAAAGGGTTGAGATCTATAAATTAAAACCTCAAGCAGCTGAATATACTCACAAATCGAATCTCAAATAGTACTAAACCTTGAGTCATCTATTGGTATTGGCCGAAATTCTGCATTATCTCGCCGGGGGCATCGATTGGCGTTGCAAGGGGTTTTTTTATTGGCGTGACCGGGTAACTCCATTTGAAGCTTCTCTCTGCTTCTATCTGATCTTGTTTCACTCTCTCTGCCCCAACTGATTCACTACTTAATTTCCACTTCCCATGGCGTCCCTGAACCCCTTCATTTTCTTGTTCTATATATCAATATGACTTAATTTCTATTATTCAAAATGCAAGCCACCCGAACCAACCAACACATGCATAGTTCATGTTAGGCTAGATTCTTTTTTTTTTTTTTTTTTTTTTTTTGAAAAACAAAAGGAAAAACGGAATTAACTTTGATTTAAAACTTGCTGAACATAGCAAAAAGTCGACTCCTCTGAAAATTTAGCAAATTTCAGACACTTGAAGCTCCAAATTCCAATCCAGTCCACTTTAGTCTTTATCAATGTTTACTTGTTTTTTTCTTTGAAAGTAGGCACCCAATTTATCTCCTTTCTAAAATAAATGGCTGTTTCAATCAGAAATCCATCTATCTCTTTGCTGTTTGAATTGGAACAACCTTCTTTTTCAATCAGAAATGTTTATGTGCAAAAATTACTATTTTTAAATCATGATGTGCAAAAATTATTCAAAAATTTTTATGTGCAAAAATTATTATTCTTAAATCATGACGTGTAAAAGTTATTGTTCTAAAATTTTCATTATGTTTCTTGGTCTTTTTTATTAACCATCTACAGCCTGGTTGCAGCAATAATGGTATGAGAAATTGGTGTGATAAGGAATCCCAGAAATCAAATGATAAGGATGATTATATTGAAGGAAATATTGGAAATCCTATATTTATGGTAAGCCAACAACAGCCGACGGAAACTACAGCTAAGAAAATCAACACAGGCTCCAGCTAATTGATAATCTTTCTTTTGAATTAGTGGACAGCTGCTAAGGAAATCAACACATGCTCCAACTAATTGATGCTGCCAAATCAGTGGAGAATTGATGGAGATCCTAGAGTGATCTCTTCCTTGATTGTGTAACCATACATTATGTAGGCCTATATAGCTCAGGCATATAATGTTCAGAAAAAATACTGAAGCATTGTTTTAGTCAAGAATTCATTACTATCATAATACTATCTCTTTTGTCCAAATTCTGTTTTTCTACTTGGTATCATAGCCAAAGAGCCTTGTCTCTTCTTTCTTGGTTTTACCATGACATCCTTATCCTTGAATGTGGGAAGCTTTGTCACTCTCAAACTCAAACAGTCCAATTACCTACTATGGAGAGAACAAGTTCTAGGATTAGCAGAAAGTCAAGATTTAGTTGGTCACCTGTCCAATGAAACACCAATCCCATCCAAATTCGTTCCTTCTAAATCAAACACCACAGATACAGAAAATACTGTAGAAAACTTGACACCAGAATTTGTTGCTTGGCAAAAATCTGATCGTCTTCTCTGAGGGTGGATTACTGGAACCCTCACTGAAGAAGCACTTGGACATGTCATTGGTGTGGAAACTGCACTTGGTGTCTGGCAAGCACTGAAAGGCACCTATGCTCAAAACTCTCAAGAGTGAGAGTTCACCCTGAAACAACAAATAACATATCTTCGCAAGGATGATAATAAGTCCATTGGAGATCACATCCGCATTTTTAAAGGTCCGTGTGATGATCTAGCTTGCTGCAATTGGGAAGCCCATACCAGATAAAGAGAAGGTCTTTTGCCTTCTCAGAAGCCTTGGACCACAATATGAAATCTTCACAATAACAATGTTAAAATCTCTAAGGCCAACCTAATCAGAACTGATTTCTCAGCTACAAAATCTTGATCAGCATCGCAGTTGGTTTCCAAACAATTGAGATGTGCCTCTTTCTCAAGTTCCTCCACATGTAGTCTTTTATGGTCAGCAACAAAGGCAATCTCATAGTACTCCTAAGAATCGCTACAATACCTTCATTTCATCAGGTCGTGGATTCCAAGCGCAACTGTCACGTAACCAAAGTCATCTAACAAATTACTTGCCAACAACGCAACAACAACGCCCTCCACCACAGGTGAACGTCGTATGACTGCAGCAAAGCGAAATTTGTATCAAAATGAAACATGTCAATATTGTGGGAAATTAGGCCATATTGCCAAGATCTGTTGGTGGATATCGAAAAGAATGACTCAAAATGATGCAATACCACAGGCTCTAGCAGCTCTCACTTTGGACAACTCTGTTGCTGAGACAGAATGGACTTCAGACACTAGAACTTCCAATCACATGGCAGGTAAGCAAGGTATGTTAACTAACGTTCATGCATATTCTAGATCTGATTCAGTAATGATTGGTGATGGCTCATCTATACCAATAGCAGGCATTGGAAATTCATATATTAAACAACAGGACAAAGTTTTGCCTCTTCATGATGTTCTTTTATTTCCAAACTTAAAAAAGAACTTACTCTCAATAAGTCAATTGACTTCACAATATCCTGTTAATTGTGAATTTTCTAATGTTGATTTTTGTGTAAAGGAACGGAAAACACGGCATCCAATAATAACAGGGAACAAGAAGGGTGACCTTTATGTTCTATCCAATACACCAGAAGCACATTTCTCTTATTGTTTCAAATTTGGTACGACAGATATTTGGCACCAACGTCTAGGTCACCCTCAAGCTTCTGCAGTTCAAATGTTAAAGAGTAAAGGCCCAATTGATGTTAGAGGCCCTTCATGGACTGAACAGTTGTGTGATAGTTGTCAATTAGGAAAATTGAGTCGACTTCCTTTTACTCATTCTGAACATTCGAATTTTGGTATTTTTGATAAGATTCACTACGATTTGTGGGGACTACACCTGTTTTATCTATTGGAAGTTTGAGTTTTATGCATGTTTAGTTGATGATTTCTCAAAGTATACTTGGATTATTCCCTTAAAACACAAATCTGATTTCTTTAATGTCTACCTCGCTTTTGAACAGTATGTCGAAATGCAATTCAATAAAAAAATAAAAGTCTTCCACTCTGATGGTGGAGGAGAGTTTGTTAATTCTAGATTATCGTCACATTTTCTTGCAAAGGTATTATACATCAGATCTCATGTCCTTATACTCTGGAGCAAACAGGTATGGTTGAAAGAAGGCATAGGATTATACGCGAATTAGGTATGACTATGTTATTTCACAGTCATGCACCCTTTTATTTATGGGTGGAAGCATTTACTACAGCAGTTTTCCTTCTTAATCGTCTCCCCTCTTCTGCTCTTCATTTCAATACTCCATTTTTTAGTTTGCATGGAACTCACCCTAACTATACATCCCTTAGAGTTTTTGGTTCTAAATGCTTTCCATACACATGGGATACAAGACATCATAAATTTGATCCAAAAACTGTCTTATGTGTTTTTGTTGGTTACAATGAAAAACATAAAGGATACAAATGCTTTCATCCACATAGTCGAAAATTTTTCATTTCCCGTCATGTTGTTTTTGATGAGAAAGTTTTTCCATTTAAACTAAAATCTTTCTCTACCAATACGTCACATATTCTTAATCTGTTTGATTCATGGCTACCTTCTATTAACATTACTCTTGACCTAGAGAATGACTCACAGATGGATGCATCATTATCTTCCATTCCTTTACCATCAGTTGATATCTCGTCCTCACAACATGTATCATGTGATGAAACTATGACAGACCCTATTGATACTGATTTTCTTGAAGAACCTTCCACTGGAGAAACTCCAACATGTGAACCAAACTCCCATTCAAACCATGAACGAGACCTAACCCTCTGCCATCCCCTACTATACACCCTACTTCTCCCCCAGCAGCCCCGAAAAACAATTCCATAGTCACAAGGTCTCAACTTGGAATTTTTAAGCCAAATCCCAAATATGCCTTGACAGTAACCTCCTCTGCTACTGTCTCTCCTAAACCAAAAAATGTTAAATCAGCTCTATCTCACCTTGGTTGGAAAACTGCTATGCTTAATGAACTTACTGCACTACATTACAATGAGACAAGGCGGTTAGTCCCACGCACAAACGACCTAAATGTGATTGGGTCCAAATGGGTCTTTAAAGCCAAGCTTAAACCTGATGGGACATTGGATCATCTCAAAGCACGCTTAGTTGCTAAAGGTTATCATCAAATTGATGGCGTAGACTACAGTGAGACATTCTCCCCTGTCATAAAACCAGGTACAATTCGATTAATTTTAACAATTGCTCTTGTGAATCGTTGGCCCATTCGTCAACTCGATGTCAAAAATGCTTTTTTACATGGAAACATCGTTGAAGATATATATATATATATATATATATGGAACAACCACCAGGTATGGCTGATCCACATAAACCAATACATGTATATATATATATATATGGAACAACCACTAGGTATGGCTGATCCACATAAACCAATACATGTGTGTAAACTCCAACGTGCTCTATATGGGCTTAAGCAAGCGCCATGTGCTTGGTTTGATAGGTTAAGTAAATTTCTTCTTTCGTATGGATTCATTTGTACCTTAGCCGATCCTTCTCTTTTTGTTTTCCAATCTACTCATGGCTTACTTGTTTTACTTCTTTATGTAGATGATATGTTACTTACAGGGTCATGCATTGAACTTGTAACCTCTTTTATCCAAACATTAAGCCGTGAGTTTGCTATGAAAGATTTAGGACCGGTGCATCACTTCCTTAGAGTTCAGATCTCTACCACAGCTGATGGTTTACATCTGTCTCAGACACACTACGCTCTTACTATTCTTGAAAGATCTCACATGCTTGATTGCAAGCCTTTGAGTACGCCCTTAGAGGTCAAGACAAAAAATCCTGTAGACACATGTATGCTTGATGATCCCATTTACTTTCATGGGATTGTTGGTGCTCTTCATTATCTCACTCTTACAAGACCAGATCTCTCTTATAGTGTCAACTATGTTTCACAATTTATGCATGCACCTACTGTTGCTCACTTGAAATTGGTTCGTCGCATTCTTCGATATGTGAAAGGCACCATTGACACTAGTTTGTTTCTATCTTCGAACACCACTCTTGCATTGTGTGCTTTTTCTGATGCTGATTGGGCTGGCTGCCTTACAATAAGGAGATCTACCACAGGTTACTGCACATTTCTTAGCACCAATATCATTTCATGGTGTTCAAAGAAACAACCTACTGTCTCTAGGTCCAGTACTGAAGCTGAGTATCGCGCTATGGCAAATACTGCTGCTGAACTCACATGGTTAACTTATATTCTCAAAGACCTTTGCGTGTCTTTGCCATCTCCACCAATCCTCTACTGTGACAACCACTACTACAGAAATGATCAAAGGAGACACCCCTTTGGAGGTGGGTGTCCGATAAAGCCTTTGGAGACTGGTGCAACATGCACCCGCCTCCAATGGTTCTATTGGAGTTGCACCTGCCTCCAAAGAGCTTTTGGGTGCCCTCCAATAGAACTATTGGACTTGCACCCGCCTCCAAAGCCTTGCACCCGCCTCCAATATCGTGTTTATTAGAGGCGGGTGTATTTCTGCAAATTTTAATCAATACTAGTTCAAAAATTCTTTTTGTTTTGGACTGTTGAAAGTTGAAAATAAATTTGAAAAGAATTCATTAGGATAATTTTGAAAGTTAAAAATTATTTTGAAAAATGCGATAAATTATTAAGTAATAAAACCCAAAAGTTTTAGAAGAAAATATATAAATATATACTCTTGATTTTAATTTTATATACATGAGTATATATAGCCTAGTGGTAATTTAATGTGCAAGAGTTAAGTTATCCTGCATGCGTGAGTTCGATTCCTACCGAAACCATAAATTGAAGAAAATAAATTTAAATTTTGTATTGTACGGGTTAGTGGATGGGTTATTAATGGTTATTGGAGGCTCCAATAACCCCTCACTAAGGAGATGGGTGCGGGCCCCTCCTTTTGGAGGGGCCCGCACTGGAGGTGGGTGTACACACTGTACACTTGCCTCCAATATCCCATTTTGCACTAGTGAACCTCAGTGATGACTATTAATCCTGTCTTTCATGCTCGGAGTAAACACATCGAATTAGACTACCATTTTGTACGAGAACGAGTTGCCCTTGGTTTACTTGTCACGCAACATGTGTCAACCTCTATTCAAATTGCTGATATATTTACTAAACCTGTACCCAAGACTGCTCTTGCATACTTTCGAACCAAACTGTGCCTTAAGCCCTGGCTCAGTTTGTGGGGGGATATTAAGCATCTACAGCCTGGTTGCAGCAATAATGGTATGAGAAATTGGTGTGATAAGGAATCCCAGAAATCAAGTGATATGGATGATTATATTGAAGGAAATATTGGAAATCCTATATTTATGGTAAGCCAACAACACTCAATGGAAACTACAGCTAAGAAAATCAACAAAGGCTCCAGCTAATTGATAATCTTGCTTCTGAATTAGTGGACAACTGCTAAGGAAATCAACACATGCTCAACTAATTGATGCTGCCAAATCAGTGGAGAATTGATGGAGATCCTAGATTGATCTCTTCCTTGATTGTGTAACCACACAATATGTAGGCCTATATAGCTCAGGCATGTAATGCTCAGAAAAAATACTGAAGCATTGTTTTAGTCAAGAATCCATTACTATCATAATACTATCTCTTTTGTCCAAATTCTGTTTTTCTACTTTTTTAATTAATTAACTTTCCCTCTTCTTTTTAGTGTATAAGCGAGAAACCTGATTCCAAATCTGACACATCTGGAGCTAACTGCAAATGGAGAAATATTGCGGATTCTACTTCAAATTCTGAAAGAACTTGTCTACAACATTGTGGTACGCTTTCTTTTTTTTCAAGAAGATATTTTGTCACCCCAGCTTCTTTCAAGGTTTCAAAACAATGTACTTGCCAGAAAATGGCTTTGATTGAGTCAAAATAAATTAAACATCAAAATTTCCCATCACAACTGGGGAAAGCTTCCTCTTAAATATCAAGATGTTGTCTTCTTCTTCTTCTTTCTTGAGGCAAATGACATTTGCTTGGTCCGGCTAGAAAGTTTCCTGGTTTTGTTGGGGAATTTGCCTCTCAGGCCAATAACACAACGCATCCCATCATAGAGCTCAATTAGTAATTGAAACCCATTTTGACCTTTAAAAGGTTGAACTGATAAGTTTTGGACCCAACTTACTTAATAATTTACTCTATATCACTCTTATTTTTTGTTGTGGAATTTTTTACACCTATTATGACCCACAACAATCTCCCCTATCATGGTTAACCCACCTCTTAATTCATAAGAAGGTCCTTATCTACTCCGGACAAGAGGTGACAGCTTGTGGAGTAAATGGTTCAACACCAAAGCCCATATCTACTCCGAGCAGAAAGGGGGCTCGAATTGACACCTACCCATAACCCACAACGGGTTTCTTTAACATCAGCATCATCACTTTCTACACTAGCAATCACTTCCATTATCATTGTCTCGCCGGGGGCATCCAAAAGTCATTTTCTTCCTCCTGAGGAACATTTCTCACTTCAGATATAACTTCACTAACAGGTTTATCTTCTTCTATCTTCTTTTTTTTCTTCAATTTATCCTTATTCTTCCTTTTCTTCCCCCGGAATACCCTTTTCTGTTTCCATTCTCTCAAGCTTCCATAAGTGCTCTTCCGATTTATTGATGGTGAATCCTGTTAACTTGATTAGCTTCCAACTTGATTGAAAACATGTTGAGAGGGGGTTTTTTATTTGCATGACCGGTTTCAACACACTTGAAGCGGCCATTTTCAAGCTCCTCGAAGGTCGGTGAGCCTAAAAGAGTCTCGCCTTCTTTTATTGAATCCTTCCCCTCCTCCTTCAGCTTTCTTCCCCATTGCTGATGCTACTATTGTTCTTGTGTTTTCTGCTATCATTGGTGGTAAGCTTAAATTTGGAATAAATATTCACTATGTTCTCTATATTGTTTAAGACTTTACAGTTGGTTTGGACTTGAGTTCTCCATATGAACTATTGCCAAAAATTCTCCATTTAAAGCTTCTATAGCCCTAGACTTCTCCTCTATTTGATCTTGTTTCACTCTTTCTGCCCGAACTGATTCAGTACTTTCCACTCCATGATGTCCCTGAACCTGTTCATTTTCTTATTATATATAGCAGTATGTCTTACTTTCTAATGTTAGCCACACCCGAACCAACCAAAACCTATATAGTTCATGTTAGGCTACACATTCTGGTCTCAACAAGTTTTCCCCTTTGGAAGATTTGCAAAAATTCTACCATTCATTTCTTCCAACTACTAGATATATGTAGTAACAAGCTTAGTAATAGTTTTAGTTTACTTATTGGAAAATGGTTTACTCTGTCTTTATATATAAACTCTCATTTGCCCCAATTGAGAATTTTATTGTTCAGTTGTTCTATTTCCTAGATGATTTTCTCTGTTTGTTCTTCTTATTTCCCAGTCTAATCAGATAAATCCTAACATGGGCCAACCTCTACCACGCCGCCTGAAACACGAAAGAAGACACAAATACAAGTGTCGGAAATTTCTGCCACGCCGCATGATGCAATAACTAAGAGAAGTCTCAACTGTGACTAACGAAAACCTCCACCATTGTCCCCAAAAAAAAAAACTCGCTCAAAGCCCAAATCGTTGCAACTAGAATCGACCGTCCAAATTGCCAAATTCTTTCAAAAACCTATGCCTCAACCACTTGGGGTCTATTCTTTTTCATTTCATTCAAGGAAAATCATTACATTTTTCCTCCAAAATTTTATATAAAGAAACAATCTCATTTTCACTACAAGACAAACGGGCTTTAATGACGACAAAAAGTCGTCATTAAAAGTCCAAAAGTCGTCACTATACCCTTTAGTAATGACAAACAGGTCATCACGTGGTCGCAACAATAGGTCCGTAGCTAAAGGGTCCAGTGACGACTTTTTTGCACTATCGTCACTAAAGTCTACCATTTACTAACAACTATTTGTCGTCACTGATATTAGTGATGAAGAAAGTCATCACTAAGTGTGCGTCAGTAAAAGTGTCAAGTCGTCACTAAATGGTGTATTATTAGTGACGAGAAAGATAGTGACGAAAAAAGTCATAAGTGAAAAACAAATGGTCAAAGTCTTTAGTGACGAGTTTCATTGACGAGTAATGGTCGTCAATATAAAAGTCAACCGTTTTAGTGACAAAAATTAGTGATAACAAATGTTCGTCAGTAAAAATTTTTTAAAAAAATAATTGAATATATATTCCAATATTAAAACCAATAATCTATTTGTTTTAGTGACGACAATGTCGTCATTAGAAACTAAATATTCAATAATGTTAGTGACTACAATTAATTGTCAATAGAAATGTAATACAATTAATAAGTTAATCATCGAATAATTCTTAATCATAAGCACAAACATCAACTAATTCTAAAATTATATACTAACAATAATATCCAAAATAATTACAACTACCATAATCAATCTAGTTCCTATCCAACTACCAACAAATGTGAGAGAATTAACTTTTGACTCTCACCACCCTAAGTGGAACAAATGATTCAACAAGCAAATCAAGTCTGATTGGTTGGCAAAAGAATGACAAGAACCTTGACATCCATTCAACAAGAGCAAAAGGTAAATTCATCGATGTTAGACCTGCATGAACAATCTAACTGAAAAAAAGTCGCAATAGACTTGCAAATCAGTCATATAAAAACCCACCTGCCAAAGCTAATTATAGTTTTAACTAAGAAATTGTCCAACTAAGCAAATACAAGGTAACATGACACACAAAAAATGCATAACAAACTAATCCTTTAAACTGTAATGCATACATCTAAGGAAAAAGTTTCAAACTTGGTATAAGGAATTGAAGTGAAAAAGGTTCTAAATATGCTTACATAACCTTTTAACCAACATTGCTAAGCTAAGATAAAATTTAGAGGAAGAAACTGTAGAGTTGGTTAATAAAGCAGACCTTGTTCATGCCATTCCATCCCATTCCTTGTAGAACTCTTCCATAAATTCCTCCTTAAACTTGAGCATGTTGCATCCCTTCTCTATTCACCTAGGCATTTACATTGCAGTTCTTAGCTCTCAAAATTCCAAACTTCCTGATAAAAAAATCCATGAAACCGGAGATAGAAAACAAGAAATAAACTAAATGTCATGTCCACTATTGTAGTTTAAGAAGACTCAAGACCATAAAGCACATTATTAGTGTTAAGCATGATTTTTTTTTCCTTTTTTTGCAAAGAAAAGTTGCTGTTCAAATTTGAAGCTTAAGTTCCACTATTCAGGTCCTATAAGCCCCCAATACCAAGAGGAAAACTATTATCATATAAATCCCAAACACCATATTATGTCAATCAGCTAGAAAACAATTTTCAATAAACTCAAGACACCTTTTGACCAAGATTTGCAAAATTGTGACTGACACACATAAACATGACTCAGACTACACACTAAATTCAGCCAAAAAAAAAAAAAAAAAAAAAGAAAAGAAAGAAAAAGGATCCAAGGGATCCTACACCCTCACACTTAAACTCATGCTTGCCCTCAAGCATGCACAAAGAATAGAGTAAGGGAACACAGGGACTGACTCAAGAACAAAAAGCAAAAATACTCAGAACAACAAAAATATACACAGGGGAAATGAGCGTTACCATCACCGCACAAGGTCCCCTTAGGCAAGCAGAGCCCATACATCTAGAGTTTTCACTCCCTTTTATACAGCAAGACCAGTAGATAGAGCAATGATCACACTCATCTTCTTCAGTTTACCATTATTAGGGAACAAAGAATGACACAACAATGAGGTTTATGAAGTCTCATCGCCATCTCAACATGTTTAAGCATGTCCCTAACAGAGAAAGCACATCAAAGCAAAGGTGAGAGGTAGACTACCCATCACGATTAGTTCCAAGGCACACAATATAGCATACATAACCCATATAGCAATTTAGCTCACAAAAAGAACCATTGGTAGAACCAAAAACTCGACTATAAGTAGTCGTCAAAGACATTCAAGCAGTAACGAGTGTCATATCAGCAAAAGAGAGCACAATCTCACTAGCAGAAAAACTCATATCTTCACCATGCTCAAATAACAATCCAACAAGTCATAGCTAGTATGCATTAAAGCTCAACAATAATACAAGAGAATCAAGTCCAGACCAAACATAGGCTATCACAAGCTTACAAAATATTTTCCACACATTGAGCACAAGATAAGCAGAACACCAAGAGCAAACTCAGCATTTTTTTTTCTTTCAAATCAGTACTCTACTCACGAACTTTAGGTGTTAAATACCCCAAGCATATCACAACTAATATTTCTCCCCAGTACAATCATCAGTTCATTAATGGAGCCAAAGATGAAAAATCCAAGTGCTTTTATCATGCATGTTTGCACAACAATGTCAACATGCAGCTTAATTAATAAGAGAAGCATAATAATTGGGCCCAAGCACCACAGTAGTTAACCACAAAGGGTTTTCAGAAGTTAAAGAACATGGTTAGACAACTGCAGGACTATCAAACATAAGGGCTGCACTTTAGGAAATTGAGATACCATATTATCAAAAGAAAATTAAAGCACTAGCAACCAAGACTTGACCCACAGAATGCAGCATTTATTTATCTTTTAACCCACAAATTGCTCATGTTAGCATCAAAATTTAGCAGTGAGCTTGTAGATAATCAATTATGAGATTGAACAAAACGTTGGGGCGGACCCACGAGTAGAAAATTCAAATCCGTAATTTAATCCAATCTCAAAACCATTAAAATTGAGTGGAGATGATGGGTTCTTGCCTGGTAACTTCTTACAAAATAAACCGAAGAAGGTGCAGTCCTCTTGCTAACTTGGGCATCATGAACCTCGAGCCCATTGTCTATGCCAGTGCGAAGTCAGAACAGCTGGGAGCTGCTTGCAGCGCTGCGGCGACAAAGTTCGGGAACAAAAGAGCAACTCCTGCAATATGTAATAATAAAAAAATAGAGGAAACAGAGGAAAAAATAATTAAATAAAATAGAAATTGCACGAACAAATTCAAAGGAATACGGTAAAGAAATTAGAGGGCGGAAAGGATTGAGGAAGTGTGAAACGGTCGCCAGTGGGTTGCGATCTAAAATCGCTGGGGTGGTTGGATGTAGTAATCCGTTGTGCAGAAACGTTTAGGCGGCGGCGATGGGTTTTCGCAAACACCCTTGCTGCACCTCGATGAAGATGGAGGATGGCGAAATTTCCATAGGCGGCTAAGAAAAAGGGACACAACCCTAAGAATCAAGCATCAACCACATAAGCCCCTTGGATTTGGGATTTGGATTTGATCAAATCACATACGGATTGGAATTTGGGTTTTGGGCTGCATCTTCATTAATTCATTTGGGCTTGTATTCCTTGATTAGAATTAATCCAATCTTGTTGGCTTATCTTTACTTTCATGATTAAGTCCAACTTTTGGGATTAAGTCCAGCTTTTGGGCATAATTATATTATCCCAATAAACTACGCTTTTCTAGCTCAACTCAAGGCCCACTTAATCTTTAATATTCAACCCACCGTATTCTGAATTTGGCTACTGTTCATGCACACCCGTTCGGGCCAATGGACCGTTATTCTGCTCGTTTTGCAACTCTTTTATCCTTCTGCCTTACTTCCTAAAACATGTGCTTATCATAGAAAAACACTACAAATATCTCATGAGATTGGTCAAGAAAACACTAAAAATAAACAACATAAAGACACACATCAATAATGATTTTTCTCTAGTTAAAATTTGTTGTCCCAATACTTTTTTTTAAAAATACTTTTTATAAAGAATATAAATTAGCTTTTGTAAGTTTATTAATGCAAATTCTTCATGTCATTAAATATAATAATTCAAAAATATTAAACTTAAATATTCTTCATGTAATTCTTCCCGTCAAATTAGTCTAAATAAATTTTCCCTTGATTACATTAGTATGGGAATTCAATGTACAAATTTAAAATATATATTTATTGGGAAATAAATTTTGTTGAAAGTTGATATAGAATTATTTCTCAAATATATATTAAGAGATATGGACTAAAAGATAAATAGTAGGGTATTTTATTAACATTATTAGAAGTTATGGGCTAAAAGAGAAATACAAGGGTGCCATAAATAACATTATTAAAAGTTATGAGCTAAAATATAAATACAAGGGAGCCTTAGTGATATTGTTAAAAGTTATGAACTGGAAGAAAAATACAAGGGTGTCTCAATGGCATTGTTAAAAGTTATGGACCACAGAAAATATAAGAGTGTCTTATTGATATTGTAGAAGTTATGGGCTAAAAGAGAAATACAAGGGTGCCATAAGGACATTGTTAAAAGTTATGGACTATTACAAAAATGTAAGGGTGTCTTAGTGGTATTGTTAAAAGTTATGGACTAAAAGAAAAATATAAGGGTATTTTAGTGACATTGTTAAAAGTTATGGGCTAAAAGAGAAATACAAGAGTGCCATAATGACATTGTTAAAAGTTATAAATTCAAATAAAATATAAGGATGTCTTATAGGCATTGTTAAAAGTTATGAACTAAAAAGATAAATACAAAGATATCTTAGTGACATTGTTAAAAGTTGTAAATTAGAAGGAAATATAGGGGTGTCTTAGTGGCATTGTTAAAAGTTATGAACTAAAAAGATAAATATAAGGGTGTCGTAGTGACATTGTTAAAAGTTATGGATTATAAGGAAAATATAAGTGTATTATTGGAGGTGCTAAAAATTATGGATTAAAAGAAAAATACAAATGTGCTTAGTGTATCTTAGTCACATTATTAAAAGTTATATACCAAGAAAAATAAAAAAGTTTCGTAGTGACATTGTTAAATGTTATGAACTAAAATAAAATTATTTCTGTCATTTTAGTAGATACAATTAGTTTTGTTGTTCACATGGAATTATTTCTCAATTATGTATGTCAAAGAGATATATACTGAAAGATAAATGTTAGGGTGTCTTAGTGGCATTACTAAAACTTATGGACTAGAACAAATATAAAGTTGTTTTAGTGATAATGTTAAAAGTTATGGGCAAAAAGAAAAATACAATAGTGCCTTAGTGACTGTGTTAAAAGTTTAACTAACAGAAAAAATATAAGAGTGTTTTAGTGATATTGTGAAAAGTTATGCGCTAAAAGAAAAATATACCGGTGACTTAATATTAAAAGTTACGGATTATAAGAAAAAATAGAGTGTCTTAGTGACATTGTTAAAAGTTATGGGTTACAAGATAAATATAAGGGCGTCTTAGTAAGAATTAGTGTAAAAATTATGGGCTAATAGAAAAATGTAAGGTGTTTTAGTGATATTGTTAAAAGTTATGAGCTAAATGAAAAATATAAGGTGCCTTAGTGGTATTTTTAAAAATTATAAACTAAAAGAAAAAAAAATAAGAGTGTATTAGTGACATTGTTAAAACATATGCGCAAAAAGAAATATTTAAGGATGCCTTAGCGGCATTATCATAATTATGAACTAAAAAAAGGTAAGGATGTCTTACTGACAATGTTAAAAGTTATGGGTTAAAAGAAAAATATAAGGGTGCCTTAGTGGTATTGTTAAAAATTATGGACTAAAAAAAATAGTGTAGATATTTATCATATGTGAATAGTTTAAATGAGTTTACGACATCATAAAATGGTTGTTTGTCTTAGTTAGTCATTATGTTGATTACTATGAGAACTCAGTTTTGAGTCTCACCAAATGCTAATTTTTTAAATTTTTTTTATTTGATTAAATTAAAATGAAGACTTAAAAGTAGCTCAAATGTTGAAACAATTAAAAAGGCTGGTGGTAAATCAACGTGTATTGTTTTGTGACTACACGGTTTTGAATCTTACCACATGCAATTTAATGGACTTATTTTTTACCGACGACTACTTTAATATCGTCACTAACAAGAACACAATATATATTTACTGACAATAATTTGTCGTCACTATAAGTAAGTGTTTTCGTGATGGCAAATTGTTGTCACAACATTGCTAACTAGATGCTTTTACTAACAAAAATAAATGTCGTCACTAAATGTCCTCAAACTACTGACGAAACTCATTTTCGTCACTAGTTTCGTCACTAAATGTTATGAAATAGGCGGGAAGGGTTGGCGCCAACCCTTTACTGATGACTTAGTGATGACTTTTATATCTCGTCACTAAAACTCCTCATTTTGACGAAATTCTACTGATGACTTCGATTTCCGTCACTAATAAGGGTCTTTACTGACGACTTCCATTGACGAAAAAAAAATTCGTCACTAATGCCCATTTTTCTTGTAGTGTTTCTACTCAATTTAAAATTCAAATTTCAAATTTTCTTTAAATTTTCACTCACATAAATTCAAAAAATAACATAATTATTACACTTTTTCTTCTTTTTCCAAATTTTCTTTAAATTTTCACTCACATAAATTCAAAAAATAACATAATCATTACACTTTTTCTTCTTTTTCCTACCTCAAAAAAAGTCCCTCCAAAAAAAATATTCCCTCCTAAAATTAAAATTTCCCAATTCGGTCACAAAAAGAATGGAAGCTAAAATTCATATATAGTTCCGTGATGATCCATTTTAACATAATTTTTAAGAACTAACTTAACTGAAAAATGACATTCAACTAGTTTTTAAATAGTGATACAGAAATATTGAGAAAAATATACTGATTTAATTAATTCCATCTTTGACTATAGTCTATAGTTTAATGAATAAACGAACCATAAGTTCAATGGTGCAAATGAATTGCCCTATGACGGATGACCACGTCAGGGTTTCAGCGTCACAAGTTGGCAAATATGTATGGGTTCTCTCAGTCAAAGCTGTTGAACAAAAATCCAAGAAGGGAAGACCATAACAATAGTTTTTTTTTTTTTTTTTTTTTTTTAATTCACTAAAAGAATTTTATTTTAAAAAGAAAAAAATCTTACAAAAGTCTTATTTCTATATTTATTTTCTGGTTACCTTTCAAACCTCTATGGATATACTTATATGTAGTTTATAATTATTTGGGCGAATTACATTTTGCCCCCTCAGGTTTGGCTAAATTATAAAAGTACCCTCTTAGTTTAGTTAAATAATAAAAATATCCCTTGACCGACAGGCTAATTACAATTTCCCCCCTGATGTTCGGGTAAATAACAAAATCACCATCCTAGTTTAGTTAAATAACAAAAATCTCCCTTGACCAACAGAAAAATTACATTTCCCCCCTGAGGTTTGGATAAATTACAAAATGATCCTCCTAATTTAATTATAAAATTGATCCATTTAAAATTAAAATATGACATAAAATATTATATACTTGGGAAGACTAAAGTGCCCTTAATTTAATCTATTTGAAATTTGAAGTTCAAAATGTCATTCACAAAGACACAAATAAATGTTTAAAATCCATGATTTATTATGCCAAGAGAATATTTAATTTTTTTTTCCTATTTCTCAAACAAATACATCGTTGATGGTTACTTTTTCAATTCTAGAAGAGGCCGTAAGTGAATGGCATTTGGTTGATTTTAAGCATTCATTTGTGTCTTTGTGAATGGCATTTTGATCTTCAAATTTCAAATAGATTAAGTTAGAGGAACTTTAGTCTTCCTAGGTATATAATGTTTATGTCATATTTCAATTTTTAAATGGGTCAATTTTATAATTAAATTAGGAGGAATATTTTGTAATTTATCCAAACTTCAGGGGCAAAATGTAATTTCTCTACTAGTCAAGGGAGATTTTTGTTATTTAACCAAACTATAAAGGTGATTTTGTAATTTACCCAAACTTCAGGGGGGAAATTGTAACTAGCCCGCCGGTCAATGGGTGTTTTTGTTATTTAACCAAACTAGGAGGGTGCTTTGTAATTAGCCAAACCTCAGGGCGGGAATGTAATTCACCCTAATTTTATTTTGCACTTCAAATAAGGAAATATACAGAGAAAAAAAAATTGGGACAATTTATTTTAAGTGTTAATTATTGTACTTCAAATCTACAGGAAAATCATTTTTAAAATAATACTTGTTTTTAGTAGGCCAAATTCTAAGCATATATACTAATTAATTAAGCAGTAGGAACAAAACTAAGGATAAAATTATAATTTGTTAAAAGAATCATTATGTTATAAAATAAAGGTTTATACAACAACTGCGTATGCAATATATGACTTAAGTAACGTATTCAAATCCAAATTCAATAACGATTCATTAACGAAATTGTAATTTTTTTTTTTCAAGACTAAAACATACACATACAATCGCACATATGTTCAAAGTGCAAAATATACGTACCCACAGTAGTCGCCATGCACGCAGTCTTTAGAGTACCTACGTACAGATAAATGGGACTTTGAGCATCCACGAAAGGGAAAGATCGATAAGTTTTTATTTGGTTGTCTGTGTATGTTTTAGTCTTGGAAAGCAACCTTTCATCCACACATATATATATATATATATATATATGCAAGTGAGTGAAGAAATGACGCAATCTGCAGTTAATAGTTTTAAGTAAAGTTATACATTGAAAAATAAATTTTGGTCTAAAGTGTAATTGAAAATTAAAAATAAATCAAATTTGAACGCTTTGAAAAATTCAGCTAAACTTAATTAGAAATTATATTATTGATAGAATTTAATAATTACTTGTTTACTAGTTTCCGTTGCATCAAAGAGTTCACTTTATAATTATATATTACGTGACACATAAACTTTTGTACTACTGAACTTTTCTAATGAAACAGAAAAAATATTTTGTTTCGACAAATTGGTTTGTGGGTAATATTTGGTAGCTGTAGCTTCTATATAAAAAATTTATGAAGTATAATTTCATTTATGGGTTAGAGATGTAGAACCTTTCGACTCCTTGCCTCCATTACGGTTATGTGAAAAGTCTTATGGCTTTGTGTTGTGTTGTTTTGAGAGGTCGCGTAAGAGAAACCCTTCAGCCTTTCTGCCTCCATTTTGTGCCTTTCGACTTGTTTTTGTGATTTATTTGGTCGAAGTAAATGTTTTGTTGCGCTACGTCAATATCTCTTTGCAATAAAAATAATTTTATTATCTACCGGACACGAATATATATATATATATATATATATTTTCCCCCTTTTTCCTTCACACAAAAGTTAATGTAACCACTGTTTCTAAGTAGTATAATTTTATCACGACTACTAGCTTGATCCAATATCTACGATGAATAGATTTATTAATTATGTGTGAATTTATATAGGAGTCGCTATCCTGATAATTTAAACTCAATTATTCATGAAATTGTCTTTCAACACCTTCATTCATTATCACTTAAATGGAACCTAACCTTGTCATCGATTCGTCAACGTCATTAAAATTATTGTGACAAAGTGTATGGTAGTTAGAAATTCATCGAGGATGAGGAAATAGTTTTTTGAGATAATAACTTTGTTAGCCCCCGAACTTGGTTTCATGTTACACTTTCGTCCCTAAACTTGAAATTGTTTCTCTTTAGTCCTCAAACTTGGCTTCATGTTACACTTTTATTTCCGAATTTGAAATTGTTTATCTATAGGCCTCAAACTTATGTTTTTCATCCCCATCTAGTCCATCTAAGCATGACCATGGTTCTGGAATAAGCATGACCATGGTTCTGGAACTGAAATCTTGGGGGAGCGATTCTAGAATCGCCAATTCTGTAACGGTTCTAATTCTGATTTTTGTCGGTTCAAATTTTTTTCTCTTTTCTTTTTTATTCAAGTGTAAATATTCGAAACCAATTTTCTCAATATCTTTAGGGGCCGGCACGGTTAAGGTTTCGGAGCAGCCAGTCTGGTTACAGTTCCATAATCGTCGGTCTAGTTTTGGTTTCAATTCGAACTAGAACTCTGGCTATGTCTAAGTCCATCGCCTAAATTTCAATCATAACCTACTTGACGCCAAAAATTTTGGGATTTTTTATTTGTCAAAATTTTCCTCCAACTTCATTACTGTTTACACTACTCTCTCATATTTCAATATATTATGAGAAATTTCATCACGTGTTTGCATGTGTTAGTTTGTTTTGGTCGACATGTGGGCGATGGACTACATGGTGATGAAAAACTCAAACTTGGGGACTAAAGATAAATAATTTCAAGTTTATGGATGAAAGCACGATGTGAGTCCAAGTTAGGGGACTAAAGAGAAAAAATTTCAAGTTTGAGATGAAAATATGACATGTAGCCAAGTGTAGGGACTAATGGAGTTATTATCTCTAGTTTTTTTTTAATTTTTAATTTCGATAGTTTTCAGTTTAAACTTTTTCATTACAAGACTTTTGCAATATTGATTAAGGGCCTGTTCTTTAGGCCATGTTAAGAACGGGTTTGGCCTTTTTTTTGGGTTCAAACCCAAAATCAAAACCTACCCAATGTTTCTTACCCAAAACTAAGACCTGGTTTCACCTCACAAAACATATCACCCACTGCCGCCGCCGCCGCCCTCTGCCGCCTGCAACCACCATCGCCCTCCTCCTCTTTTTCTTCTTCTTCTTCTTCTTCTTCCGCCCTTCTTCTTCTTCCTCCTCCGCCTTTTTCTTCTTCTTCTTCTTCTTCTTCCCACCGGCAAAGCCGGACCTCTTCTTCTTCTTCTTCTTCCCGCCAGCGAAGCCGGCCGTCTTCTTCGTCTTCGCGCCGCTGGCGGATCGAGTTGAGACATAGGCTGCATCTTCTTCCTCCTCCTCTTCTTCTTCTTCTTCCTCCTCCTCTTCTTCTTCTTTTTCCTCCTCCGCACTCAATCTCTCTTTATTTATAATTGGGTTGTAAAATTGAATCTTTAGTTCACATCCCATTTTGGGGATATGGGGAAATATGGAATTCAATCTCAAATTTTTTGGCTTCAAACAGAAAAAGATGAAGAAGAAGAATTGGATTTTGGGGGTTTAGGGTTTAGGCCAGCGGTGGTGGCGGTGAGACGACGGCGGCGGCGGAGGGGCGGACCGGGTGGTGGTGGAATATGTGTTTAAGTTTTGGATTGAGAACATTGTTTCTTTGTTTTGAACACACACTCATTTGGACTCAACCCAAAAGGCCAAACCCGTTCCACCCCGGCCTAAAGAACATGCCCTAACTATAAACTGCCACGTGTGACATTGTTTGTGGCAGGATAACAGTTTTAAAAAAAGGAATAGTTTTAGTTAGGATTTTACTGTATATTGATGTAGGGCACCTTGTCTCTACGTACAAGTAACCAAATCTAAAGACAAGCATGAGTATTATTATTGCTAAAAGCTTATATTTTATTGGTCGGAACCGTCTAATTATGCGTGTATCAATTTTATCCTGAAAAATATCGCTTGTGTGTTATAAAAACACGTGTATTGATTACTCTTTAATGTATCGTGTAACATATAATGTATCATTTTTAATTATTAATGTATCATGATTATGAGTTTAACTTTTAACCTATCATGTATTGACTTTAGTTTCTAATGTATAGCGTATTAAATTTAACCTTTGTTGTGTGTAAGTTTTAACTGTTTATGTATCGCTATTATGTTAAAATAACAAATATTATACCGTCAAACTGCCACACGATCTAACGGACGAAAATTTCGAAGTTTGGTAAGTGAAAATTAATTTTTGCATTCAATGTATTACGTGTAAAGTCAAATTCTGGTGTTCACTATATATATATATATATATATATATATATGTGGTTAAGATCGATCTTTAAATGAATTATTCAAAAGACGTCACAGGTCCCTGCTCTATGCATGACTATATATGTTAAACTGCACGAGCTATCAGATTGGACTTTGCTTCTTTTTTTCTTTTTTTTTTTTTATGACCGATTTACATTTACCCTGAATTTTGGGTATAATTATAAAATTAACTTTTTTGTTTCAAAATTTATAAAATATAGTACATTTTTCGAAAGTATCCATAGTAAACTAAGTCTGTAATAAAAATTACTAAAAGAATCATGTCAAGTATAAAATTATACAAAATAAATTATGTGGACATATAAATTATTTTGTATTTCAAATATCTGTTTAGAATTTTAAGGTTAAAGGTGTATTTTATAAATTTTAAATAGTAGGATTGATTTTGTAAATATCCAAATTTTCTAGAGTAAATGTAATTCGCCTTTTATTTATTTGGTTATTTATTAGTTCTTCCATATTGTTTTATATGTTTTTTTTTTTTCACTTTTCTTTTAGTCACGAATATTTTTGCCTGTCTTTAACATACTACAAATTGTACAACGAAATATAAACATACTAATTAACAAATTAGTTAAGGATATTTTACATTTTCAATGCTTTTTTTTTTCTTTTGTATTTTTAATAAAAAAAAATTCTATACTTTTAGATAAAAAATAATAACGAAAACGTAGTACATATCGACCCAAATGTCTAAGAAATCTATACCTGTTTAATATTTTTATTTTCCCATATAATTATAAATTCACTTGACAATATCTTTAATCACAGTAAAGTAATGTAACCAGAAAATTAACGGAAAGTTTATATCCAACATGCGTACGTATTATGATGTATCGCGTATTGCATATACCTCTGATATATGGTGCGTTGCCAATGGCAGAACCAAGGGGGTGGTTCTCGAACCCTTCACCCTTATTAGCCGTGTATATATTTAACTGACAAAAAATTATATGTACTTAATTATCATAAATAAATAATAAAAAAATCATATATTAGATCCCTCAGAGATTTTTTTCTTGTTCCGTCTGTGTATAGCATTGAATAGTTATGAGTTAGTTATTAAAGTATCATATATCATAGATAGCCTCTAATGTAATGTCTATAAAGTATAGTCTCTCGTCTATCGCGTTTACCTTTTGACACATTGTAATTAAATTAAAACAACAAATATCACATGAAATAGAAAAAATTACATATTAAATTTAGGGACAGAAATATTGCTTGCTAGATATTTGGTCGTCCAGAAAATTGCCTCAATTTATTATCAAACTTAGGGGGTTCCCGGAACCAATGGACTGAATGGAGTAGAAAATCGTAGTCATGTCAACCTGCACTCTAAATAGATATAACTGACAGAGTTAGGAATCGAACTCCCGACTTCCTGGCGGCTTACTATGCGTCACAACAGGTGGAGCACGCGCTTGTTCCTAAGCACCACATATTAGTATTAGCCTTTTCTTCAAAAACAAAATTTGTTTCTTCTGCAAGTTGACGAGCTTGGTCCCCCATTTGGGTCAACGTTGGAGTCATAACACTCGACTATATTCTTCATAATTGGCCGAGTCAATTAATGAAAATTTCTAAACATAAAAATACATGTATAAAGTTTTCATTATGCTTAAACAATTTTGAAAATTATTTTAATTTAGGTTAATTTGAGTTTTTGTCAAAAATTTATATTAAAATTATATATAAAAAAAGTACATTAAGGATGTGATATGTTACTTATAAAAAAGAAAATTAGATGAAAAATGAGAAATGAAATATCCATATATTAAAAAGAAAGGCATCCATATGATTCCATAGTTTACTTGGAAGTTTGCAGGCTGAACACAAGGTCGCATATATATATATGTTGTTTTATTACTCCATTCGTCCAAGTTTTGACAAGGTACCATTTAAAAAAGAAAAACAAAACAAAAAAAAAGGGTACAATTTCATATGGATTTTAAGATACAATATTTAAAATATGTATTCATTTTTTTTCCCCCAAAAATTTTTACTTTCTAAATGTTAGTTAGAGTTGGTCTCCCGTGAAACGGGTTTATGTATGCGATACACATTTTTATTTTTTACTTTTTCAGAAATACTGATACCCGATCAAAATAAAATCGATATTTGGTACTGTTCACGAGTATCAATAGTACTTTGTTCAAGTATCACTTCAAAGATTTTAAATTTACAAAAAAAAAAAAAAATTGATACTTGTGAACAGTATTAGAGCTACTTCGACAACAGTAAAGAGATATTCTATAAGAGGTCAAATATCACTCTTAAAAAGAGTGGTAACTCCTCCTCATGAAGTATTAGAGCTATTTGGTCAATGGTAAAGAAGAGTTTCAATGCCCTTAAAAAGGAGTAGCAATTCCTCTTCATGAAATATTAAAGCTACTTCATCAACAGTAAAGAGATACGCGAGTTTTGCTCATGAAAATAACGTGTCAAAATGCGCCTTGTGGGGTGTTCGACATGTCTGCTTTAACCGCTCTTTCTCCTTCCAAAGAGCAAAGTTGGCTTGATGAGCGGAGATAAGGATAAACTAGTAATTTGAAGAAATTAATAGAAATTGATACACAAAATGACTGTGTGTGAATTATTGGTTAAATAAATATAAGATAATGATACACCAATTATGATTTATGATTTATCAGTAAATTTCATACTATGATTGGAGCGAATTATAATTATGAAGGACAGATATCAGTCACTACTATATATATCAAATTTTCTGGTTGCTTCTTTGAGTTCATATCCTGGCAGATTTTCATTGGTAATTAATATTGCTCAATACTGATTTTCTGTCAAATCATCAAATTAACAAGAAAATCCTTATTCTAACAGATTATATATACATCACATTGGATTATTGGAGATCGTGAAATATTGGTCTCATGACACGATCCCTGAGATAGTATTATTAATCAAATAGTATGGGCTCTTCCTTAGCAAATTTTTAAGAAAGTTTTGGAAAATAGATTTTCAAAAATATGTTTTTAAACACAAATTAATGAATAGGTGTGAAAAAACTACTCGTATTTTGAAAAATTATGTTTAGTGAAAGAATTTTGACAAATAGTTTTTTCAAAATTTTGTCTGGTAAGGTAGTAGGAACCTAATAAGATTTCTCTCAAGGTTTGGGTTTAGAGAAAAATAATTTTTGGTGTTAAAAAAAAAGAATTATTTTTGAAATAAGATTTTTGAGAAAAGACTTTTGAACCCCAACGAAACAAAGTTTGGGTTTTAAAACAGTATTTGAAACTCATAATCCTGCAAAAGTAACCAGCTGGCAAAACTTCGGAACGAAGATGCCTATATGTTTTGGACTTTGATTCAAAACCAACTATTTGTTTAAAATTAAATTCATGTTTTAATATACGATTTCTCGAATTAATACGATAGTAAGTTTGTTATGTTATTTTTGGTCTATAGTTTGTTATTTTATTGAGTTTAGATCTATACAGTCATTTAGATGTTAGTACAACTCTTAGTACCTTACAATTAAATCTAATAAATTGATTATTATAAATTAAATCATATAGTCATTTAAAACAAAAGAAATAATTTGGTTAAAGTCACCTTTATGGTGGAAATTAAGTTTGACATAGATTAGTATTTGTTTATTATTTGAAAATAGCAATGAGAGGCTACAAAAGAAACGAGGGGATCATAATGTATACATGTTCAATGTAATGCGTATGCCATACAATACCTACACTAATTAAACAATGAATTGAAAATGTAAGAAGTTCAAATTTTTAAAGAAAACTGCAAGTATCTAAAGTAATTAGACCCTGGCTGGTCGAGGAAGAGTAATATGTCTAAGGACTTGTGATGCATGACTTGCGCTAGCCTGTCTTGTCAAATATATTGTCGCCTAGTTTGCTTCTCTGTAAATACAGTATGTCACAAAGAAAAAATGTGTGAAACTTATGCTTCATATAACAATTTTGCAAGAGCCATTAACATTTCAACTTAATGCATTGCACCAAAGAATTAGAGTCACTCTCTACCTCCAGTGACTCCAACTGGAGATTATGCGACTTTATGATCCCAAACTACAGTGTATATATATATATTTATATATGGCTCTACAACAAAACTAGTTTGATATTTTAGATTAGCCAATGTTGCAAACACTGTGTCAAAACTATTAAATTTTACTAGAAAAGTCGTGATTTCGATGTATAACCCTTAAAATAGCTAATTTGACGATATTTGTTTCATTCGTGTCCTTATTTCTTAAGTATTGATTAATTGTCGACCACACACAATTATAATAGTAAATGTATGAAGAAAGAACAATTATAACTTTTCTATTGAAAAAAAAAACATTTTTGAAAGTGAACTCTTTAATGGAACAGAGAGAGTATTTATGACAAACGGTCTTTAATACTCCCTCTCCATTCCATTAGAAGAGAGTGGTACAACTGCTTATGATTTACAAGGTACAACTTTAAAGGGACTCTTTTAGTCGAACTGAAAGAGTAATTAACAACAAAGCTGGCTAAGTGAAAAATAAAAAAACCCAAGTCATTTGGCTGTTTTCTCTTACAATGAGATTTTGTTTTCATATAGTTAGCTTAATAATAGGATTATGGCCTCTTTCCAGAAATGAAAGAAAACAAAACGAAAAGAAAAGTTGCAATTTGCTACAATGACATTTCAGTGATTTCACTAAATATTTTACGAAACTTTCCTTAAAAAATATTTTATTAATATTATAAGTCTCAGAAGACTTTTCACTCTAGTTATTCGTACAAGATGCCTACAAACACTCATCTTTTGAATAGGATGTTGGATCAACCGCACACTCTAACCACAATGTCATTGCCTCACTCTTCAAAAAAAAAAATGAAGTATTAACAACAAAGAATTAATGAGTAAGGCACCTGGAAAATAGATGATGAAGAAGAAGAAAATGCCTCGGATGATCCAATACTAGAACACTATATACTGGGCCGAAAAAGTATGAGCCAAAACACACATATTATGTACATCGCCTTCGACAACAACCAGAAGTAGATTATTTAAAGTATAAATACCTCTACGTCTATATTTATTCTTATTTGTTTTTTAATAGAAAGGATAATCAATCCTACTTTTTAATTGAAAGGAAAAAAAAGTTGTTATTGTAGAAATTTAATCGTCACACTGGTTGCACGGAAAACCCCTTATAATAGAGGAAGGAACTTTAAAACGAAAACTCTTTTAATTTTATATTATTGTGTCTTCATCTCATATGAGACAGAAATATTTTGAAAATTTTATTAAAACTATATTGTGTGAAAAAAAAAATTAAAACACGGGAATCAACACTTCAATATTTATTACAAAAAAAAAAGTTAAAGCTTTTTCTTCTCATTTTTTAAATGACAAAAAAAATTACTCCTATAAAACAAACCTTACACTCTTAAGAAATTACGAAACAAGTTATGTGTATCATCTAGTAACATTACCAAAAGGCCCTTGAAATTTTAAAAAAAATTATAAAATGAACTCTCAGGTGAACTAAAACCTAGTTCATTTTGTTAAACATTATAAGATTCATTTGATAATTTCTTTAATCTTCTTCATAATCTGTTTAATAATTGGGACAGATTTTAAAGGAGCTTTTGGTAATAGCGCCAAGACCCCGCCCCCTGCCATTTATTTTTTTAAATTTATTTTTCGTTTTGCCCCACCTTTTGAAAATTAGAAATAGAAACTATTTGTGTGAGGTAGGTAGCTGAACGCGTGTTATGAAACTTCCTTTCACACCTAAAATTCCAGACTTTTCAAGTTCAAAGGAAGTGGCACCAAGAATTGACACAATATTACACGTTCACAAGTGATGATATATACAATGAAAATTCATATTAAAATATTATGGTAACTAATATGACATTCACATGGCAAAAAGGTAATTAGATACTTAAAATTAAACTACAAAACGATAACTATAGTGTGATGCCACATCATGAGCCTCTGAACTTTTATCACCGAGTATTTTCACTCTAATGATTTTTTTCGTACATGCATTAAGGAACAAAAGACTGCCAAAAAAAGATTCCACTTTTGAGCAGTGGCAAAGCCAAGGGAGGGTGGGGTGGTCCTCAGACCCCTCCAACCCTCTCCTACAATTTTATTATTAGGGTATATTTTTTTTATTTTTTACAATGTAATTAACTGTAAAAACAAAAATTATATGTATATTAGACCCCTTCAAAATTTTTAAAATATAATTTCTGGATTCGCAACTATTTTGGCCAATGTAATTTGGCATACATAACCATCCATCCATAGAAATTGTCTTTCCAATGGCAAAACAAACGATTAAATTTATATAAACTGTAGCTCCCAATACCAATTTAACCAAAACTCGCTAACCAAAAGCCCAACTCCCATCGTTTTCAAAACCACTCTTTTCGTGTGCATTTGGTGACTATATGCGTATCCCCGGAGTTGAGGGAATTCTCTGTCCACAAAATACTATGTTCTTTTTTTGTACTATCTTTAGGGTAAGAATTTTCACAAAGGTAAAATTTTTTTTATTTTTATTTTTACTCCTTAAGACGAAACAGTGATATTTTAGACAAATTGTCCCTTCTCTATATCTTGAGACGTATGTAACAAAATACATGTGCCACTTTCACAATAAAAGAAAAGTTATATTTTTACCTCCTTGAATTCGTGAAAGTGACACATATAAAATGTTGCATAGGGGACTGAGATCCCATTTGTCCCTCCCACGTAAATATTGCCCATCTCAAACATTCACTATGGGTTCAAGTCTGAAGATCAGATAGTTATTGAGAGGTTTGGTAGTTTTTTCAAATTTCAGGAAAATAAAAAGTAATTAATTCTATGTTTTTCATAGTTAAATGACTAGAAGTAGTTGTTTATTTTCACGAATTACTTTTTACCCTTTGTATTGCTAAATTTCGAACCCATAATACTAGAATTACAAGAAATTACATTGAGTTTAGCAATTATACTTTTTTTTTTAAATTATTAATTTTATCCAAAAAATTAAACTAATTTCCCTTTAACGATGCATGCTAAACCAAAAATACATACTTCTGTACGTATATCATTTTATTTTATTTTATTTTTTTGGTCAAAAGCAATAATCATTTTTTTAAATTAAAAAAAAAAGGTACAATAAGACCTATCTAGTACTAGTACAATAAGCTATAAAAGATCCATATATCACCTAGTTTGTTATTTTAGACATACGAATTAAATTACTTCTGGCCATTGACTTTGTTGGTGGAATATTAAAACTTACAAAGACTTCTGTTTGCTTTGATTAAAACGTTTATTTTTAATTCTCGAAAGTATCCACAAGTTGAAAATTCAATGCAAATTAATATACTTTAAAAGAGATTTCATATTCTTATTGGCAGGCGTACCACAGCCATTCATGCAAAGTCCAGTTTTCTGTCTTATAATTTGTGTATCACACCTACCTCATCCAATATTATTTTATTATGCTATAAGATAAAATACTGTCATTTCACTTACTAAACTAAAAGATACCTGTAAAAAGCAGAGGATATCGGGTTTTCATGCAAACGCGACCAAAATTATCATTTAAAAACTACCATAAAATCCGTAGGTAACGTAAAACATCAAATCCATGGCCCCAATAATGGAATCCCATACCCCAAAGCCAAAATTTCCATCTATAAAAGGGGCAGCATTTTGCAATCTTTATTCATCATCCAAATTAAGTTCCAAAATTATCATTACATTAGCAAATATACAATTCCATAGTTTTCTGCATGGATAAGCTTGTAGTAACATGTGCGTTCATAATTTCTCTCTTTTTTGTGGCAAATGCTACAAAATTCCCATCCATTTGTACCCAAACCCCTTATCCAGAATTGTGCAATTCTCTCGCAATTTCACCCCAAGCCACACCTCATCAAACCCCATACTATGTTAGAGATGCCACCCTTGAGTCCACTCTGGCTCAAGCTCAACACGTCCACAACCTCATTTCAACCACGGACACCGCCTCGTTTGATCACCTGACCCGAGCTGCTTGGGCTGATTGCCTGGAACTGTACGAGGATACTGTCGAAAACCTCGCCCGGTGCGCCGACCCCACCACCAACCTCAACGACGCTCAAACGTGGCTAAGTGCATCGTACGCAAACCACGAAACATGCAAAAATGGATTCGTTGACTTTAAGTTGACTTCTCAACTTGAGTCCTTTCCATTCCTCAACAGTAACTTCTCAAAACACCTCAGCAACTCTCTAGCCATAAACAAACTTACTTTGGATTCATCATTAGTTTCCAGCAACAAACAAATCAAGAACAGGAGATTATTGCATGAATCCGATCCCCACGGCTTTCCGGCGTGGGTTTCGGCCGCTGACCGGAAACTCCTTCAGTCGTCGGGGCCGAAAGCGAACGTCGTCGTAGCTCAGGACGGCTCCGGCAACTACAAAACCATATCGGCAGCCATGGCGGCGGCGAAGGGGAACGGCGGGTCGGGGAGATTCGTTATATACGTAAAGCGTGGGGTTTATAGAGAAAACGTGGTGGTTACGAAATCCATGAGCAATATAATGCTGGTCGGAGATGGAATTGGTGCTACGGTGGTTACCGGAAGTAACAGCGCGGAGGGCTCGACAACCTTTCGTTCAGCAACCGTTGGTGAGTTCATCATCATTTTATATAAAATTCAGGTCCCGCTCATCAATATCATTATTATTATTCTTCATGGACTTGTCATCTGCAATTTTTTGGCTTCAAATCTCTCTGTCACTTCGTTTTCCTTAAATTTTTATATTTTTTCTTCCGATCACCAATCTAAATTTGTAGCAACCATCATTGAATTTTCAAATATATATTGAATTGAGCAATACTAGCTAGTAACGAGACATGCCACTCTAGTATTCACCTTACAGTCTAACTAGAATATTACAACTCCTTTTTCAATAAAAGAGTAGTGAAAAAAATATTTTTCCGTCCAATATAAAAAATAATATTTCGGGGTCTATTTATGATTCGTAAACAATTGTATTAGTAGCTAAACTCTTTTAATGAGGCTGAAAGAGTACTTACTTTAACCGTTTGTATTTTCAAAATCATAAAATGTTTTATATTTTCGAAACATGACTCTGTACTGAATTAGTAGTAATTAATTAAGGGGGTGTTTTTTTCTTAATTAGTCCTTGTCCAATTAGCATTAATTTATATGTTAGTTGTGTTTCAAATGTCAACAACAAAGAAACAATTGCCAGCTCATAGTTTGTCAACAGCATCTCATTCAAAAGACAAAGGAAAACACACTTGCCATGAAAAAATAATAATAACAGTAAAAAATTCCAATTCTAGTTTATCAATTTCTTGTCTTGTTTTCTTTTCTTTTTTAAAATTTATTAATAGAAAATACCCAGAAAAGTCAAATTTGCTAATTATCATCAAAATCTTTTTTTTACAGGCGTTTCTGGGGATCGATTTATTGCTCAAGATATAACGTTTGAAAACACAGCCGGACCAGAAAAGCACCAAGCCGTTGCACTTCGATCCAGCTCAGATTTCTCAGTATTTTACCGTTGCAGTTTCAAAGGCTATCAGGACACACTTTACGTCTACTCCAAACGTCAATTTTATCGAGAATGTGAAATTGAAGGAACCATAGATTTCATATTCGGCGACGCAGTCGCGGTTTTGCAGAACTGCAACATCAACATTCGGAAACCGCTGGGGAATCAGTTTACTACGGTGACCGCCCAGGGAAGATCCGACCCGAATGAAAACACCGGAATCATTATCCATAATTCTCAGATATCCGGGTCCGGGGGATCCAGAAACTACCTGGGTCGGCCCTGGAAACAGTATTCACGGACTGTGATCATGAGAACGGGGATAGGTGGGTTGATTAACCCGACCGGTTGGCTTCCGTGGTCCGGCAACTTCGCTCTGAATACTTTGTATTATGGCGAATACGCGAACACCGGGCCGGGTGCGGGTACCGGGGGTCGGGTCAAATGGGGCGGGTTCCATGTTCTGACTAGCCCTGCTGAAGCTGGGAAATTTTCAGTGGGGAATTTCCTGGCTGGGAATTCATGGATTCCCTCAACTGGAGTGCCATTCACGGCAGGCCTGTGATTATCCTGCTGAAATCATTTGTCTACTATTGTTCTGTTTTCTGGATCTACTGTCATAACAAAAGGGAACGGGTTTCATGATGTGACATGTGAGTCACACCCTCAATTGTGAGAGAATAGAAAGGAAAAACAACACAATAGTAGACAGAAGATCTAATGCCATGATTATCTCGATTTCATTTTCATTCGGCTTTGTTATATATAGTGTCATGGTTTAATCATTGAAGAAAAATGGCTAGCATTTATACATATTATAGGTTGATTGGAAATGTATTAATATTTGTATATTGTTGATTGGCTTCTGTATTTTTGCTGTCATCATGGGTGGCATGAATATGTTGCTACCCTATTGTAACATATGGATTAAGGCAAATAAAATAAAGCTAGTTGTGGGTTTTTTGCTCAACATTTTTCTTTTTAGTAAGGGAATTCAATAGCATTGAAATTCGTCCAACGACAATTAACAAAAGATCAAGAAACAACATGTACAACTTATTATGTACAATGTAGTCTCATTACTTGATTAAGTTACAAGAAAACAGAATAACGCGTATTATATCTTTTTTTTTTCTAATGATTTCCATTGTTAGCTCAATAGAGACTAGAGCGCACATTATAATTTCCTCAACAATTTTTCTTTTCTACCACAAGTTTGTGGAATATATGGGGACATATATATTTATATATAGATGTTGACCAATATAAAGTATGAATTGAATGCCTATTTAATAATGCATGCAATCACAATTTTTAGAAGATAATTATGTGTTGCAACTTGCAATCACAATTCTCAATCTTAAATGAAGCTAAACAAGTAAACTAAACACTCACTACAATTATAGCTGGTTGAGTTTATTTATCCTTTCTTGTTTTAATTATTTAAAATAATAATAAGAAAGAAAAAAATACACCTTTATCTTGGAAGAATATTTTAAGAGCTAACCTTGGCCAGAATTTCAAATTTAGACTTAGTCTTGTGATCAATCTTTATTAATTCTCAATTAACTAAATCTCTTAATTTGTAGTTTTCATTAACATTAATTTATGTGGTTAATTAATTTCTTATTTCATTGATAGGAGAAAGGGCAGCTTCAGCATGAAATATTATAGTAAAGAAATTAGCACATCCAATTAATTAAGCATGCTATATCATAACACATTAACATGGAACATGGAATGTAGTCAAACTACGTCACGGACTCAAATTGTACGTGGACTGGGAAGAATAACATATTGAAGATAATCCAATCTAAATTTTATATATATATAAAATTCCATTAATATATGATGCACTTTTAGTCGGTGAGGTAGCGAAATTTCTTGTTGGGTAAGTCTCGACCCGCACGAGTCATAACACCTTAATGAGTAAACATAATTCACCCTTTGAAATTTGAAGTAAAAGAGAGAGAGAGAGAAAAAAAAAATTAAATAAAAAACGGAACAAGGAGGGCGCCAAATTAATCTTCATTCTATAAGAGATGAGTTATACTAATCTATTGTATATGTAATTTATACAATCAATGTGTATTATTTATTTAAAGAATTTTATTCAACAATATGGACTCAGTTTTCAATGATAAACGGGAAAAGAAGAGGTAGAAATTAGTTAACCCCTTTTATTTTTTTCAATATGGAGAGTATTATATTATGAACGTCAAGTCGTCAAGATTGAAATTACGTACATATAATTATCTAATCTAGAACTGTTGTAATTCTTGGCACGACATGTAAATATGAGACGAATCAAATAAGATATAAACGAGTTAACGTTGAACTTTAACTGATTTATAGGTTAAATACATGGATATGAATAAATATGAATATTACACATTAAATTAGGGTTAAAGAATGTCGACAACATATTCACGACAAATCAGACACGATACGGATGGTACCACGTAATACACCAAGAGAAAGAGGGGTTGCTGGTGTGGTACCATCAAATAAATCATCAAGAGAATACTTATCGGTAGTTAAGACGTGATTAAGAAACCACGTCTCTTTCACATTTTTGTCTATCCAACGAACCAATGTATAAGCTGCAAAGAGAAGGAAGGAAAAGTGCATTGCACAGTTTGCCTATGGATTAATCAATCAATCAAAGGGGAAAAAATATTATGTGGATAAGATCATTCATCCCCCCACCCCCCAAAAAGTAGGCTACGACCAGCATATTGTCTCATTCAAAAAGTCTACTTTAAAATATGTCCAATTTATTACGGGTTACAAGATACAACACCTAAAATTAATAATTTACCACTATATTTTCCACTTATATCCTTACTTTAAAAGTAAAGGTTAATTGTGAACTACACATTATTATATTAGTAAGGGTATGTAATGTAAATAAATTCAAAGTAGACTTTTTAAATGAGACAATATTTTTTTTAAAAGTGGACTCTTTGAGTGGGACGGAGAGAGTATTATTCTAAGCATAAATAGTTATAAACTATCTTTTGCTCAATTTTTTTCTCCTTCACACTTAATAATATGGGTAATTAATCCCTCACTTAAATAAATAAATAAATAAATATATATATATATGGGCGGAGCCAAAGTGAGAGGAGTTGAGGTGGTTTACGATCGCTTTCAAGTTTTAACCCCCCTCGTGTACCCTTATTAGTAGTACATATAGTAGTGAATTTAGTTATTAAATGTTTGTATTTAATTATCAAAAGAAAATTATTCATATATTAGATCCTGATAATCAAGAATTTATTTTTTGATTCCGCTGCAATACATATACATGTACATACATATATATCTATATATGTATATATTCCGCAGCTACTTTCCAGGAAATTGGCATGGAGTGCAGGATTTGTCAATTGAAAAGTGGACAAATTAATTCATGGGAGAACAATAAAAAATGAAGTGAAATGGAAACTTGTGAGAATATTATTGAAAGTTTAATTTTGAACCCCATTTTGTCTGGAGCCCCTGATGGTGACTTGCTATGCAAGCATAGCGTGTAAATAAAATTGCAAAGTTCGGGTGGTTTATTATATTAAAATGCATGGTTAAGTTTTAGTGACGATGACAAATGGTTTTTGATGGGCATGACATCTATGTGACAATTGACCAAAAGACTTGCAGTCGTACACTTTTCCTTACAATTCATGTGTATAGTTTCTTTGCAATGTGCCTCCTAATTCATACTTCTTGGGATAAATTGTCGACGACGTTGAATGTGACGCGATTGTTTTGTTGTCGTTATGATATTCACCGCGTCAGATTCAAGTTAATTAATATACTTGAAACTCGAATATGATCAAACTCCATTTGTCTAATGTAAATGGTACGGCGACGATTGAAGTCTCTATATACGAACGACAAAGGTTCCATTGTTGAAATGAGTGCTCTAGTGAGATTGAAATGAGGTTTCAAATATGTTGGAATAGATTTATCATACATATATGTGTACTTGTCATACATATATGTGTCACTAAAACTATATTAGTTTAATTTGTTACAATGCTAAAACTTGAAAGATGAAGAAAGAAAATTTTTTTTAAAAAAAATTTGAAAAGTATACCCTAGAATAAATAACCAAAAATGCCTTTTTTCCCTTTTATTTTGTGACATTTTTTTTATATGCGAAATGAAGCTTCAAATAATAATCATAATAATAAAATAATAAACGTATGTAGATATGACGGACTCTACCTTTTAGAAATTCTCTTTTAGAAAAAAGGTTTAATATTCTAATAATTGATAATTTTATTTTGGAGATAATAACTCCGTTGGTCCTTAAACTTAGCCTCATATTGCACTTTCGTACCAAAACTTGAAATCATTTTTCTTTAGTCCCCAAATCTGGGTTTTCCATCCCCAAGTAATTCATCGTCCAAATTTCAACCAAAATCAGCTTATTATCAGCAAATTTGAGATTTTCGATTTGTCTATTTTTTTTCTTGCAACTTTATCACCATCTACGTTAGTCTCTAAAATTTCAATCTTTGTATCTCTGTGTTCATCATGTGTTTGTCGATTTTTTGGGCTGACTTAGGTTAAAATTTGGGAGTAAACTACATGGAGATGGAAATGTCAAATTTGTAGACTATAATTAACAATTTTAAATTTGGAAATATATTGTGACATAAAGCCAAGTTTAAGGACCAAAATAACCTCTACATCTTTTTATACATATTATAATCAAATATTGCATTCTTATAGCAATTATGTAATATATCCCTATGATTCAAAATAAATGACGTTTAAGAGCATATGATAATTTGTAAAATAATTTACGTTTTAAAAACAATAAAAAAAAATCTTATTCCAAATTTATCCTTATTAACTTGTAGCTCATATATCTACTTTCACCAACTAATCATTCACTATATGCCACTATCTCATATCATTAATCAAGACTTTTTTTTTCATTTAAAATGATTCCAAATAAGTGTATTTTTGAAAGGTTTGATCGATCCCGCTCTCAAGCACAAACTGTATATGCTATAAAGATTGTCCGTGTGGAATTCTTCTTGGAGGAGTTTGTTAAATGATGGTCCTTTTAACAAAGGAAATAACAAACCAACTATACTGTATTAGTGTATTATCGCAGATCGAAGGTTAATTGTCACAGGGATATAGTATTTTTCCGTTTCAATGTAAGAGTCAGGTTTAGAGTTGTATCGTTTAACTCATATAGTTACATATAATGACTTTTCAACTGGGACGGAGGGAATATCGGAATACAGAATATTTTAGAATTCTTAACGTCTTTTTATTGCATAATTTATAGGATATGTATAATTTCAAAAGTTGATTTTCTTTTTGCATAGAAAAATATTAATAAATGTTCCTTAATTTCAACTTCATATGTAGTCAGCTATATATAAATAGAGTTTTGTTATTCCTGCTAGAGCAAAATCAAAATATTAGTATAAATAATAATATAAAAATAAATTAAAGTAAAAACAACAATTTAAAGAAAACTAGTGCGGCATGGACTGATGCGTGTAATCGCTATTCTTAGGTGATTCAAGCGCCTCTGCAGAAGAATCCGGTGCAGCAGATCACTCTCATTTTAGCTTGTCACCCCAGGATTCAACAGCCCAACACACTAGCTGCACACCTCTCATAAGCCTGCACTGCTAATAGAGGGTAACTCAGGTATACACAATGTCGTCTTGCCATATTGTAATGCCGTAGATTAACTCTTTTAAATATATCTCAAATATATCTCAACCTTGTAAAGGAAACTTTCACATCTCTCAAAGATATAAAATTTGTTTAGCAAAACAATACCTCTAGCAAAAAACTGTGGCAGGCCACTACCAACGTTTATATAATAATGTTGGGTGAATTTGTTTAGGCTAATAACTGAAACCAATAAATAATAATTAAATCATTGCTTTAAATATTTGAAAACCGTTCCGCATACTTTGCCACCATTTAAAAGCTATGGCATATATTTTGGAAATGTAATTCAATATTATAAATTAATTTCACATGTAACAGCATTTTTAAATTTGATCAACAGTTACAATAGGTATTTAAAACAAATTCATTATAACATATAACATATGTGACTCACACACTTAATATAATAATAATTATATTAATTATAATTATTTTATGAAAATACTCTACCAATCCCTCACTTATTTTAATAAAATAAGTTAAGTATAATATATAGGCATTATCTAATATGGCAAGAAAGGACCATCACGCATCATATAGGTAGCAATGCATTGAACCTATATTTAGTGTAAAGGCAATCTCTAATACCAGAGCTAAAGTGAACTTCGGTCTTGAACTTTGGGGTGCGATAAAGAAAAGGATATTGCATCACACACATGATTATCCAGGTGTCTTCATTGAGCTTTTATAAGCTAGCACATTTATGGCCTTGTGCTCTAATCCCATTTTTTCATGAGTGCATAAGTAGAATAAGTCCGTATTCTCTTTGGGCTGCCAAACTCTACACTCATATAGGTGAAATCTATCAAAGTGCTCCTGTAATTCTGACACTCCAATCATATAGAGCTATAGACTTCATTAAGGGCAATAAGCCACAACCCTCAAAAAATCATTACAGGACGTATGCACATGTACCACAGGGATGGACAAAATTAATTTTGTGCATACACTTACAATCACCATGTAACTCGTTTTTCCTTTGAACCTAACTTTTGGAATCTCCAATCATTAGGTTGAGTATCCTTACACATGATTTTTGTATTTTAAATAGACTTGCATCTCATCCCCCTCAAGTTATATCCATGTCATTACACCAAGCTTGGATTTCTAATATTAGCAAAGACATGAATTTTTGACATTTAGCACTCAATGCAATGTCAAATAAATTGCTAAATTTTGGCATATCTCAAATGTTTCACCAATCACATAATGGTAAAAATATCTCAAAATTTTAATCACCTTAAGATATATAAATATTTATATATCTCTACAAATTTGATATCCATATCACCAATAATTTGCAATGAGTATTGCCAGTAGCCTCACTACTAGAAATCATCATAAAAATGACCAGTAGTCTACTACTATTATTGGCAATGAGCATAGCCAGTAGCCTCACTACTAGAAATCATTATAAAGATGACCAGTAGTCTACTTCTAGGAGCTATTAGTTTATTTTCTTGTATTCATGAAGTGTTCAATGGTCAGTAGTCTCTATACTACTAGGAGCCATTTTGTCAATCTCAGACAACTTCAGATTGCAAGAAAAGTGTCACAACAACCCAATCAGTTTTTTGAAATATGATAATTCTCCATTTAAGCACTTAGCAAATTTTAGTGTCAAATATATAATATGATCACAAAAATAATCTCAAATTAAAATTACAAGCAATGAATTCTCTTCATTCTAAAACATTTAAGTATTTGCAATAATTTCATAATAGGAGTTTTCTAAAACCATTTGCAAAATATTATATGCAAAAAGGTAACACCCCCCACTTATTTTCACACTCCATTACTATATAAAAATATAATAATTCTTTAATAAAATTGAGCACATCATATAATCCTCAAAATAATACATAGCTCAAAATTTATCGAATCTCCATATTCATTGAAACAAATGTTTTTCATTTCATATTTTCACAATTTATGAAAATTCATGACACCACACAAATTGGTCACATGCATAAAGCATTAATTTTCATTTATATCAAATTCTCAAAATTATCAAATACTCAATTGTGATAATATTGTGAAAAACAAGTTGATATAGTGAATGACAAAATAATTTCAATAGAACAATATCTATTTTCTCAGTTATTATTTTTAGGATGCCCCCACTAGTCACTACAAATTTATAATCTCATAATTCCTTCAGAAAGTGATAACTTTAAATCATATAAATCATTAATATAGCAAACTCATAGCATATATAAATTCATGATCATAATATTTCATGAAATTTCAAATAATTTTAAATATTTCCATTTCATATCCAACACTATATTTTCACAAGAGAAATTAATAATCATAAATATGTGCAAGATGTACCTCCACTATTTCTCTTCTTCTTCTTCTTCTTCTTTTTTTTTCCCACCACAAATATGTGATTCATAAATTAAATTAACAATACAAATCAAATGCACATGCATTTTTTATTTATCTCTTGTATTGTTTCTTTAATTGATAGAATTCAAACACATAATTTCATCAATGTATAAGCATATTATACATATTATCTCAAAGCATAAAACATTCATTTCATGAATCTAATAAAACTTTAAGCCTAGCTAGAAACACAAATATGCATGAAATATATTCATGTGCATCTCACTCAAATGCTCACGATATGTATTTTCTTCAAATAAACACATAACTCAAGTTTCTGTATGTAGAAACCATGGAAGAAAACTTATACCAAAATCATTGAACATAGCCTCAACGAATTTTGCGTTCTGTGCTAGTTCTTCTCATTAGTCGACCACGAACCCTTAAGCAACATAGGCGTAAGAGACTTGATTCTCCATGGATTGTGACATGCAAAACAAAACAATGATAATACATTAGATAATAAAAATCTTGATTCTCCACAAAGACTAAATCACCTAAGATTGTTGTTCCTACTCGAACAAAATTAAAATATTAGTATAAATAATAATATAAAAATAAATTAAAGTAAAAACAATAATTTAAAGAAAACTAGTGCGGCATGGGCTGAGGCGTGTAATCGCTATTCTTAGGTGATTCAAGCTCCTCTGCGGAAGAATCCGGTGCAGCATATCACTCTCATAAGCCTGCACTGATAATAAAGGGTAACTCAGATATACACCATGTCGTCTTGCAATATTGCCATATCTCTATATCTCAAATATGTAAAGGAAACTTTCACATCTCTCAAAGATATAAAATTTGTTTAGCAAAACAATACCTCTATCAAAAAACTCACACGCCACTACCAACCATTATATAATAATGCTGTGAATTTGTTTAGGCTAATAACTGAAACCAATAAATAATAATTAAATCATTGCTTTAATTGTTTGAAAACCGTTCCACATACTTTGCCACCATGAGGCTGATGTTTTATTTTATTTTGCTTTCATTCTTAAAACGAAGATTAGGATTGAGGTTAAAACTTGTTGGAGTATTTAAATAAAATAATTATAATTAATATAATTATTATTATATTAAGTGTGTGAGTTACATATGTTATATGTTATAATGAATTTGTTTTAAATACCTATTGTAACTTTTGATCAAATTTAAAAATGCTGTTACGTGTGAAATTAATTTATAATATTGAATTACATTTCCAAAATATATGCCATAGCTTTTAATTAATGTTCTTAATCTTTGGCTTTGATTTTGTGTTACTTGCCAAGTAGGTACATTGTATGTAACTATATATCAAATTTATTGCAACAATTAATAATAAACACAATTATATGTAGGTATATATATATATATATATATTTTTTTTTGTGTTTATTTATCTTGTTTAATGAAGAAATTAATGTTAAATAACAATACTTTCTTTGAAAGCTATGAATGTGGATCAAAGAAAAATAAGTGGATGAGACAATACAACACCATTATTATGACTATATATGAACACAAAATTGGTATATAGATCAATTACAAAATGCTTGTTTATTTTCAGTTGATTAGGACTTTAAAATTGTTCCTTCGGAGACATCTGATAAAATTAGAATGACACATAGACTTCGTATTAATTTGTGTTGCTTCTAGTTACAATTTTCTCTGCTTAATTCTCCATCTTGATTAGATTGAAGTGGAAATTGATAAGGATAATTAATTAGCAATTATACAATATGTGATGATCATTTTCTGGTTGAAAATTATTCAACTTATAAAAATATGTCATGTCCTTGTTTTGGAGGACCTAAAATAATGTGGGGCTAGTTGCTATAGCTACAAATATAAGACTTTCCACATTCTCTAGAAACGGGGCTATTTGAAACTCTTAAGCAAAGCAAATACCAGTGGGGAACCAATTGAAATTCCAGACATGATCCTTGAAAGCTATATATGCTAATTTAATATTAATTTTAAAAAAAAAAACTAATTATCTTCCCATATTTTCTTCTCGATTGAGTATATTTTCGGGTCCATTTTTGGGTGTGTATATATTTATTTTAATTTTGTTTAATAAAATGATAATATGAATGTTCATTGAGTTATTAAGATGTGTAATATACTCGTATAATATAATAGATTATCCAAAAATTGGCAATTAGACCCAAAAATATCCTTGATTGTTTAACGCTTTGCCTTCTCGGTTGGAATATATATATATATATATATATATATAGAAATCTACCCACCATAAATATATATATATAGAGAGTTTAATATTTATCAGGTTCATCCTGAAATAAGATTTATCAGGCATCAAATGATATTTCGCCATGTAAGATGATGTGCATAAAAGTGAATCTCCGTTGGGCCAAACCCAATAGATAAAAACAAGGATAAAGTAGTGGAACATAAAGGCACAATTAAAGCCCAGATTCAGGTTCAGGTCGGAAAGACCCTATAAACTAAGCCTACAGCTGTGTTACGAATTTAGGTCGGCCTTAAAAGCTCAGATCGGTAAAAACTCATAAAAGCTTGGGTCGGCAAAGCGTCATAAACCAACTTGGTAATCTTAGGTCGGACTTTATAACTTAAGAATGCTACAGCCTTTTTCTCACATTTCTATCATATTATTTGAATTGACCGATCTAAGATAGATAGACCGATCCGCCCTGCCTCACTGACGCAGTAGGTAAAAGTTGTCATAGATTAGGTTTCTCTACTCAATTGCATGCAGAGGTGTTTAGGCTTCCTAAAGTGACGAGGATGAGACCTGGTCAAATAATAGCGTCCACGCCACGCTACACAGAAGGAGCAGGTGAACGAATCACTCATGAGGCTTCAACGGACATTTTCCAACTTGAGGTATATATGCTAAGTCTTCATACTTTCTAAGGTACGCAATCTTTACCATTTTCAAGCATTCATCTTCACTGTTTTCTTTCTCCAATTGTACTGACTTGACCGTCGGAGCTTATACAGGGGGGAAAGCCCCGCTTCCTTCCTTTATCATCTGAAATTGTCATCGGAACAGTGCGGATCACATTTTCTTCATCAACCTTGCCGATCTGAATCGTCCAGACCGGTCTCCATCTCGTTTGTTCTTCTTCGCAGTGAAGCTCCATCCGAGTTGCGCATTTTGCTTTCCGAGGAGCTTTATTGGGCCGCAAGAAGCATCCCCTGAAGTGAAATTTTTGCGTCACATCAACTGGCGCCGTCTGTGGGGAGCGTTTGATCAAGTTATTTCATCAAATCTTCCTCACTTCTAAAGAAATTTGTTGAAATCATGACGCAAGCTCAAGATTGTTCAGGAACAGGTGCTTCTTCTTCTAACACCGCCGCGGATATCATCATCATAACTGCTGCGGTCCCTACCGTCACCATCGCTTCCATCCCTCCAAATGATCCACCAACTACAGCCGTTGTTGTCGAACCTCTCACCCCCCAACAGGAACAAGCGGAAAAAGAGAGGTTTTACCGTTTATTCCCACAACTATTTCACTTAATGAACCATATCGTTCCGGTTACCTCTACTCTCAATACAGAACCCCCCATATCCAGTATTACCACCACCACCCTAGGTGCAGCCACCATAGAACCCCCCTTTAGCTCACAGGTTGTTCTCACTATTCCCCCGCCAGGAACGCAGTTCAATCCTATGTCTGATCCTTCTGTCGTATTGATGTCCAGCCTCCCACCCCAGTCCATGACCGCTTCAGGATGCCCTCCCCACTCCAGTGGAGCTCACTTTCTTTCTGGGTCTAACTACATAGCTGGTCTCCCCACCCTCTCTACTGCAGCACCTGTGTACACCACTTTAGCCCATACCCAGGTTGCTCCTACTTTTCCAGCCCCCTTCGGATTTCCTAACACACAACTCAGTAATTTCCCTTTAGCGACGGGTCTGCCTTTCCCCATGATAGGACAACAGGCGAATCAGTTAGGTCAACTCAGCCTGGGCCCGCAGAATCAAGTAGGTCAGCCCGGCCTAGTCCAACCGTTAAACCAACCTAGTCACCTCGGTCCTGAAGTCAACCAATTAGGATATCTTGGGCACCCAGCTCCGTCAAACCAAGCTATGTTTCAACATTACGGTTTGGGCACCAGCCGAGCCCTGCAGCCATCCACAGGATACTCTCCCTTGCTTAACCCGAATTACTACCCCGGGCCCGGCGCGGGGAACTTCACTACTGGAGCACCACTACCGGTTTACCCCGGCATAGGGGGATACCCCGCAGGACAACCAGGGTATCCCCAGATCGGTCACACCGCCCTTCTTGGATCTGGATATGTGCAGCTCGGACGAACCATGCCCACCTCTCGGGTGTCTCACCCATTCGGCTTGGAAATCCAAACAGCGCCTTTCCCCCCAGGCTACAGGGGCTTAGGTAAGGTCGATAAGTACGACGGAACAACCGACCCCACGGCTCACTGGATGCAGTGCATGAGTGTGATGGACACCGCCAACTTATCTGACGCCAACCGATGTATGACTTTTCACTTGACTCTCAAAGGTCAGGCTATTAACTGGTACTGTACACTACCTCGAAATTCTATTCATTCGTTAGATCAGTTCGGTGACCTATTTTTAGCCAATTTTATGGGTAATAAGATATTGTCCAAGCATATTTCACACTTAATGAACATAACTCAAAGAATGGGGGAAGGATTGCAGGCCTACATAGACCGGTTTAACGTAGAATCTAGGAAATGCCACGAAAAAGACGATAGGATAATGATGGGATCATTTATTAACGGGTTAAGATCAGGACCTCTAGCTACCGAACTTGCCATCCGCCCCCCCCCCCCCCCCCCAACTCGTATTTTGAAATGATGGTTACCGCTGTTAATTTTGCTGTAATTGAGGATGCCGCCGCCATAAAACAGGAACGAGAGAGAAGCTGTTCCGACCTGTATGGTAAGAGAAAAGCTTCTTCCCCGGTTCCTCCCCCGAGAGGAAATAAGAAACTAAATTTTGTGAATACAACTAACCCTATCCCAAAGACTGGGGTAAATGTTAATGCTGTGCAGGTAGCCGAGCCTTTTTCTGCTCCACGAGCTGACATATATGCAGCCATCCAACATCAAGGGTTGTTACCCCCGGCTCGCCCCATGACGGGCCCCGCGGATCGGCTCAATCCGGGCAGGTATTGCAACTATCATAAGCATATCGGTCACAACACTAATGATTGTCGAGATTTGGCTGCAGAAATAGCTAAGCTCATTCAAACTGGAAAGCTGCCTCAATACACACAAGTAGCCCCCTTGCCCAAACCAGCCGCTTCGGCAACACGGGAGCGACCTACCGGATGCTACCGATGTGGAGAACCCGGCCATTTCGCCCGCGAGTGCCCCCAACCCGATCCCCGAGCCCCAAACGCCGGAGTGAGAGCCGACCTGACCATAGCTGGTGTCGTAAACACCATAGCTGGAGGACCAACCCAGGGTGACTCCAATCGCCAAAGGAAACAGGTATATAGACAGAGGAACAACATTCTAGGTAAGCGAAAAGCAGAAACCATGGCACCAGTTATTACTTTCGATGATAGTGATATCTTTTTACCTTACAGTTGTGATGATCCGCTAGTGATCGATTGTTATATTTCCAACTATCAAGTACGTAGGACGTTATTGGACACGAGTAGCTCTAGTAATATCATTACAGTTAAGGCATTGATGGGATGTCAATTACATAAGGCATAGTTAAGTTCAGTACGAACTCCATTGATTGTCTTTGGCAACCACCATGTTATCCCTGTAGGACAACTGAGCATCCCAGTCACGTTAATAGCCGGTCAGCTAAAACGTACAGAAACCATAGACTTTGTGGTCATTGACGAACCGTCACCATACAATGTGTATTTAGGTCGGCCTGGATTAAATCAGTTCCAGGCCATTGCTTCTACCATGCATATGCTTTTGAAATTCCCCACCATGGGTGGGATAGCTGCTCTTCGCTGTGATGTTTTACAGGCTAAACAGTGTTATACGGCTTCCCTAAGGGAACCAACACCAGTAGATCGGAAGTCAAGAGGTGCGTCAGCAGTTCTTCCGACCTCCACACCACAAGCTTCGCCACCTACCCACCCCATACAGACCGCTCATCCCACTAACATCACCGACCTGCCAGACGGCTCAGATCGGTCCATTGAGGCAGGGGCCGAGGTAAAAATCATCCCCCTGGCGGCCGATCCTAACAAGGTAATTAAAATTTGGGCTGACTTACCCCCTCAATTACAACATGATTTGCTTAACCTTTTACGTGAGTTCGCGGAAGTCTTCGCTTGGGGACCGGAAGACATGCCTGGCATTTCTCGAAATATCATTGAACACAGGCTGTCCATTGATGCCAACCATAGGCCGGTTCGTCAACGGAAACGTAACCTGGGAGGAGAACGCAGCAGATACGTGGAGCTCGAAGTTAATGCCTTATTAGAAGTACGTATCATTCGAGAGGTGGACTATCCGGAATGGCTGGCCAACTCCATATTGGTTCCCAAGCCCGACGGCTCGTGGCGTATGTGCATTGATTTTACCGACCTAAACAAAGCCTGCCCTAAAGACTGGTTCCCCCTACCGTTGATCGACGTTTTAGTTGATGCCATAGCTGGATTCCGTTTCCTTAACTTCCTGGACGCTTACAAGGGCTACCACCAGATCTTCATGGCTAAAGAAGACGAAGAAAAGACATCTTTCATCACGGATAAAGGTACTTATTGCTTTATTACTATGCCTTTCGGTTTGAAGAATGCCGGAGCCACTTTTCAGCGTTTGATAAACAAAATTTTCAAAAATCAATTAGGACGGAACATGGAAGCATATATTGATGATTTGCTTGTTAAAAGTAGGGATGAGTCTGCCTATTTGCTTGATTTGCATGAAACACTTGAAACCCTAGTCCAATATCAGTTGAGGTTAAATCCAAAAAAATGTGTTTTTGGAGCTACTTCGGGAAAATTCTTAGGTTATATGGTTTCTGAGGGGGGTATATCGGTTAATACAAAGAAAGTAGAAGCGGTATTGCAAATGCACCCACCGAAATCAATTCGCGAAGTGCAACAGTTAACGGGTAGACTAGCGGCCTTAAATCGTTTTTTAGCTCGGTCAGCAGAACGAGCCTTACCATTTTTCAGTATTTTAAAGAAAATGGATAAATTTGTGTGGACTTCCGAATGTCAAATTGCTTTTGAACAACTAAAAACGTATTTAGCCTCTTTGCCATCTTTAACCATGCCTATTCCGGGAGAACAATTGTATATGTACATAGCTACCACCAAATCTGTAGTTAGCTCGGTCTTACTTCGAGAGGATAACCGGGTTCAAAGACCCATCTATTTTGTTAGCAAAGTGTTGCAGGCAGCAGAGAAGAACTATTCTAGCCTGGAAAAGCTAGTCTTGGCTTTAGTCCACTCCACACGGCGTCTCAGACCTTATTTCAACTCCCATGGAGTCACCGTCTATACCGACGCACCTCTCAAAGCCATCTTACAAAAGGCAGGAGTTTCGGGTCGTCTCACCAAGTGGGCTATCGAATTGGGGGAGTATGACATCACCTTTACCCCTCGCACCGCAGTCAAAGGGCAAGTGTTGGCAGATTTCATAGCTGAAGGAATATCAGACACCCAGGAAGACATCCTTGGCCCGGTACAAAAAACCGATCTTCTGTTAACTGTGGCGAAGGGTGATGACTCGTGGACGCTTTATGTAGATGGTGCTTCTAGCCAGTCCGAATTGGGTGCAGGGATCATCCTCACCAGTCCTGTTGGAGAGATCCACACTTACGCTCTACGATTCTGCTTCACGGCCACAAATAACGAAGCGGAATACGAGGCCATGATAGCCGGTCTCAAGTTAGCTCGGAAACTTGGGGTAAAAAATCTAAAAATTTGTTCGGACTCCCAGCTCGTAGTCAAACAAATTTTGGGGGAGTATAAGGCTAAGGATCGGCAAATGGAGTCATATTTAGCACTGGCACAGCAGCAACTAAAATTTTTTTCAAAATGGACCATAGAGCGAGTTCCACGGAGCAAAAACACAAACGCAGATGCCTTGTCCAAATTGGCTTCCTCGGTTTTCTCTCATTTAACTAAAAGTATTCTAGTGGAAGAAGTACAGAATAGAAGTGCGGCCGAGCCAGCAATCTTGTCAATAAACGAGGGTCGGGATTGGAGATTTCCTCTATGGCAATACTTGAAGAATGGTACTTTACCAGATTCGCGAAAGGAAGCGAAACGAATAAGAAGAAAGGCTGAACATTATCAGATAATCGGGGAAGATCTGTACAAAAAGGGTTTCTTAATGCCCTTGCTAAAATTTCTGAGTCCGGGAGAAGCTGAAGCCACGCTGAAAGAAGTACATCAAGGAGATTGCGGGTCTCATATTGGAGCTCGGAATTTGGCTAAAAAAATAATTGGGGCAGGATTTTATTGGCCTCGGTTATTCCAGGAAGCAGTAGAGTTCATTCAAAGGTGCCCCAGTTGCCAACACAACGCAACGATTCACCGGTTGCCGGCCTCCAGCTTTACAGGGATAATTGCCCCTTGGCCTTTCGCAGAATGGGGAATAGATCTCATGGGGCCGTTTCCTAAGATTGGTTCTTGCCATTATCTTGTCGTAGCCATAGACTATTTTACGAAATGGGTAGAAGCCGAGGCATTAACGAACATTACCGGGCGAACTATAGCTCGATTCCTTTGGAGACAAGTCATCTGTCGGTTCGGCGTGCCCAACTCGGTTATCTCGGACAATGGGACCCAGTTCGAATCCAAAGAGTTTATTGCCTTATGTTCAAAACTCGGTATCACTCAGCGTTTCGCATCTGTAGCTCATCCTCCAGCAAATGGACAGGTGGAACTCACGAACCGAACCTTGTTGCATGGGTTGAAAGCCAGGTTAGAAGATAAGGGCAAGAATTGGGTAGAACAGCTGCCTCATGTGCTATGGTGCCATCGGACCACGCCTAAATCGGCTACGGGGAAGACCCCTTTCGAGCTAGCTTTTGGAGTCAATGCTGTTATCCCCCCAGAAATACAAAGTGGAGCCCCTAGAATTATGCACTTCGAAAAGGATCAGAACCAGAAAAACTTGGAGCTCAGCTTGGATTTGATAGAAGAAGTTCAAGATTCAGCCTATGTACATCAACTAAATTACAAAAATTTAGTTCGGCAACATTACGATGCTCGAGTCAAACATCGAGCCTTTGTACCGGGAGACTTAGTTCTACGAAACCGAGCTATCAGCAAACCACAAGAACAAGGTAAGTTATTATCTAATTGGGAGGAGCCTTATCGGGTAATCGAAGCCCGACCTACTGGAAGTTATATTTTGGAAGATTTGCAAGGACGTATGGTTCCCCGGGCTTGGAACGCAGCACACTTAAGAAAATATTATCAGTAAAGCAGTCAGAGTTAAAGATGGAGAAAGCAGAAGTTGAGGCAACAAAAAGTATTCTTTAATCAAGCTCGGTTACAAAAGAAAGGGCTAAATAATACAAAAATTCTTCGAAAGGGACCAGAATCAAAAAGAAATTCTACGAACTACAAGCTAAATTAAGGAGGGACAAGCCCGATCTAAGAAAAAGCCGATCTCAGGAAGGAGGAGCTTGAGAAGAAACTTCATCTGCTGTCTCCTGGGGGTCGACCACAGGATCCTTTTCGACGTTTTCTGGAATTGGAACACCGATGTCTCGGCATTCTTGCTTGATTTCCTCTACTAAATCGAAAGGATCGCGTCCCACCGGAAGCAAAGAAGTCCGGGCCATGGAGTCTGCAGGAGCATCTTCTACCGACCTGGAGCTTTTTAGCTCGTCCCAGCACAGAGTATACCCGCACTGGATTAGCTCGAAAAAAATGCCGGTTCATCAACTCCAGCAGGTCCCCCTCCTTAAACGCTTTTAGCTCGGCCTGGCGAGCTGTTTCAACCTCTTCCGAGCTAACCCTCTCTGCAGCCTTCTTTGTAGCCTCTTCTGCAGTCTTTGTAGCCTCTTCTGCAGCTTTATTGGCCTCTTCTGCAGCTTTCTCCAGGTCAGCCTTTTCCTTCGCCCAGTTGGATTTTTCTTTAAGTAGGGCGGCTTCACTTTTCTTCAGAATGTCCACGTCGGCTTCCAGGCCCTGGATCTTGGTCCCTAGCTGGCTAGACTTCGAAAGCTGATCCTGGTATTGCTTCATTAGCCCAGTTTTTTCAACTTCGAGCTCTGAATATTTGCTCTTTTCGTGCCCCAACTGAAACTCCAAATCCTCAACGGCCTCGGACGGCTTCTTCGACCTTTCCAGCTCGTAACTTTGGGCTAAGATGTCCAAAGCCGTTGCCCTTTTCGACGTAGCAGCATAATTATAAGCTACCTGCAAAAAATCCGATCCGGAAGTGTCAGACGAGGTAATCATTATTCTTAGACATCAATGTAAGTTTCGATGCTTACCCTTTTTATGTGCGAAGCAAGAATGGCCTCCTGCTGCATCATCAGCTCCATATTCTTCCGGAGCTGGTTGCCCACCTGTACCACCTCCTCAAAGGATCTCTCAGTTTCGGCCTCCAACTCCTGGTAAGGCCTCACGTCCTCAGGCAGAGGTTCTGGTAAGTACACTTGAAGTATGGGCCGAGCCAGGGAGATCGGTCTATCCCTCTTATCCTTCAGCAATAGGACCCTTTCATTTGTTGACGGATCCACGGGTCCCCAAAGATCATCAGGCTTTGGCAAATCGGGATCATGTGTGGGGCCCAGTAGCGCTTGTGGAGCTTTGGCAGCCTTGGCTGCCTGGATTTCTGCCGGGGTCGGCCTGCTCTTTTTTGCGACTCGGGTCACCAATGCCGAGCTGGGAGGATCGGCAACCTCGACCTCTTCCGTAAGATCGATCTCTGCCGATCTTTTAGAAGATCCTGAAGCTGCAGCAGGTTTTTTGGTTTCTTCTTCCTTCCGAACCCTCCAAGACCACCTGAAAACAAGCAACATGCAAAAAAAAAATCAAAATCACCGGGCTACGAAGGAGGATACAATAAATAAAAAGTCAAGAGACAGGTATTTACTCTCTCCTTCTACATCGGGGGATTGGCTCAGCCCGGCCGAAACAAGAAGATCCTCTGTAGGAAATTTAGCCGAATATTTAACCGAGCTAGTATAGTTTTTTAGCGCCTTATAGTCTGATTGAACTCTGGGGTCGGACTTATCTCGGGTTTGTTCGACTGGTAAAATAAATTGGAACCAACAAGAGGGTAGGTTTGCTTCCTCAGCCTTCACCATAAAAAATCTGTTCCTCCATTGTTTATTGGTATCGGGGGAGTCGATAATAATTATAGGGCTATTCCTACGTTTTTGAAAGGTCACCCACAATTTACCATAAGGGTACTTACGGAACGTATAGAATTGAAAAAACAGATCTACCGTAGGTCGAACCCCAGCCCCAAAACACACATATATGAACCCTATTAGAAACCTAAGGGCATTTGGTACTAACTGACTCAACCCGATGTGAAGAAAATCACACATCTCGTTCAACAAATCTACGGCCGGAAACCTCAGCCCAAAATTAATATGATACTCATAAACCCCGACCCAACCCGCAGAAACAGTATTTACCCTCTCCTCAGGCTCGGGTAAACGAATCGGGACAGTAGGATCTATGTAATGGGCTGACCTAAGTTTTGTTAAATCTGCCCTAGTCATTTCTGATATTATTTCTTCGGGTTTAAACTCATGAGTGGCGGCCGAATCTACAGAATCAATACAAATATCACTATAATTGTAGATAATCAATCCTACAAAAGTACTCAAACATGCCATCAGCAGAAAAGAAAGGGAGAGGAACACTAACCTGCAGCCGGAACCTGACGCGATGCTCCGGTGCCTGAACTTCTCTCGGAGGCCATTGGAGACGGGCGAACAGGGATAAAGGCACGGCAACAGAAGGATGACGACGACGGGACAACGACCTGAGCAAAAATTGCAAGGACTGGAACACGACGATAAAATTCCGGCAAAACTCGCAAACTCCGGCAAAGGGAAGAAGAAAGAGGGTAAGGAAATTTTTTCTCTCTTTTCAGGAAAGCGAATGATGGACGGGATCAAATGTTTGCTCTCGCGATTTTTTATGATGGAGTCTCAAGGAGACCGAAGAGATGTGGGCAGACCAAAGGTTGTACTCACTAATGATACCTCGAGAACATAAACAGCCTCGGAAGTTGTATCGGTTGCTGTAATAAACGTGAAGGCGTGTCCAGACAAGTCCGCCTCTTCGAAATCCCGACCTAGGGTAACGCAAAGGTACACCTTTATGGTTGCATTAAATTGTCCAAATAGTCCGTTCAAATTCTTTAGATCGGTATTGCCATTATTACAAATGCATCGAATAACACTATTGTCTGTAGGTCGGATTTCATAGTCATAGTTCAGGTTTTTATCATGTTAGTGAACTATAGGTCGGATAAACTATAGGTCGGATGAACACTTGATAAATGTCCTAGTCACACTTTCAGCTTGATAGAATACAGTATCATACTTAACTCAGAAAACCCATACTAGGTGCTTTATGTTGAATTTCAGCTCGGAAAAACGCAAATAGTATTAAGTTTTAGATCGGTAAAACCTAATACTGGGGGGACATGTTGATGTGCATAAAAGTGAATCTCCGTTGGGCCAAACCCAATAGATAAAAACAAGGATAAAGTAGTGGAACATAAAGGCACAATTAAAGCCCAGATTCAGGTTCAGGTCGGAAAGACCCTATAAACTAAGCCTACAGCTGTGTTACGAATTTAGGTCGGTCTTAAAAGCTCAGATCGGTAAAAACTCATAAAAGCTTGGGTCGGCAAAGCGTCATAAACCAACTTGGTAATCTTAGGTCGGACTTTATAACTTAAGAATGCCACAGTCTTTTTCTCACATTTCTATCATATTATTTGAATTGACCGATCTAAGATAGATAGACCGATCCGCCCTGCCTCACTGACGCAGTAGGTAAAAGTTGTCATAGATTAGGTTTCTCTACTCAATTGCATGCAGAGGTGTTCAGGCTTCCTAAAGTGACGAGGATGAGACCTGGTCAAATAATAGCGTCCACGCCACGCTACACAGAAGGAGCAGGTGAACGAATCACTCATGAGGCTTCAACGGACATTTTCCAACTTGAGGTATATATGCTAAGTCTTCATACTTTCTAAGGTACGCAATCTTTACCATTTTCAAGCATTCATCTTCACTGTTTTCTTTCTCCAATTGTACTGACTTGACCGTCGGAGCTTATACAGGGGGGAAAGCCCCGCTTCCTTCCTTTATCATCTGAAATTGTCATCGGAACAGTGCGGATCACATTTTCTTCATCAACCTTGCCGATCTGAATCGTCCAGACCGGTCTCCATCTCGTTTGTTCTTCTTCGCAGTGAAGCTCCATCCGAGTTGGGCCTTTTGCTTTCCGAGGAGCTTTATTGGGCCGCAAGAAGCATCCCCTGAAGTGAAATTTTTGCGTCACATCATAAGATATATGAGATTAATATATATTAAGTTTTACCTTACTTAAGGAGCATGATTAACTTCATTCTTCTCCTATTTATTAAGTATTCCCTTAATTAAGGAGCATGTAGATTTTTGCATTGATATTCATTTTTAATAAATTAAATTTTATGACTAAGGGTTCACTTATTTGTGTGTAGGGTATAGTTATTTTAATTTTTTAAAATAAATATTTTTTCACTTAAAATATTTAAATAAATTTTGTGATATTCAATTTAAAAATAAAAAAATTTTGTGATTAAAGGTTCACTTATTTGTATATAGGATATAGTTATTTTTTAATTTTTTTGATAATGCTTTTTTCATTTATATTCATTTTTAACAAATTAAATATTGTGACGAAGGGTATTTGTTTGTAGGGTATAGTTATTTTAATTTTTTGATATAATTTTTTAATGAAATTATAATACACTACAAGATAAAGGAATATTCCATCTAATTATATTTACGGTAAATATAAAATTCAATTTTCATAACAAAAGTATACCATAAAATTAGAATATGTCCATTTATAAAAGATTAGGTGGCAGCATATGAGTGGATGTCTGGTGAGTCCTGATATATCTTATTTTAGGATGAACCTGATAAATATTACTTCAATTCCATAAATATATATATATATATATATATATTACTTCAACTTCCATAAATAAATAAATAATCATATTTCTCATCTATAATTTTTTATAGGTGGTAAGATGTACTAATACCTAAAATTAGTAATTTAACACTATTTTTATAAGTATGAGTTTGAACCACACATAATTATATTAGTAATTAGAGTATAAATGGAATGTAAATGAACTCTTTTATTAAAATAAAATAAAAATTAGAAACATGAATTTTTTGTTAGTGGATGAGATTATTAATTTCTCTTTTTCCGCCACCAGTCACGTAATATTCAGATTTCGATCAATTACTTTAATTATTTCACTTTACGAAAGTTTTTTAAAATGTTGGAATTAAACACCTAATTAATTAATATCTCTTCTTCTATCCGAAAATGATGAATCATATCATATGCATGCCCGGCTAACAAGGAATTACACTACAAGCTACCTTAATTAAGAAAGGGAAAGCTAAAACTGACCAATCAAATCATATATATCGAATAAAATAGGTTCAATCAATATAAACCAAAATTTTCTTCTGCTTTAATTAGATCAGTCTTAATTAATTTTATACATGATGGGATCAACTCAACTAAACAGCCAAAACTTATCTCTAAGGGTGCGCTTGGAGCTCCCGAATGAAAATGGAGACGGAGGACATCTCATAACTGAGAATGCATAAATCCCTCGTTAAAGGAATCTAAAATTGACTTTTAGATGATATAATAGTTTAAATTATTAAATTCGTGTACGTACCAAACATAGAAATTTTAATTCTAAAAAACAGATGTTCATTCCCCTCATTTTCATGCTCGTGCGTCAAAAGCACCCTAAGTATGCATTTGATGCATAGAAATAGGAATGTGAATGGAGGCCATATCACATATTGGTTACTTTGAAATGGTCGTTCCTTATAGCAATTTTAGATAATTTGAATAATTTGAAAAATGCCGTAAAATGTTAAACAAAATAGTATCAGTTTTTCATCCTTATGTTTACTTTTGTATAATATCGATCATATTTAGTTTCTCCTTGTCGAAAAGATTCAATTACATATGTAAATGATCAAATATTCAATTTTTGTATTTATATTTTCTAAATCGCAGAAATTTCATTTTTCAGAACCATTTAACTATTCTAATTCCCGAGCACCAACATGCTCTCGAAATCATCAAACATAGCAGTCTCTCAGTACTGTTGTAGTCAAGGGTACATAAATAGTACTACAACGTACGTCCTTGTAAGTTACAACAACGTACGTACTTGCAGAATTAAGATTATAAACGCAACTTCGAAAACAAGAAAAATGACAACCTTCTAATTGGGGAAATACGTACGTAAGAAAAATGAATTTGAAGGGTTCATTCGTGGTAATTAATTAAACTAATTAATGTTGGTTTTAATTTCATGCATTTGGCTACGCCTACGTACGTTAACTTTTCATTAATATTCCCAACAATATATATATTCTCCGTATAAAAGAGGTATATGTTGAAAGTACTATTAATTAATAATTAATTAATTAAGGGTTACTGTATTAAATATTAATTAATTAGTTGTACTACTGTTTGACTTTAACAACGACCAAACACGACTTATAAAGCTATAATCCCTACGTACATTGCATGGCTTTCTTTCTTGCTTTTCTGGATACCAGATTTTGACTGGTTCGATTGTCAAGTATTAAGTCCTTGTTTCGTGCTTGACTTCTCCTTTCTCAAAATAATTAAAGTATGGGTTAGTCTCCTGTACGACCGGCTAACGATCGATGCGTGATATATATTTAAGTAGCTAACTTTAATTCAACAAAACTGCGATAATCAAAAATTAAACTCGATATTCGACATTTTAATAGTTAAACTTATAACCACGATACATCATATGTTAAATTTGGTCCACTAAAGGCTAAACTCCATATGCAATAGTTCAGCAACTAACTCATAATAGTAATATTTCAATAGCTAAATTCGATAGACCATAGAAAACTTAATGTGGGATAAGTTGGATACTAAACTCGATATGAGTGTTTTGATAACATAACCGCGATGCTTTAAAAGTTAATTTTGATACGCTCGTCATGAGTTGGATACAAATTTTGGCGTTAAGTGTTGGGCAAATGCCTAACTACGATGAGAATGAGATCATGATGAGTACAAAATTATTGTCCAATAATTTTTTTTTTTTTTTTTCCTTTTGGTGGACGAATAAGCCCAAGATTAATTATTTGCTAATAATACCACTAAAAGATAATATTATTTTAAATAGATCGATCAAGAATCGATTTTGTTCGTTACAATTATTGGATTGAAGAATAGACAAATAGGTGGAGAAAAAATCATGAAAATGCATGCATACAAGTCGCAGCAGCGCTACCAGATATACAAACCACAAGAATTAAATAATAATAAATATTTGTTATTTTCGTTTAATCAAATTCATCCATTTTGACTTTATATTGTGTACCTGATAATTAAATGATTTCGTGATCAACTAATTAACCTCAATTAACGTTGACTCAATTATTTACCATGATAACGATTTACTTAGCTGTTAAGAAAATATTATTACTGTAGATCATATTGAAGTTTTGGTGAAGATATTGAAAATTGAAAAAAATGCTAGCTAATGAAGCCATGAACTTTGATTAAATACATAGTTTAAATACTGTCACCCTTTGTTGCTCTCTTTTTTCTTGTTTTTTTCTTTAAGGAACAACCGATTAAGTTGGTGGGATTGTGCCCTCTTATTAATCAAAATAAGAAAAAATTGAACATAAAGAGCCTTGCCATCATGAAATAGTATCGTGAACAAAGGAAATAGTAGCGTGAACAAAGGCATTGTGTGAGGTGAATGCAGTCCATGAACCGAATGACAAGGATCTAAGAAGAAGAAGAAGATGATGATGATGTAATAGTCAAAGAAATCATTTGTCATCTAAAACAAATTGTGTGTAAATATATATAAATTTTTTTGGTAAATAAATTGTTTAACAAATTATTGCTATTAAGGAAAACCTTTGTCTTCTCCCAAATTCTAAAATAAATTAATCTCCCTCTTCCTCTTCCCCTTCCCAAATATTATGTGAATATGGGAGAAAATAATTTATTAATTTGTTTGTTCTTTGTGTTCTAATTTATTTCTTTTGCTTCTCAACACGATAAATTTTTTTATCTTCCTATAAAAGTTTTTTAGTACTACATGATTTCATCAAAAAGTTGATTTTGAGACTTTCATATTATAAGATTAACGACCAACTCATAATCAAATTTATACGTAATTTGTATAAGATCATATTTTAGATCGTGTACAGTTGCGATAATGAGTAATAAAAAATTAGAGGAAAAAAAAATGAAAAAGACACTTTGAATGAAATTTATTTCTACAAAGATTTTGAAGAAGAAAATAAAGAAAATAGGATCTGGTATGAAAAATTAGATTTACTTTGTAAAGAAAATTTGAATAATGAATGGATTAAAGTAATGAAAAGATTAAAAATTAATCTTCCTTTTAATCTTCCTTTCTTCAAATGGTTAGATTAATTTTTACAAAAAATAAATATGAAGAATTTTAAGGAAATTTCAATTATTAATGTTCAAACAAATTTATATAAAAATTGGAATTTAGTAAATGTACAAACAATTACTTCTATTCATCCACCACTTCAAAATTTCAAATTTCAACTCCTGATGGGGATGTTGTTGCTACTCCTTTTAAAAAAGGAAAAGATTATGTAGAACAAATAAATTCTGATGATATTAAAAAAAAATTTCAACAAAATAATTAGACAAATCAGATTTTATATACAATAGCTCAACAGGTTGATTTGGTTGCTACTAAAGTCGATTCAATAAAGAAAATTGAAAATTTTCTAAATGAAATTGCAAAACCATTTTTTCAAGTTTCTTCTTTATCTAGAGAAATCGAGAAAACCCTTTCTTTAGTCCCTAAGAAATCTCCTTTAGATCCAAGTACGTCTCAAATAAGTATTCTCAGTCAAATAAACCCAAGAGAAGATAGTTCTCATTCCGATTCTTCCTCTGTATCGAAAGACAATCTAGAAAATCAAATATAGTTGGTAGAACAACAGTTTGGTCAATAAACTCCTTCTTTAGAACTCAATAAGATTTATCACCATAGAAAAAAGCGGAACTTTTCTAGATCTTGGCAAACTGCTCCCACTAGAAATTATTATCCTCGTCCAGAAACTCCTTCTTTAGAAGATGATGAAGATTTTGTTAAAGTTTATCAAATGTAACAAAAGCTTAAACAAGAAAAAAGTAAAATAGCTACTCAAGCCAGTTCCTCGACCGACTCATTGGAAGACCCATTTGGAGGACAATTGGCCCAAGACCCTTTTGACATGTAAAAAAAAAGGATCCACAAAAGTAATTAAAGGGGCGTTTTACTAATCACTGATTTTTGCAGGGGAAAACATAAGCAATGACGTCATTAAAGACAAAATTATCACCGGAGGGTCCCACCTCGTTTATTATGTACGACTCATCGGATTTCAAATCCGGACTTGAAGGAAAGCAGACTCCAACCGAAATTCAAATCCAATTCACTCAAGATGGCTATAAAAGAAGACAAGAAAGAAGGACTAAGACATCCGAAAATCATCCATCTCTAAGAGAAAAACATTTCTTTGTACACTTTTAAGCTTTCTATCTCATTACCTTGTATCCATATCTCTCTACTCAATTTGTATTACTTCCCAACCTATTAATCAAAGGTACTCATCATCAAGTTTCTTCAATTATATCTTGTTTTCACTTTTCTATTTTTCACTTTTCTATTTCCTGGGTTTATTTTGGTATTAGAGCCAGGTTTCAAGAAGCATTTTAATACTTTTAAAAGTTTTGATTTACAAAGTTTTGTCTATACAATTATGCATCATAAGTGCATACAATTAGTGTTGGTAAGCTATGAGTCCATTGGTAAGCCTTAGATGGTGTTCTCGTGTTCCAGCTAGGTGTCTGCATTCATCCTGCATACATGTATTGACATAAACCAGGTAAGTCATAATGGCTAATCGTATTAAAAAATTCTTGTTTGGTGAATCTAGTACAAATTCATCCAGGGTTAGATAGAGTCATGAGATTCAGATTCATGATGTATAACCTACTAAGAAAATTACTAATGTATATAGCATGGGAATTTTAGAATTCAAAAAAGCTTATTCTATCAAAATTCCTGAAGACGTTCTCCCAATAGGAAGAAGATATACATCGATACCATTACTTTCTGAAAATGCAATTAATCATTATTTAAATCAAGGCTTTCGATTTATGCATTTTGGAATGATTCAGATTGCTGTTCATCCATTAATTAGACTTGGAATTGATACTCCAGTTTTTCTTGCATTAAGAGATGATCGATTAATTGATTATAGAGAATTATTACTCACTATGATTCAGACTAATATCTGTAATGGAATAATTAGAGTAAATTGTGTACCTAATTTCACAGTAAGTTTGACAGATCCAACAATAATGAAATCACTAATTCTTGATATTCATATAAAACAAGATAAAACAGAATTAAAAACAGAAAATTTTGTACTTGTTTATAGAATATATTTTAAATTAATGAAATCAATGATTCCATTGGCATTAAGACTTGAGACATTGGATAAGAATCAATCCGTATTTGTGACTACATACTCAAGAAATACAAGGACTGAAACTACACAACTACTCAAATGGGATGAAATAACAATCCCATCGGAATTCCTAATTGACAAACCAGAACCAAAGGAATTGGACATTCAACAAACTAAGCTAGCGATAATCGAAGAACAACTAGATGCAAGATTACTAGTACGATTTAATTCTATTCACGAAACTTCATCTAGTTCTTGCAGGTATTTTTATCCATCCAGGTATTCAGAAGAAATTCGAGATCATTATACAAAGATTTTGGGAAATAAAATTTTGTTTCCTTTTCTTCAACCTCCAAAGCAAATTGAATTGTATTTACTTCAGTCAAACTCAATTTATAAACAAATATATATTATATAAAATGAAAAGAAAAATATAATGTTTTTAAAGGAAGAGCTAAATTTCTCAAAAATTGAGGAACAACTTCGAAATGACCAAGTTAAAGAGAAAATTAGGATTTTGGAAGAAAAATTCAAAAATAATATTTGTTCATTTTTACCATATGAAAAGAATTTTTGTGAAAAAGATATTCCAAATAAGGCACGACCAATCCAGATGATTAGTGAACTACTTGAATTTTGTAAAAAAGAAATACAACTCTTTTGAATAAAAAATTAATTAGAAAATCACAGTCTCCATGGAGCTGTCCAGCATTTTATGTAAATAATCAAAATGAGAAGGAACGAGGTGTTCCTAGGTTGGTAATTAATTATAAACCACTACATAAAATTTTACAATGGATTAGGTATCCAATTCCTAATAAACGAGATTTACTCAATCGATTATTTAATGCAAGAATATTTTCAAAATTTGATTTGAAATTTGGTTATTGGCAAATTCAGGTCGAAGAAAGTGAAAGGTATAAGACAGCATTTATAGTTCCATTTAGACATTATGAAAGGAATGTTATGCTATCTGAATTAAAAAATGCACCGTCAGAATTTCAAAGGATTATGAATGATATATTTACTAATTACTCATCATTTACTATTGTTTATATTGATAATATTTTGGTTTTTTCTAATTCCTTAGATCAGCATTTTAAACATTTAAATACAATTTTTAATACTATTATGAAAAATCACTACTACAAAAAGGGCTTTCAATGGCGGTTTTTAAAGGCTTTTAACTGCGATTTTTTGCCTTTTTGAACCGCCATCTATCTGGCAGCCGTAGAAAGTTTACGGACTTTCTACGGCGGTTCCGAACTGCCGTAGAAAGTGGTGACATTCTACGGCGGTTTTCCTCCAGCCGCCGTAGAAAGTGGTGACTTTTTACGGCAGTTTAGTTATAAACCGGCGTAAAAAGTGGTAACTTTCTAAGGCGGTTGGGAAGAAACCGTTGTAGAAAGTGGTGGCTTTCTAAGGCGGTTGGGCCAAACCGCCGTAGAAAGCCCATCTTTCTAGGCGGTTTCTTCCCTACCGCCTTAGAAAGTTACCACTTTCTACGGCGGTTTATAACTAAACCGCTGTAGAAAGTCTGAGATTCAGACCCAAACCGCGATAAAAAGTGACAAATTTCTTTGGTTTAAAGCAAAATCTGTTGCTGAAAGTTTAAAATTAATATAAATATCACCAAGATATAAGTTGAAATCGCTATTATATTACAGGGGCATAACCAAAAATATTTCGACAACTATAATATCAACAAGTTTCATTAATATCCATCAACTACGGCTAATGCTCCACAATATAACTAGCGCATATTTTTCTCATAGCATCTATATCCACATTGTTTAATGGAGTGCGGTCAAGCTTGAAGTACTGCAACAGAGTATAAATTCAAACGTAATTGAGTAGCAACATGAAATACAATCAAATAAGTTATGAGAAATCAAATACCTTTTCGAGGGCCAATGTGTCAGATTTCATTGCGATTTGGTCCATGTAGTGCATGACATAGTAGCCACACTCCCAGTTAGACATTTGCTTTTTATGCTAATGAGTTAGAAGATCATACAATTGTATACAATACAATGTTGAATAAAAAATTCAATAAGAACCAATTTTACCTTAACTACTATCCATTCAGGTTGCATATGCACATTTCTCGGCAATCCTAAGAAAGCTTGATAATTAAATATCACCCTATAAAAATGAAAGTGGAATGAAAATAATTAGCAACATATGTATATATGATTGGCATTAGAAATTATATATGCATTCTATCATTAGTTAATATATATAACTCACTCGTCTATAAGTATTACTGCCTCCTCTTTTTGTGGGTTTTGTAATGAATCAAACCAGCACACAACCTTTTCAATCAGTCTAATGGCTATAAGCATCCAATGTCCACTGCAAACCAAAAATTCAATGACCTCAGATCTTTAAATCAGTGTTTTTTAAAAATTAGAAAAACGCTTACAGTGTTTACCTCTGAAGATACGGTACCAGATAAATTTCTCTATTCCGATTCTTCAAGTTTCGTGCAATGTATTGTACCCTATCTTCATATGTGTTTCCTAATGCCGTGACATGATCAGCTGAGAGAAACCCTATCCCCTTTCGGTCATTCCTTTCAACCAAATCATGTAAAGCTCTAGAGAATTTACATTATCATGCATCATTGGTTAGTCTAGGCACATGGAATGCATACTATATATAACAATAATCTGAAATAGGTTATAAAATTAAGTGGAAACTTACTTGGTGAACAATTGCATCAAACAGTTTGTGACCATGTTTTCTCTTGACAATAATTCACCGACATCCATTCGATCCATCGCAATAAGATGATCCACACCTATGATATCTCTTGTCAATTGAAACAAGAAGCAAGTGAAGTTCGAATCTTTCTCTATTCGGAGTTCTAACTCGTGCAGTGGATCAGATGTCGAAAAGGATGCCATTTCATTTGGAGTGGTCGAAGAAGATTTTATCTCATCCATAGAATTCAAACGACCTTTTTTCTTTTTTAAACATTTATCCACCTAACACCATTTGAAATAACATTAAATATACAAAATGGTATGAAGTAATTCACAAATAAATGTAAGAATATATCTGTGTTACTGGATCGGGAATAAGCTCAATCAAATGTATAGGCCATTCCACGAAAAAGGATTGGGACATTACCACAGTTGAAGCCTCTTCCTCAGGAAATGGTAGCGAGGCAAAGTCATCATATGAAATTTAAATTGTAACCCTCGTGCAACCTTTCCTTATCTCGCGGTCGTGGTGCTTTTTCTGCTTATAAACATTTCCCTTGGCCACAAGCTTACGTTTCTTACATGTATCCTCAGAGATGAACAGATGACATTCACACCCGTCCTGAGATAATAGGCAAGCGAATGAACATTACTGAACTATTTCCGCTAACTTCAAAAATCAAGCTTCTTTAGCAGTGACAATATGAAAGAAATTATACAAACAAATATGACAGACATAAATGTACTTTAATTACCTTGTATTCGCCTAAAGAACTCACATCTTCCAAGTTTGTTGGAATAGGGCTATTCTTAACCTCATTCAAATTGATCGGGTCCATAGATGAAACCGGTATCGTATGTAACTCAGGCAAACTTGTAGGGATAAGAGGAGAAAAATTTTGCCTACGAGGTTCTTTAGGGTGTAGCGTTGGACTCAGTGGAAACATTGCTACCATGGACCTCAAACATCTCTAGGGTCATTCCGGAAGTTTCTGGGTTCAAGCTCTGAGCTTCGGCACTATTGAGGACAGTGGCTCTTGCTGTATCATAGTCAGTCCCCATCTTAGTACATATAAACCCAACCATCATCCTAAGATGTGTTTGTCATTCATCGAGCTGGGCAGTGGTTTTCTGAAACTTTCTTTTAGTTAAATCTAGTTCATCTTTAAGCGACGGGCTTGTTTTTGGGAAAACCTCTGTGATACGTGCCCTAGTAGAATGGCCGCGAACACGATCGGGGTGATCGGTCTTTCCCGTTGCCTTGACAAGAATGTCATTCCTGCCCTCTGCAACTTTCTCCCCTTGGGACTCGTGCAAACATAGATTTTCCTAAACGTTTTGACAAAAATATGAAATGTAAATAGATCAATTATAGTTTTAATTATATGTGTAGCTTAAATAACTGAAACATAAGAAAATGTATGGTGTAAACTTACAATTTCACTTCCAACACGACCAGCCTCTGGGGTAAAGTATTCGCCTTTTTTGTTTGTGTGAGTCTGTCTCCAAAGTAGATGCCGGCCTGGCCCTGCATAAGGTTCTTCCCCTTCTTCTTCAAATGTACCGTCCTCTAAAGCCTTCTTCCCAGTTGCAATCAAAGCCTCTTCATGCAAATGCTTATTTAGAAGTCGGTATCCACTGCGAGATAAATTATGGTAAAAGGAATTTAAAGTGGCATTCTTTTGCGCTTTTCCACGAATTTCCTAGAGAAAAATACAATGAAAAGCGATTATCCATAAACTGAGCAAGTTCAAATATTCAAAAAGAAGAAGGAAATGAATTTCAAAAAACCCACCTTCCATTCTTCTGTTTCGCGGCTAGCCTTAAACTTAAGCCATGTCTCCCTAGGGAGATATTTATATTCAAGGCATGGGTCCTCACCCTGCAAGTCGCCATTTACATATCTACCTAAAAAAGATTTCCAATCTTTCCAACGTTTACTGGCATAAGAAATCCACTTGATTTCGAGTTCTTCAGTTGATTTAAAAACAAATAATGCCTACAGTAAACAATAGAAACACAAATTTAGATAAATTTGGTTCATTTGTATGAATGGGTAAACAAACAATGCATTATAATTTTGTAGAATACTTGTATTTCCATCCACACTCTGTTCATGATCTCGTCAGGGACTTTGGGCCATGATGCATATTCCATAATGTCCACGTTGCTCCGGGCCGTGAATGCTATGAATGTAATCCACTTCGTATGATAATTTTTAGGCTCATTTTTGGAATTGAACGAAATCTCAAGAGTTTTCCCCTTCATACGCATTTCCAAAAGGTCGTTGCAATTTGCTACCTGTTTTAGCTCTAGTAGAAGACCCATAACTATGCTCCTCATTGCGTTTTCTTTTTTGGGCCATTAGCTTACCTTAAACTTCATGTAAAGACAGAGAAAACAAGATAACATCTTTGCATTTAAAGAAAAGCTTTAATTTCAAAACCCAAGCGCCATTGAACACTTTAAACCAAAGGAGACAAAAAACAAGAATGCTTGTAATGTTTAAATTTAAAAGGCAATGTACATTTCGCAACGTCAACTATTGACAACTAGCATTTCACTCATTTCTACTAAAGGATAAAACCAAAATATAGTGAGAAAGGTAAAAGCTTAAAGGAGGAGTACTTCACTCCTAAAAAATACTCTCCTTCCCTAAAACAAGAGAAGTACTTTGTGCTTTTGCAATAAAGAAGCTTTACATTGATGCAAAGATAGCTTTACTTTCAATAGATTAGGGGCATTCATGACATTAAACCAAGGGAGGAACAAACCTTCAACTCAACCACGAAGCATTATCCTCCTTAGCACTAAAGGAGAAACACTAAATCGCATAAGGTAAAACATTTTAAGGAGAAGTGATATTTCAAACGCTATATTTATAAAAAAAAAAAAAAAACCCCTCATCATGGAGAACGACTCACAAAGCATATTTCACGCATTTCAAACAAAGATAAGGGAAAGCGAAGAGGAGAAAGTGATATTTGCAACACACAAGTGCCATTATCCAACTTAAACCAAAGGAACCCCAAAAAAGTGGACTTATAAAGGGTACCATTAATAAAGCACTTCACATTTCACAACCAACAACTAATGAGAACAATCATTTCTACTAAAGCATAAAACTAAAATATAGTGAGAAAGGTAAAAGCTTAAAGGAGCAGTACTTCACTCCTAAAAACTACTCTTCTTCCCTAAAACAAGAGAAGTACTTTGTGCTTTTGCAATAAAGAAGCTTTACATTGATGCAAATATAGCTTTACTTTCAATAGATTAGGGGCATTCATGATATTAAACCAAGGGAGGAACACAACTTCAACTCAACCATAAAGCATTATCCTCCTTAGCACTAAAGGAGAAACACTAAATCGCATAAGGTAAAAGATTTAAGGAGAAGTGATATTTCAAACTCTACATTTATAAAAAAAATCCCCCTCATCACGGAGAACGACTCACAAAGCATATTTCACTCATTTCAAACAAAGATAAAAGAAAGAGAAGAGGAGAAAGTGATATTTGCAATACACAAGTGCCATTATCCAACTTAAACCACAGGAGCCCCAAAAAAGTGAACTTATAAAGGGTACCATTGATAAAGCACTTCACATTTCACAACCAACAACTAATGAGAACAATCATTTCTACTAAAGGATAAAACCAAAACATAGTGAGAAAGTTAAAAGCTTAAAGGAGGAGTACTTCACTCCTAAAAAATACTCTCCTTCCCTAAAACAAGAGAAGCTACACTCAAAAGGTAGTTTGTGCTTTTGCAATAAAGATGCTTTACATGGATGCAAAGATAGCTTTACTTTCAATATATAAGGGGCATTCAAGACATTAAAACAAGGGAGCCCCAAAGAAGGAACCCTATAAAGCTTAAATTCCACAAAGTGGACTCAACAACCAAGCATTTTCCTCATTATCACTAAAGGAGGAACACTAAATCAACTAAGAACCGAAATCAAACACCAATGTTCTCAAATTAATCAAGCAAAATCGAAATCAAACACCAAGGTTCTCATCTTAGTGAAGGAAAACCGAATTGAAAGGGTACTTAATTGAAATCCCAATCAAACACCTAGGTTCTCAACTTATGTAGCACAAAACACGAAATTCAACAACCAAACCAATTCAACCAACAATCGATAAAGCCCAAAGCAATCCAATCATTCATCACTAGCATCAAACTCGAAATCAACATTGTGAACAAAAACCCTAGTCCAATCGGAAGTAATTAAAAAATGGAAGGTAACATTTCAAAAGCTTTAAAATACAAGCATAGAAGTCGGCTAAACCTTATGTAGGATTGCACTCCTATGTCCAAGGCCGAAATAATTGTTGGGGAAAATGGAAGAAATGGTGGCCGGGGTCCGCGACACACAAAGCTCGGACCTTGGTCCTCGAGGACCGATCAGCAACGCCAAACAGCCGCAGGGAAACGCGGGAAAAGGACGGACTTCGACGGGTGGCGCCGGCGACGGCTCCCGGGCGCGACGAAACCGAACCGGGGCGGGAGAGGGGAGAGGGAAACACGGGAGAAGCAGGGGAAAAGAAGAAGGAAATGAGAGGGGTTAGTTCAAATTTTTTTAACTTAGACCGGCGGGTTGGTTCTACGGCGGTTCAACCAAAAACCGCCGTAGAAAGTATTTTCTACGGCGATTTTTGGTTGAACCGCCGTAGAATGGTTGGTTCTATGGCGATTTTTTTTATTTTCATAAATTAACCCCACAATTTTGTAAATATAATATTACATACCCAATTTACATTATATTTATTAATTATGTACAGAAGCTCGCCTTTTATGAACCATTTAATAATTAAATTTCAAATTTTTCCGTGAACCATTTCCACCGAAAAATTTCATGTACTATTACACAATAATTATAGGTAAAAGCTCAAAATTAATAAATTTTGTAAAATTACATGTAAGTTTCGATAAAGTAATAAGCTTCATTATCTTCCCTAAATTTTCTGCGTTTTCGACTTGGGTGAACGGGATAAAATAATCAAATCAATAAATGCATTAAGTACGTACTATAATAAAAATGAATTCTTAAGGGCCCAATAAAAAAATAAAGCAATACTTACTGGATTTCATTAGCTATGTATATATATATATATTTGCAATTAAGGACGATAATAGTAATCGAATATGTATAGTGAAATACATTAAATTTAGTATGTTACTAAATATAATGTATTTTATTTACTTGCAACGGTTGATCATTATTAAATTGCATATTCAATATTACAGGGGAATGCAGGGGAGAAGCAAGGGAAATGTGGGGAAATTAGAGAGATTAGACCAACAAATTTGAATTTAGACCGGCGGTTTATTCTACGGCGGTTCGAGGAAAATCCGTCGTAGAAAATACTTTCTACATTGAACCGCCGTAGAAAGTATTTTCTACGGCGATTTTTCCTTGAACCGCCTAGAATGGTTGGTTCTACGGCGGTTTTTTTTTACCCGCCGTAGAAAAGTGGAAACAATTGGAGCCAATTTCCACGCGCGCATAAATTTCTATTTTTATTTCATTTTCTAAACCCTAAACCCTAAACCCTATTAATTTCTATTTTTTTTCATTTTCATAAATTAACCCCAAAATTTTGTAAATATAATATTACATACCCAATTTACATTATATTTATTAATTATGTATAGAAGCTCGCCTTTTATGAAACATTTCATAATTAAATTTCAAATTTTCCCGTGCACCATTCCACCCAAAAATTTCATGTATTATTACACAATAATTATAGGTAAAAGCTCAAAATTAATGACTTTAGTAAAAGTACATGTAAGCTTCATTATCTTCCCTAAATTTTCTGCGTTTTTGACTTGGGCGAACGGGATAAAATAATTAAATCAATAAATGCTTTAAGTAAGTAGTATAAGAAAAATGAATTCTTAAGGGCCCAATAAAAAAATAAAGCAATACTTACTGGATTTCATTAGCTATATATATTTGCAATTAAGGACGATAATATTAATCGCATATGTATAGTGAAATACATTACGTACATTTATTATGTTGCTCAAGATAATGTATTTTATTTACTTGCAACGATTAATCATTATTAAATTGCATATTCAATATTACATTCCCAATTTTAAAAAAACAATTTTCATTGAATTTATGGTAGGTTATGTACTATTCAGTTTATGTGTTCTTAATTAATTATCTCTAGTTTAATAATTAAAGGCAATCAATAATTGCAATTATGTTAAGATAAAACAAAAATAGCTTGAAAGAATTAATACTCTTTACAATTGGGTACAAGTACTCAATGTCGTATCCATGTATAGTCTTAATAATTTTCTAGCACTTCTGTATATCTCGTACACATGCATGCTAGTTAAGAGGCGAAAAATAGAAATAGGTTACCACCGGTACGAAGCACGCCTCAATAGAAATTACATTGAAGAATCTCTCTAAAATAATAAAGATTTATTAATCGATAAACGAATAATTAATTCATTTAACGGTCAATAACTAACCTCGCTAAATGAATATCTTTTTTCCGATGCACAGAAAAGTAATTTATCAAGAGTTAAATATAAAATCAAAACAAAAATCATTGTAGAGCTTCCCCTGTAAATTTTGCCAAAACGTAGCCTTGTAAAAAAAACATGGAACATTTAATCGAAAATAAAAAACAAGGAAATCAATTTGCCAGAAAATTCGACAGAGTCTCCCCTATAAATGTAACATACTCCCTGTCAAGGATATGCACATAATTAAATACTTCATTAAGATTCCAACTACTTCAAATAATAAGGAATTCAGTTTAAAATCAATTCCGACAGAGTCTCCCCTGTAAATTTAACCAAAACACCCTGTCATCCTAACATCAACACAAAAGCTTCACACAATTTCCAACAATAACAAATTCATTTCTAAACATATCGCTATATACAGTTCCCTGAAAATTTTATCCCGTGATTGCGCGGCTTCATCCAAGTTGTGACCTGTTTCAATCAGACAGTACAAAGGATAAAAATAAATGTTGTTATAAAATTATGTCCACATAGTTTCATTAAAATCAAATATACATATATAAATATACACACACACACAAAACAAACAATAAAATATACCTCAAAATGATTCTTAACATATTCTCTTTCTCTTATGGGACACTTGATCCTCGAACCATAATCATTCGCTATGATCATCACGAAGTATGTATTTATCAAGTTCCCTATCTTCTTCAACTGCTGTCGATTCAGGTAACCCACTAGAGAAAGAGCCCGCCTCATAAAGCCCTTCTTCTGTATCAATCCCTTCCACTCCGTGATGTTGTTTACCATGAAGAACAACAGACCAATGTTCGTCGCAAGGATCGGTGATATAAAAAACTTGTTTCGCCTGCGATGCAAGTATAAATGGTTCCCCCTTGAAACCCTCTCGATTAAGGTCCACCAAGGTAAAACCCAATGGATCATCAGTTCGAACCCCATTATTGTTATCAACCAATTTGCATCGAAATACAGCTACTTTGAAACAAACATAGTCAAGCTCCCAAATATCTTCGATCACCCCGTAATATGCCATGCTTGCATACATTGGATTTTTATCCTTCCTGCTAGAAACATGTAAAGCCTCCGAGATTAATGTAACACCACTGTTTTGTGCCGTACTCTTCTCATCTTGTCTCTTAATAGCAAATGAATATCCATTTATGTCATAGCATGAAAATGCTCGTACCACATGGCTGGGCTTAAACGCCAACCATTTCAATGTCTCCGAAATGTCTTTGCCCGTGACAGCATTACCAAACCAATAGACAAATGTCCGAATATGTTCATTGAGCACATTTTGATCCGTCCAAGCAGGATAAGACGTTCTTATTGAACGCATATGGTCTCTCACATAGGGCTCAACTTCTTCAGAATTGCGCAGTATGTAGAGATGCGCCTTCATCAATTCAACATTAGAAGGCGTAAACATTTTTCCTCCCTTTGTGCCCATACCTGTAATCCTCCCATCGTGCCAATTCTTAGATCTTCCAATTGATGCTGTATCGGCCAAGTACTCAGTGCAAAACTCAATTACCTCCTCAGCTATATAACCTTCAACAATACTAGCATCAGGACGATAACGATTCTTAACATACCTCTTAAATACTTTCATATATCGTTCAATGGGTACATCCATCACAAATGAACAGGCCCGTAGATTTTTATCTCTCTAACCAAATGAATCACCAAATGTACCATAATATCAAAAAATGCGGGTGGAAAATTCATTTCTAATTGACAAAGGACAACAATTATTTCATCTTGTAATTGATCAAGTCTTTCGCGCGCGATAACCTTGCTACATATAGTATTGAAGAAGAAACAAAGTCTTGTTATGCTGGACTTAACATGCTTGAGCAATATCGAGCGAATAGCTACAGGTAACAATTGTTGCATTAAGGCATGGCAATCATGAGACTTCAAACCAATAAGTTTTAAATCTTTTACGGAAACAAGTCTACTTACATTTGAAGAATATCCTGATGGAACTTTGATGCTACGCAAACTTGAACACAGTTCTTTTTTCTCTTTTCTGGACAAAGTGTGACAGGCAGGGGGTAGATTTGTGCGTTGTCCTCGAGCTACCGGTGCTAAATTTGATCTTATGTTCATATCAACCATATCAAGTCTCGCGTTATAACCATCTTTAGTTTTACCAGGTATGTTCAAAAGCGTACCTAACAGGATTTCACAAATATTTTTCTCAATATGCATAACGTCGAGACAATGTCTGACATCCAAGTTCTCCCAGTATGAAAGTTCAAAAAAGATGGATTTTTTTCTTCCAACAACATGTATCATTATTGATGGACTCCGAAGGTTTTCCAAACTCCACATTAATGTCCGTCACACGAGCTTTCACCTGTGGCCCGCTCAAGGGTTCTGGAGCTTTTCTAAACTCTTGAAATCCATTGAATGCTCTTTTCATAAGGCGATACGGATGAGTCTCGGGAAGAAATCTACGATGCCCAAGGTATACTGTCTTCCTCCCATGTGCAAGCTGACAAAAATCTGTACTCTGCTCACATATAGGGCATGCTTTATGCACTTTAACAGAGTACCCAGACAAGTTTCCATATGCAAGAAAATCATTAATGGTACAGAACAACATGGCATGTAATGTTAACATTTCTTCACGGTATGCATCAAACACAAGTGCGCCTTCATCCCATAACTTTTTCAAATCTTCAATAAGAGGAGCAAGATACACATCGATGTCATTTCCTGGTTGTCGTGGGCCTAAAATCATTAGCGACATAAGTATATACTTGCGCTTCATACACAAGTAAGAAGGCAAATAGTAAATAACCAACATCACCGGCCATGAGCTATGTGTGCTACTCAGATTGCCACATGGGTTCATTCCATCAGTACACAAACCAAGCCTCAAATTTCTAGCTTCTCCCCCAAATGAAGGATACATTGAATCAATTTTTTTCCACTGATCCGAGTCTGATGTATGCATTATCACCTTGTCATCATCACTGGGAATACACCGATCTGAATGCCATGTCATAAGTTTTGCATCTTTTGCATTAGCGAACAACCTTTTAAATCTCGGTATTATAGGAAGATACCATAGAACCTTAGCCGGCGACCCCTTCTTTTGCGCATCAGTACTGTCTTCAACCTCATCACATAGCTGCTTGTTTTTGTATCGTGAAGTTTTACACTTAGGACAAAGCAATAAATCCTTATACTCATTCCTGTAGAGAACGCAATCGTTTGGGTAAGCATGGATCTTCTTATACTCCATACCCATTGGACACAATATTTTTTTTGCCTCATAAATTTGATCTGGAAGTTCATTATCTTCTGGAAGCATATCTTTCAATACCTTCAATAAGGATGTAAAACTAGTATCTGACCACCCATTTGCTACTTTCAAATTAAACAACTTCAAAACACTAGACAAGCGTGTATATCTAGTGCAACCGTTGTATAGAGGCTTCTCATTGTCACCCAAAATGGAAGCAAGAACTTCATGTTTATCAGCAAAATCCTCGACCACATCCTCAATCATGTCGTCTAATCGATCTCTAGTAATCCCATCATCTCCTTTTGCATGAGATTTTCTTTGCTCAGGAAAACTGTCAATACTTTCACCATGCCAAATTCACAATTTATAAGAAGGATTAAATCCATTCCGATATAAATGGAATCTTATTGTATCTGAGTTATCAAACTGCACACCATTTTTACAAGCTTTACACGGACAATGGATTGACTTTGTATTCTTATAAGCCAATTCAATGAAATTCTCAACTTCTTTCGCATAAAAATCGGAGGTCCGATCACCATACAACAAGATATTTCGATCCATGCGTAACTAACACTTTGAAATAATTAAAAATAAACCAAATAATAATTCAACAAACAATGTAGAAAGTATCAAGTTGCATGCTTGTCTTAGCACATGTCATACTAATGTTACTCATATAATCAAAACTAATATAATACCTCAATGAAAAAAATAATTCATAACTGACACATACACAATAGACATAATCAAATGAAGAAGAACCCATAAGTTTTTCATATACGCATTTTATCAAACACATGCAATGAATAAAAAAATAATACACACTCTAAGTAGTGATAATTATATGAACATCATCCAATAAAAACCAAATACTATAAATCATATCACATCACCAACAAACTACATAGTATAACTACATAGGGTTTCTCAATACTAAGGTTCACCATATATATGGATTCTAACTTTAATTTTCACACTACCATACATAAAAATAAATTCAACATACACATATCCAAAGTACAAAATAATCAATTATTGAGAAATTTTAGAAGTTGCTAACCTTAAAGTGGTAAATTTTAGCTTCAAATGATGATTCTTTACATCAAACGTGTAAAACCGTAGTAGAAATTTGGAGAAGAAGACTTTCGGCCGCGATATGGAGATACACGTTGTTATTTAGGGTTAAATACGTCAATATAACGGCGATTTTCATATAAACCATCGTAGAAAGGGACCTTCTACGGTGGTTAATTGAAAATCCGCCATAGAAAGTAGGGCTTTCTACGGCGGTTGGGACAAACCGCCGTAGAAAGTAGGGACTTTCTACAGTGGTTTGCTTATAACCGCCGTAGAAGTCCCTTTCTACAGCTGTTAATTGAAAACAGCCGTAAAAAGTCCCTTTCTACGGCGGTTTATTTGAAAACCGCCGTAGAAAGTCCGTATTTCTTTTATAACGGCGGTTTTCTCTTTTCCGCCGTTAAACTGCAGCCGTTAAAGCTCTATTTTGTAGTAGTGAATGGACTTGTTCTTTCTGCTACTAAAATGAAGTTATTCCAAACAAAAATAAGATTTCTTGGACATGATATTAATTTAGGACTAATTAAACCAATTCAAAGGTCCTTAGAGTTTTCAGAAGAATTCCCTGATAAAATTCGGGATAAAAATCAATTACAACGATTTCTTGGATGTTTAAATTACATATCTGATTTTTTCCCTCGGCTAAGAATTATTTGTGCACCATTATTTCAAAGATAATCCTCCGGCATGGTCTGAATCTCACACTAAGATAGTTAAAGAAATTAAGGAAAGGGTGAAAACTATTCCATGTCTAGGCATTCCTCATCCTGATGCATTCATGATAGTTGAAACTGATGCATCCGATATTGGTTATGGTGGCATACTCAAACAAAAAATGCATAACTCATGAACAATTAGTTAGATATCATTCTGGTGTTTGGTTAGGACCTCAGAAAAATTATTCTACAGTTAAAAAGGAAATTTTATCAATTGTTTTATGTATTTCAAAATTTCAAGATGATTTGTATTATAAAAATTTTTTACTTCGTGTTGATTGTAAATCAGCAAAAGAAATACTTCAAAAAGATGTTAAATATTTGGTTTCAAAACAAATTTTTGCAAGATGGCAAGCTATTTTGTCAGTTTTTGATTTTGAAATTGAATTTATAAAAGGGTCATTAAATTCTCTTCCTGATTTTCTAACCCGATAATTCCTTACAGGATGACAAAATGAGTAAAGATCGGGGAAAAGCCTTTGCTCTCTCCTCTTCCAATACTTCTACTCAACTCACTCCAAAAACTTCAAAAGACTACGAATTGAAAAAGGAAGTCATTTTGAAAGTAAACAAATACACATGTAGAGGGCCTTAAATAAATACCAACACTTTGAATGGAACTAATATATATATTCGTCCAATCCCTAACCAATGACTCACTTAAGAAATAAATGTAATCCTTTTGAGGTGGGTTCATACATATAGAGAAGGACCACCTTTAGTGGAGCAACGAAAAATTGGATTTGACTAATAATGCATTATCCATATATGTATAAGCTATGGCTGAAAATTTATTAGAGATTAAAGAAAATGACCCTTTTAATTTCTTCTCACTAATTACATGTCAAAAATATATTAATAATTAATTTGTGGGTTTCCAATAAGATGATGTTTCACATCTGACGTGGTGCTGTCAATAGCTAGCAATAGACTATAGTTATGGGTGGCATGCATGGAAGTTCAAAGTTGAAAGCTATACCTATTGTTAAACATGGCCCGCCGGTTCCAAAAACGATTTCAGACGGTTCAGTTCCGGTTTCAGCTGCTAAAGAATCCGGAATTGACAACATGTAGGAATCGCAGATTCATATTATATGCTTATAAGTTTATATCTATGAAATATATAATTATTGCAAAATAATTTATACAGTTATTTAAATGATATTTAATATATTTTATATTTATATCATAATTAATATTTCAGATGAAAAGCCTAAACAGGTAAACCATAGCTTCCTTTGCATGCAGGCAAGAATAGACCCTAAATTTGTAGCCATTGTAATATTAGAACGGCTGAGAGATGAATACTAAAGTAGTACGTTATCCATTATGTTTTAAGAGTCTTTATTTTCTATATTATTTTAGTGATAATAATAAAATTGTTTAAATGTGGCAAGAACTTATTAGGGATCAAATTAAGAGATATGGTCTCTAGTTAGCGAGATAGACGAGTGTACAATGATCGTTTACATCGTGTTGTACTCTCTTCTTCTTTTCCATACTCAATTCAATGTTACAGTTTGGTCTCGCGTCTTTATCATTTTATCATCAAGGCATGAATATTCCATTTAGCTTTAGACATCGGCATGATCTGACCATGAATTTGCCTATATTTCTAACTAAAATTTTGAATTGTTTTAAATATTTCTTTTACATTTTTAATATAATTTATCTATTTTTAAAATTAATTCAAACCAAGTTGAATTAGTTACTGCTTAAGTTTGTCAGCAGATTGATAATTATTGCTTAAGCTTTATTCATCATGCCTGAACAAAATATAGCCATTACAACTTTACTCTCTAAAAGAGTGCTTCGAGGAGAATTCACACATATTACGAAAATTTATAAATTGTCGTATTCACCTTTAATTAATGTTGCATTTTTTTTTTCTCTACACCAACTTGTGTGTTTAACTCATGAAAATTTTATCTTTCTCAATTTACTTTATTGTAAGGATAAATTTAAAACTTTTTTTAACCATTTACATTGAAAGTTGTAAAATGATTGTTTTTAAATAACAAAAAATTGGAGCTTAAATGAATCTTTTAATAGTGCACTGTTCAAGTTTACCAAATCAAACCCCAGCCACATATGCACCCCAACATCAATATTGAGATAAATTTGAAAACCCCATATTTTGGGTAAATTTGAAAATACTTCCAAGGTTTGGTAGGGGGAAAAAAATTTAAGATACTCTGAGGTTTGGAAAACGTAAAATAAAATCTCTGGGTTTTTATGGAACATTTAAAATACCTCTTGAATTCGCATAAATTTCCCAACATAGTTTTCCTATGTGGCATTTTTTTCTTAAATTTGACGATAATTTTGTCATTTCATACAAATTCAAGAATTATAAATTGATTAAGAGTGTTTTTCTATATTTTTAAACCTCTAGAGGTATTTTAATTTTTTTACCAAACTTCAAAGGTATTTTGAAATTTGACCATCATCTATGATCTCTTAATTTCCTGTAATTCTTTGTAGAACCCCTCCTATATAACCTTTACGAATTTTGCTGCAAATGAGGAATTTTGCTCTCAAATGAGTAACTTTAATTTCTACAAAATTGTTTACAGCAAATTGTAATAAAATAAAATCACTTTATTAAGTATGATACGATATTTTACATTTAACACAAAAATGTAATAGATGATCGGTGGCATTTATATAAGCTTGAAAATTCAGACTCAAAAAGATAAATATAATAATAATAATTTTTTAAAAAATAAAAAACTTTATCAAAATTCTAAAACTACTGATGGAGTAGACATGAATGGTTTGGGCTTGAGGTTAAGTACCTCCAAACCCCCTCTTATCTATGGTGGTAGGTGGAGGAACAAAGAAGAAAAGTACTTGTAATGTCTCAATAAAGATTCCAAGAAACTAATAATACTTAGTTAGAGAAAAGTGGTGGATTAAGGACATCTCTATCATCCTTAAACATGATCAAACATGAGACAAGCTGATTAATTGTACAAATAATTAAGAAGACATCACTCTAATTAATGAAAGACTACAGTTATGTTACGAAATTATTTAGTTATCCTACAATGGACTTAGATGCATAACTAAAGTCATTGTAAAGACCGTTATCAACTGAATTTCATAACGGAACTTTAACTTTATCCTCAATTTTAAGAACGAATATTCAACCCAAAAACTCAAATTCCAAAGTGAAACTTCCACCCTCTCTTCACATTATTTAACCCCCTATAAATATATATATATATATATATATATAAAACAAAATCATAAAAATTTCACCTCAAACTTTTTCCTTCTAGAAAAATTTAAAAAAAAAAAAATCCAAGAGAATGAAAACAAATACTTCTTTTATTAAATTAGAAGATTCCCGTTTCAAAATAATTTTTTGTTCAATTAGAAGAGTTTAATTTTGATTTATCTACTTATAATACTCATACTAATATAATATGTGTGGTTCACAATTAATTCATTTTGAAAAAATAAAGATATTAGTAAGAAAAATAGTGACAAATTATTTATTTTAAGTGTTGTACAATGAAACTCGTAATAAATTAAACACTCCTAATGAGACAGAGGGGGCATTAGATATAGGCAAAAACAAAAAACAAAAAACAAAAAAGTCATTATGCAACATTCAAGTAGTATATCAGGATTGTGGTAGTCGCTATTAAATTTTAAAATGTATTAAACGAAATGATGTGAATAAACATGTAAAAAGAAAAGGAGAGGCCATCAAATTTGAGCCACTGAGTGCTCTTCTTTCTTTCTTTCTTTTTTCTTTCTTTCTTTTTTTTTTTTTTTTTGACAAGTCCAATGAGTGTATTAAGATCCGTTCTTCTAATTGGAGGGTACCCTGGTTTTGAACCCAAAAGAAAATTAATAATAGTAGTGAAAAGGCGTTTGAAATGAACACACAAAATTCATATTGACAATAACTCTTTCAATGGTTTATTTAATCGATAAAGATGTTTATATAAAATCAATCAAGTTGGAAAAAATAGACAACTTTGTTTTTTTTTATATATTTTTTCATCATAAAGTAATGTTAAAATTAGAAAGAGAAAAAAAATTAAATAAACATTCATAAAATCAGTGATTTTAATTAAGAGCATCTCCAGCAGCAGCGGCAAACGCTGCTGGAGAGTTGAAATTGGAGGTGGGCTCCACCTCTGCGTTTTACGCAGAGGTGTGAACAGTGGACCTCGGGGAGCCGAGGTCCACTGTTCACAACTTCCCTTATTTATTTATTTTTTTTTAATTTACAGTTTAATCCCCAAATTTACTTTTATCTATTATTTGAACCCATTGATTAATTAAAAAACAAACTTTGTTGTTATTATAAATTTAAGAGTTTAATTTATTTACTTGTTCTTTTATATGTGATTAAAATATAAATAATTATAGTCAACTCTACTTAATTATAAAGAAAATTTTAAAATTTTGCATAATATAATTATGAAAAACGCACTTTAAAAGTTTTAAAATTAAAAATATAGTAATTCAAGCACTTATAGAGCACTTGTGGGAGCGTCATTCGAATGCTGTAGATGACTCGGATTAGTAATATTAGTTTAGTAATTTAAATTTTATTTTCTAAATAATTATGTAAGTTTTTTTAGTATTATTAAATTTCGTGTGTCTAGACTATTTTTAATTTAGTTTGCATTTTATCATTTTTCATTGTGATATTAATATAATTATCGTTTAATTTTAACTAAATGAATTTATCATGTTGGATGAAATTGAAAATAAACTAATTAGTTGGGGTTTTTGTATAAATAACTTGAATAGTACAAAAGTAATTAAATTGAATTTAAAATTATGTGTATGGAGGAATCAAAAAAGAATATTCTTAAAAAACTGGAAGGTAGAGTTTTCTGCTGGGGTAAATTTACTGTAGAAACTGGAACTGAGAGGTGGAGGTGACTGGAATAGTGAAAAACTGCTGGAGATGCCCTAATGAATCAAAATGTTGGAAAAGAAACGACAGATAGAGGACGCAGTAGGACTTTCCTACAACACGTGGGGGCGAATTCCAGGGAGATAAGAAAAAGGTTGTAAGGAGGGTCCACGTGAGCCCAATTTTCAAAAAAAAAAAATGTTGGAAAAATAATTATGAACTGAAAAAGGAAATTGGAATGGGGATGGTGAACATTAAAAATACTCATATGAATGCTAAAGTAGGGGTGGGGGTGGGGGGGGGGGGGGGGTTTCATCCATGCATAAAATAAAAAAATTTAAAAAAAAGTGGAGGTAATTTAAAAGAATATATGCCCAACAACATTTGAAGAAAAGAAACACTAATAAAAAAAAATACATGATATATTTCGACTAATTTACCACAACTTTTCCATAGCAACTCAAGTGACATATATTCATCGGCCAATTATGTGATATTAATAATTATTTCATAAAAAATGAAACCAATGAATACATACCACATGAGTTGGTATGCAAAAGTTGTAATGATTAATTGAGATGTCTATCATTTCTCATAATTAAAGTATGCATTCTAATAGAACCAACTATATACTTCAGATAATCAATCTCAAGTAATGGGATGGATAATTAAACTTTAAACGCTTAATTACTCGCGTCTATTGACATCTCCAATCCTAACATATTAGCTGCTGGATATGGGTTGCTGACTTGAAAGTCAGCCAGCCCCAATTCAGCCCACTCTACTCCATAAGCCCAAATACATATCGGCCCATAGTGGAGTTATATACAAGTGCTTCTAGAACAGAGACGCGTGTAAGGATTTCGGTGACAGTCGCTCTTAGATAAGCGGGAACGAATATCGAAAAAGTGGTTATGGACATCTGGCGGAGAATATATCTATTGAGTTTTGACCGAGTTCAATCATTGGCTTAGAAGGAGTATATATGTTGAAGTTCGGGGACCTAAATGACATCCAACTTCAATATCAACCGCTCCAAGTCCATCGCTCTCGTCTATAAATAAATGATTGCTTACTACAAAGAAGGTAACTGGTTTTTATTGGATTAGTCTGATATAATTCATATAACTATTTTTTAACTTGAGTGTCAGAGCTGAACTTGGAAATTAGCTTCCAATTGCATGAAAGCAAAGAAAGACGAATTTAGGAAAGTCGGTGTTCAGTACAGACACAATATTAGCAATTTAATTATTTATGCTATTCGTGTAGACTAATTCAACCAATAACTCGCCATGGCTCAAATATCACTGGTTATATCATGTCCGGATCATATCGTGATAATAATTACCACCCCTAATTCTAAATAATAAGTACATAATTGAACAATAATAATAACATAAAAGAGGAAATGGTGCACACTACATACTAATGAACTTTTAAAATGTGAATCCATATTTTATAAGATAGATGATATACATTGTAAAAATTCATAGTAGATTAATTCTCAACTATATGAATCATACACACACAAAATTTAGGCTTGGATGGAGGAAATATGAGAATTTGGAAGAGAAAACCGGAGTTAATTGATCTGAACTCTAGACGACAACAACAACAACAACAACTAAGCATTTGTCCCACTATGTGGGGTTGACTATATAGATCATATTTCGTCATTGGGTACGGTCACGACACATTGATTCATTTATATTCAAATATGAAAAGAATAATTTTGATGTTCCATATTTCACTACACCAAAATCTCCCTTAGGAGGCGAGTCCTAAGGGAGATTGGATGGCAGCACTCGCCTCCAGTGCGGGCGCCTCCCTTTGGAGGGGCCCGCACCCGCCTCCCCTGTTGGGGGTTATTGGAGGCGGGTGCAAAATGCACCCGCCTCCAATAACCATTAAACATAATGGTTATTGGAGGTGGGTGCATGTTGCACCCGCCTCCATTAAGTGTTATTCGAGGCGGGTGCAATTTTGCACCCGCCTCCAATAACCCCTAGTAAAAAAAATTTAGTTTCTTTTTTTTTCACTTTATGGCTTTAGTAGGAATCGAACTCGCGCCTGAAGTTTCACTTGACTCTTGCACATTAAATTTACCACTACGCTACATATACTATGTATTTAATATTAAAATCGAAATTATATATTTCTTCTAAAACTTGTGATTTTTATTATCTACTAATTTTTCGCTTCGCTAGAATCTCGATAAATTTTCAAAATTATTTTCAACAGTCCAAAATAAAGACAATTTTTGATCTAGTATTGAAAATTAAAAAAAATATCGCTTTCGTGTTTTGAAATTGGGGTTCACCCGCCTCCAATTAGGGAGACAATTGGAGGCGGGTGAAGGTATCACCCGCCTCCAATTATCACCGGCCTCCAATTAGGGAGGAAATTGGAGGCGGGTGATACCTTCACCCGCCTCCAATTAGGGAGGTAATTGGTGGCGGGTGACCCCTTCATCCGCCTCTAAATTCTATTTAGCCACCAAATACCCGCCTCCAAAGGGGCTCCTCCTTTGAGCATTTCTGTAGTAGTGTTTGTACAAATTTTTTAAGAAAGCATCAAATTTAAGCACTCATCATAACAAAAGAAACAGATTAAATCATGAGACTTTAATGGTTAGCTATACTTTATGCCTGCCTCAAAACGCATCTCTACTAAAAGGCATCCATCTTTTAGCAGAAAAACTTATATGAACTTAAAGATTAAGCACCAAAAAAATATATAGCTAATTAGATTGGTTCCAAGCGCTGTGTTTTCACAAAGTAAGCAGCAAAACTGGAATCAAGCAAAGTATTCACATCAAATCTGCCCATTATTCTACTACATCACAATGGCTTTTTGATTGCACTCACCAACATTCTGATAGTGATATCCAAATATCTTATTGTGTTGTATGGAAGCCGGAAGGGAACTGCAAGCAGTGAGTTTTTTTACTTTTTATGTGGTGACGGTTGGGGTTGATCGGCCGGTGAACTCCGCTATCTTCGACAGCTTAATAGCAACTTCCACCTGCGGTGCCAACACAACAACCAGTTTCAGAGACCAAATTAAAGGATGTCAGATTAGTATATTATGTGATAAACATCAGCTGCAGAGTGAGTATCTTAGAAGAGGAGCAAGTGCTTCAGCAGAATCTCTGCCGACTTTTGATGAATCCTTCTCGTATTGCTCAATGTAGACACGGATTGTAGCACCCTCTGATCCAGTTCCTGAGAGACGGAAAACCTGACACAAAAATCGAGATTTATGGGAGAGATCAGTAATCACCAAATGAGATGCTTTTGATGTACAAACCCAGACATCATTTACTTCAAAAGATTTCACACACACAATGAGGGGGACATGGAGGACTTATACCAATCGAGAACCATCTTCGAAAAGATAGCGGATCCCCTGATGCTTGGAGATGGAAACGTCAACTGGATCTTTGTACTCAAAACTCATCAGCATCGGCAACTTTCGAAACATCTGAACGTATGCCCCTTATGATTCTACATTTATAGAACAGCACAAGGATTTTATAAGAAATGGATTTATTGCAAAAATGAGACGTGCATGCTAAGTGATTCAGTAAATAATCAACCTTGTTGCATACAAAACTCTTATTTAAAACACCAGGCAGTTTTCCCGAAATCGTAAGCAGCCAACAAATACAGCTAAATCACAAAGAGCAACATACGGGAAGGTCTTACAGTACTGAGGTAACAGGTAACTGACAAGTCTGCCAATCACTATATGTTCTCGTTTTCCAGCCAAACAATCTAACGACCTAAACAGGTTTTGCTCATTTACTTAGGGTATAACTATACATATGTGTGGTGTGTGTGTGTGTGTGTGAGAGAGAGAGAGAGAGAGAGAGAGAGAGAGAGGGAGAGAGTAATACTCATTCACTTCACCGAGGGAGGATTGCAGCTTCACCAAGTGTGCCATCAATTCTTTAGCACCACCTGCATCAACATTCTTTAAAAGAGCAAAGATGAATCGCATTAAGACAAAACCATTGATAATCCTATGGCTTAGCAAACTAAATCCATGCTTTTGACAAACTGGCACATACAAGGGATTCAAATATTTGTGGATATTATCATTTATCTTCATACCTCATAATCATATTGCGTGTAATAGTGGCGTCCATACTTGGACCAATGGTTGCGAACAATCTCTTCAACCGTCACAAGTTTCCCCCCTCCCACGTTGTCTTTCTTTTTGTAGGCAAGTATAGATAGCCAAGCTAAAACAGCCCAGATTCCATCCTTCTCGCATATATGATCCGAGCCTATCAAGCAAAGCTATAAGTTATTTGTGTTCCTCAGTAATTATAAAAGTTTACGCAAGTTTTTCCTGCAGTGACTAAGAATTTCAACCACTGGGGTTGTCCTAGTGACCACCAAGCTTCTTGCTAGGGCCAGGGGGCAGGATCAATCTTCCCTTCCCCCGCATATTCCCCCAATTGTAATTAAGTGTAGTTTAGAGCCCTCTTTTGGTATACAAAGTAAAACTTTTCACTAGTAGACTCACCGCCCATTTATGTGGGGCGAAAATGTATCCACAAAAAAAAAAAAAAAAATCACTAGGAAATTTTGCCATGGAGTCTACCAGTTCCAAAGCTTTCTTCACCACAAACAGAGCACATTCCAGCATCCATCAAGTTACCGAAAAATTTCCAACCAGTACGGGACCTTTAGAAAAATAACAGGCAGAACATTCACTGCATTAGAAAAGGATAAACATTGAAACACCAATAAAGAATAATAAAATTCAAATGAGTACCTCAAAGAATTTCAAGTTGAGATTTTTAGCTACAACATCAAGAGCAGCGGAAGTAGGGACGCTCCTACAAACAGAGAAAAATAAATTAAACTTCACAGAAGGGTTTGACCAGGTGACATGTTCATTTATGTAAGTGCACACAACCAAACAGACACAAGCATGCATATACAAATATAGGAATAGAAATCTAGGAGGATGAAAAAGAACAAACAGGCACACCCATGCAACAGTCAACTAAGAAACTGCAAACAAGACCTGGCAACTCCTTTCAGACTCGGCAATAATAGCAACAGAATCTGTTAACAATTGTCAAAGAAGAAGAACAAACAGGGAAAAAGAAGAACAATCAAACTTATAATTTCAATAGAACAACTAAACAATACGACTGAATAATCCCGTCCCAAATAGGGCAAACAAGAGTATATATAGAACTACGAATTAGTCTACCCTAATCCACCTTAATCCAATAAGGAAACTAAACATATTACTACCATAAATCTATTATTATCATAAACTTACTATTACCATAAACCTATTATAACTATATATCTAACATCCCCTCTCAAACTCACGATGAATTGAGTCAACGAGAGTTTGCTAATCATAAACGAACCCAGAAAATACAGATACGACTGTCGAAAACCTTCGCCACGCCGCCGGAAATAGAAGAAGACACAAACATGACTGTCGTAAACCTCCGCCACGCCGCCGGAAACATAACAATCAGATAAGCCTCAACTGCGATTGAAGGAAACCTCCGCCACACCGCCCAAAGCAGACCTCTCACAAATGCGACTATCGGAAATCTCCGCCACGCCGCCCAAAGTTACAGTCGACTGCCCAAATTGCCACCAATCGAAGTCGACTGTTCAAATTACCAAATTCTTTCCAAAACCAAGTTTCCCATTACCCAATCCCAGCCCAGAAAAATTCTTTCCAAAACCAAGTTTCCCATTACCCAATCCCAACCCTCTCTGGGCTGGATTGTTCATCTTGGCCCAACAAACTTGTTGAGCGCATCCTCTCCATTTCTCTTAGGCCCGCAAAACCCACGATGCAGACCCGCTTCAAACCCAATTCATCCGACCCGACCCGATAGTTTGACCTACCCGGAAGCCAACCCACTTCCAGAACAGCGCCGCCATATGCTCAAAACAGTTCAAGTCGCTCCGATGACCGAACCGCCATATCGTCATTGACCCAGACTGAATACCGGTAGTGACCGTCTCCATTCCTCACAGCCCGCAAAACCCAATTCATCCGAGCTTCCCGACGCATTGAGGGCTCGGATAAATCTGAGAAGAATTCCCAAATCGATAACCCAGCCCTCGCTGCCAAGTCTCAGCTTTAATCTACGCCCGAGCTCAATGCTTCGATGCGCCGATGATAATTTTCCCAGTCCGATACATCCCTTCATGCGCGGCTACCAACCCATCACAAAGAGCTTAATTTATCAAATATGTTGCCCTTGAAAATTGACCCATATTTGAGAATGAAATCAATTCGGCAGAACCAAAAAGGAGAGCCCAACCATAAATGGATAAATCCAAATCGGTAGTTCCATTTGAATTTGGTTGAAAAAACTCTCAAGAAACTAAGATTTCTTAAAACCAAATTGTCTACCAAGTTCAAAAACAAATTCAATTACCTAATTAATGCACAGCAACTCCAATCACCATCGCAAGAATGCTCCGCGGCCCAAACCAAAAGCAAAACACAACTCAATAAAAAATTGAAGCAAATTGCAAATTTTATTCAAACCAAATGCGAACTCAATATAACCGAAGCAGCAATTTTTTTTTTCTTCTTTTTCTTTCTCTTCTTCTTCGGTTTTCCAATTTCCAACCTTAGCTCTGATACCATGTTAATAATTGTCAAAGAAGAAGAACAAACAGGGAAAAAGAAGAACAATCAAACTTATAATTTCAATAGAACAACTAAACAATACGACTGAATAATCCCGTCCAAAATATGGCAAACAAGAGTATATATAGAACTACGAACTAGTCTACCCTAATCCAATAAGGAAACTAAACCTATTACTACCATAAATCTATTATTACCATAAACTTACTATTACCATAAACCTATTATAACTATATATCTAACAGAATCAGATGGAGTCACGAAAAACCTGTTACATAAAAGAATAAGTTTACATGCTCTTCATGAAACATAGGGAACTGTCAAGCCAAAATCAAAGCAAGAACCTACTTTTTCCCAAGGACCATGTTACGGTCAGCATCTCCATCAGCAGCAGTACCAAATTCTGGTGTGTCACTTACACTTGTTTTACCCAATGCCATACGGTCAACCAATTCTTTTGCATAGGTAAGATTAGGATCAGGGTGGCCTCCACCAAAGTGCGATATGAGTCCAATTTTAAGGACTAAAACGAAACAATTTCAAATCCAAGGCTGAAAATGTGACATGTAATCAAATTTAGAGACTAATGGAGTTATTATCTCTAGTGTTTTTTTTTTTTTTTAAATTTCGATAGTTTTCAATTTAATCTTTTCATTACTAGCCTTTTGCATTATCTTCTTATAAGTAGGAATTTCTTCCTTCTTCAAATAAATATAAATTTCATTAATTTCATGTAAAGATTTACTTGAAGACTCTATTGAATGATAAGTGAAAAAATTTGTACAAAATTTATATTTGTATAAGAGATTTGTCTAGCGATTTTTCATTCTACTATTTAAATCTATATAAATTGATATACTTATTTAAATCCCTACGATATTGATTAAGGGCTTGTTTGATGACCCAACTTAATGTTTAAAATTTTTGATTAAGAGATAATGAATTTTAGAGTGTTTGATAACGGAAACTCAAACCTCTTAATCGTTTAAGCACTGCTTATTTTCTTTACAAAAAATTAAGCGAAAAAAGTCAACTTATTGCTTATCGCTTAATGCTTCGCGTAATAATTATTTAAATAATTCATATTTAATTTTTGAAAATACCCCTTTTATTTTATTTATATTGATTTAACTATAATAATAATTTTAGTTTTTCTTCATTAGCATACCACGTATTTTAAAATTTTTCATTATACTATTGTCAAATAAAATTTAATTTATTTTTACTATTATATTTTGGTATTAAAATTTTATTTAATAAATTATATCATTTACATATTTTTATAGATCTCATTCATACGATATGTTTTATATTACTTATATAGTTTATTAATTATATATGAATTTATTGTAAAAATTATAATTTCTTTTAGACTACAATAATGGATTCATTTTTCATTTTCCAAGGGTTTTAATAAATTGTAATAATTATTTTTGTATTTTTCTAATCATTCAATTTAACGTGTTTTATCTTATTTTGTTTCTTTATGTCTTTCATTAATCATAATTAATGTTTTATAATAAAATTTGATATTTCGCATATATAAATATAAAACAATTCAGCATAAGGGTAAAATTGTATATTTTAAGAATTTCAGCAATAAGATCAGCATATTTATCAAACAAGATCGATTGATTAAGTATTATGATTCAGAGGTTCGAAAAATATATTTCAGCATTAAGATGTTAAGTGCTTAATCAATTTAGCATTAAACATTCAGATATAAGCATTAATTTTTATCAAACAGACCCTAAGTATATCTTAACTGCCACGTGTGACATTGTTTGTGGCCGGATGACATTTAAAAAAAAAAAAGAGAATAACTTTAGTTAGGATTTTACTGTATATTCACTACTACAGAATGGACTTTTAACGGATGTAGTTTAACGGCGGAAGAGACGAAACCGCCATTAAAAAAGAAAATACGGATTTTCTATGGCGGTTTATATATAAACCGCCGTAGAAAGCCATTATCTACGGCGGTTAGCAAATAATCGCCGTAGTAACTAACTTTCTATGGCAGTTAATTGAAAACCGCAGTAGAAAGTGACTTTCTACGGCGGTTGTAATAAAACCGCCATAGAAAGTAAACTTTCTATGGCGGTTTTATTACAACCGCCATAGAAAGTCACTTTCTACGGCGGTTTTGAATTAACCACCGTAGAAAGCCATTATCTATGGCGGTTATTAAATAAACCGCCGTAGAATAGACATATTTAACCCTAAATAACAGCGTGTATCTCTATATGCAAGGCCTTCCTGAGCCCGGAAGTCGTCTTCTCCAACTTTCTACTATAGTTTTACACATTTCATGTTTAGAATGGTTATTTGAAGCTCCAATTTACCACTTTAAGGTTAGAGACTACTAAAATTTCTCACTATTAGCTTATTCTTGTACATTAGATATGTATATATTGAATTTATTTTTATTTATGGTAGATTGAACATTAAAGTTACAATCCATATATGGTGAACCTTAGTATTGTGGATTGGTAGTTAGTTATACTTTGTAGTTTGTTGTTGATGTGACGCAAAAAATACACTTCAGGTGGTGCTTCTCAAAGCCCAGTAAAACTTCTTGAAAAGTATGGCCCAACTTGAACGAAGCTTTGCCGTAAAGAATGACGAGCACGCTGGGGAACCGATCTGGGTAGCTCGGATCAACGAGGTTGATAGAGAGAAGTGATTCGTACTGTTCCGGTGACAATATTAGATGATCAAGAAAGAAGCGGGGCTTTCCCCCCTGTATAAACTCCGACGGTCAAGTTAGAATTGTTGGAGAAGATAAACAGTAAAGATGAATGCTTGAAATGGTAAAGATTGCGTACCTCACTAAGTCTGAAGACTTAGTATATATACCTCCAAGTTGAAATGTGTCCGTTGAACCTTCATGATCGACTTGTTCACCTGCTCCTCCTGTTTAGCGTGGCGTGGACGCTACCATTTTGACCGGGTTTCATGGGTGTCTTCCTCTCTTAGAAGATCTGGAAATCCCTGCGTGTAATCGAAAAGACATACCTAATCTATGACAATTTTCACATACTGTGTCAGTGAAGCAGTGTAGGTCGGTCTAATTATCTTAGATCGGTCAGGCCAATTATCATGATAGGAACGCGAGGGAATGACCGAGGCATTCTAAAGTCTAAAATCCGATCTAACCTTTTACGAGATATACTGTCTGGATCGGTTTTATGGTTCTGACCAACCTATGTTTGTAACAAAAATACTCATTGGCTTGGTTTGGACGATCTTTCCGACCTAAGCGTGGTTCAGGGCTCTACATGCGTCTTTTTATCCTTCACTGTTTATTTTTATTTTAGTCCATTGGGCTAGGCCCAATGGAGATTCAATTTCATGCACACCAACAAGTCCCCCCAGTATTAGGTTTTACCGATCTAAAACTTAATACTTTTTACGTTTTTCCGAACTGAAACTTAGCCTAAAGTACTTATCATGGATTCCCCGATATCAGTCCGAGCCAATTTTCCGAGCTAAGCGTGATTCTTACTATGTTTTACCGAGGCCAAAAATGTGACTAAGGTATTTATCAAGTATTCATCCGACCTATGCATTATCGAATATGGCGAGATACAACTTAAGAGATTCGATCTACAGTAAATGTCATGTCATCTGATTCACAAGTAACAATTGCAGTACTGACCCAAAGAATTTGAACAGACTATTGGACAAATTAATTAACGCATCAATAAAGGCATACCTTTTCGTTACCCGAAGTCTGGATTTTGAAGAGTCGAGATGTGACTGGACACATCTTCGCGACTGTTAAGGCAACCAGTACGACTTCCCATGCCTTTACTGTCTCCAAAGTGGCATTAAAGGCTGCAACGATTGGTTTGCCCGCGACCACTCGATCTCCCCAAGGTTTCTCTATAAAAGCCGTAGGATTTGGCCTTTGGCAACATTACTTCATTCGCATCCTGAAAAGAGAAAAGGAAAAATTCTTGTGCTTTCCTCCTCCTGCCGAAGTAGTTGTTCCTCGCCGGAGTCCGTTGGTGCTGTCTCCCTGCTTTGCCGTCTTTGTCCGCGCTGTTGCTTCGCCGTCACCGCGACTCTTACCTTCGTTCATTTGACTGCAATGGCTTCCGAAAGAATTCCGGCACCGGAGCCTTTCGCCAAAATCCGGCCTCAGGTCAGTGAGCTCTTCCCCCTTTCTTTTTTTATAAATAAACTGCTGATTTAGCTTTAAATTTCTGGTATGTTCGAAGCATGAACCCTTCATAGGATCTGTTATCTCGATTTATGCATGATTTTGGCACCTCTTTACTGCATTCTGTAGATATGGCTGCCTTGTATGATTTTCAACCCGAAGAGATAGCTTCCGAGCTTACCAGGGTAGAGCTAGAGACCCTAAAATCGACCCACTTCCTTGACCCATCTATCTAGACCCGTCTACCTACACCCGAGGAAAGGATAACTAGTACATCTGGGGATTGGGTCGGGATATACGAACATCATGTAAAGTTCAGGCTAAGGTTCCTGGCCCCGAATTTTTTAAACGAGCTATGTGATTACTTGTATATCGGGCTGAGCCAATTAGTACCTAACGCCCTTAGGTTTTTGGTGGGGTTTATGTGTGTCTGTTTTGGGGCTAGGATCCGACCCACTGTAGATTTGTTCCTCCAGTTTTATACCGTCCGTCAGTATCCTTATAGGCAGGGGTGGGTGTCGTTCCAAAAACGTAGAAACGGGCCCATACTTATAACCGACTCTCCCGACACCAACAAACATTGGAGGGCGAGGTACTTTATGGTGAAGGCCGACGAAGCAAATATCCCTTGCCGTTGGTCAAAGTTTATAGTGCCGGTGGATCAAACCCGAGATAAGTCTAACCCCATAGTGCAGTCGGACTATAAGGCGTTAAGACATTTCACCAGCTCGGAAAAATACTCGGTTAGGTACCCTTCAGAGGGTCTTCTGGTCTGGGCCAGGCTGAGCCAAGCCCCCGATGTAGAGGAAGAATGTAAATACCTGTTCTCTGATCTTTTATTTATCGTCTTCTTACCCTTCCTAGATCGATGATTCTGACCATTGTATGTTGTTTGTTTTCAGGTGGCTTCGGTGGATTTGGCCGGAAGAAGAAGGCCAACAAGCCAGCGGCGGCTTCGGGGTCTTCGAAGAGACCGGCCGAGATCGACCTTACGGAGGAAGTTGAGGTCGCCATCCTCCCAGCTCAGCACTAGTACCTCGGGCTACAAAGAAGAGCAGGCTGACCCCTGCAGAAGTTCAGGCTGCTAAGGCTCCACAATTGCTGACAGGCTCCATCCTGCCAAGCCCAGATGAGTTGCTGGGACCCGTGGACCCTTTGTCTCAGGAAAGGATAATACTACTAAAGGAGCCAAGGGAGTGACCGGCCTCCCTAGCCCGGCCTATGCACCAGATCCATTTGGCGGAGCCTCAGCCCGAGGACGTTAGGCCCTATGCGGAGTTGGTGTCTAATCCCATAACTCCCTTATGGAGATCGTGGAGATGAGTGGCCAGATGAGGAAAACCCTTGATCAGCTGGCACAACAAGAGGCCTTTCTGGCTTCGCACATAAAAAGGGTAAGCTTCCAAATTCACAGTTAGTTATTGAGAATAAATGATTACCTTGTGGTGCTTTTATAATACCCTGGATCGATTTTTGCAGGTCGGCGTAAATTACGCTGCTACGGCCAAGAGGACGATAGCTTTGGATATTCTGGCCCAAAGCTATGAGCAAGAAAGGTCGAAGAAGCCGGCCGAGGCAATTGAGGATCTGGAGATGAAGCTGGGGGTCGAATCCAGCAAAGTAACGCAGCTCGCGGCCACCAACACCAAGCTCCATGCAGAAAACCAGGAGCTGGGTACAAAAGCTAGTCGGCTGGAGACTAAGAACCAGGGCTTGGAAGCTGAGGTGGCCGCCCTGAAGGAGGAAAGGCCGCCCTGGAGAAGGAAAAGGCTGCCTTGGTGAAGGCAGCTGAGGAGGAGGCAAAGAGGGCTGCCGAGCTGCTCAGCCCGGCGGAGATCGAAGCGGCACGCCAAGCTACTTTGAAAGCCTTTAAGGAGGGCCCCCTGCTGGACCTGATAAACCGGCGCTTCTTGGAGCTGATTCAGTGCGGGTATACCCTGTGCTGGGACGAGCTAAAAGGTTCCAGGTCGGTGGAAGATGTTCCTGCGGACTCCATAGCCCAGACTTCCTTGCTTCCTCAGGGTCGCGATCCTTTTGATCTGGTAGAGGATATCAAGGAGGAATGCCGAGCTAACGGTGTCCCTCTACCGGAGAATGCTGAAGAAGACCCGGAGGCCGACCCCCAAGAGGCAGCAGATGAAGCGACTTCTCAAGCTCCTCCTTCCTGAGATCGGGCTTACCCTTCTTAACAGTGGCCATGACCATGTTGCCGACCTTCCTTCCTAGCTCTTCTTTGTATTTTTTCTTTTTGAAGAATTTTTCTGATTCTGGTCCCTTTCGAAGAATTTTTGTAATTTTTAGATCGGCTTTGTACCCGAGCTCGTTTATTGAATAAAGACCTTCTTTTTCTTCTCTTGTCATCTTAAATTTGATACTTTTCCTGACTTTAACTCTGACTGCTTCATAGATAGTATTTCCTTAAGTGTGCTGCGTTCCAAGCCCGCGGAATCAGCTGTCCTTGCAAATCTTCCAAAACATAACTTCCAGTAGGTCGGGCTTCGATCACCCGGTAAGGCCCTTCCCAATTAGATATTAACTTGCCTTGTTCTTGCGGTTTGCTGATAGCTCGGTTCCGTAAAACTAAGTCTCCTGGTATGAAGGCCCGATGTTTGACCCGAGTGTCATAGTGTTGCCGAACTAAATTTTTGTAATTGAGTTGGTGTACATAGGCAGTGTCCCGGGCTTATTCCATCAAATCCAAGCTAAGCTCCAAGTTTTTCTGATTCTGGTCCCTTTCAAAGTGCATAACCCGGGGGGCACCACTTTGTATTTCTGGGGGGATAACAGCATTGACCCCAAAGGCTAGCTCGAAAGGGGTCTTCCCCGTAGTCGATTTAGGCGTAGTCCGGTGGCACCAAAGTACATGGGGCAGCTGTTCTACCCAATTTTTGCCTTTATTTTCTAGCCTGGTTTTCAACCCGTGCAACAAAGTTCGGTTCGTGAGTTCCACTTGCCCATTTGCCGGAGGATGAGCTACAGATGCGAAACGTTGGGTGATACCAAACTTTGAACACAAGGCTGTGAACTCCTTGGATTCGAACTGGGTCCCATTGTCCGAGATAACCGAGTTGGGCATGCCGAACCGACAGATGACTTGTCTCCAAAGAAATCGAGCTATGGTTCGCCCAGTAATGTTTGTCAATGCCTGGGCTTCCACCCATTTTGTGAAATAGTCTATGGCTACGACAAGATAATGACAAGAACCGATCTTAGGGAACTACCCCATGAGATCTATTCCCCATTCCGCGAAAGCCCAAGGGGCAGTTATCCCCGTAAAGCTGGAGGCCGGTAACCTGTGAATTGTCGCGTTGTGTTGGAAACTGGGACACCGTTGAACATATTCTACTGCTTCCTGGAATAATCGGGGCCAATAAAACCCAGCCCCAATTATTTTCTTGGCCAAATTCCGAGCCCCAATGTGAGACCCGCAGTCTCCTTGATGTACTTCCTTCAGCACGGCTTCTGCTTCTCCTGAACCCAAGCACTTTAGTAAGGGCATCAAGAAACCCTTTTTGTATATATCTTCCCCGATTATTTGATAGTGTTCAGCCTTTCTTCGTATTCGTTGTGCTTCCTTTCGTGAATCTGGTAGAGTGTCATTTTGTAAGTATTGCCATAGAGGAAATCTCCAATCCTGACCTTCACTTATGGACAAGATTGTTGGTTCGGCTGTACTCCTAGTCTGTACTTCTTCTACTAGAACGCTTTTAGTTAGATGAGAGAAAACCGAAGAAGCCAATTTGGACAGGGCATCTGCATTTGTGTTTTTACTTCTTGGGACCCGCTCTATAGTCCATTTTGGAAAAATTTTTAGCTGCTGCTGCACCAGTGTTAAATATTCCTTCATTTGCCGATCCTTAGCCTTATACTCCCCCAAAATTTGTTTAACTACCAGCTGGGAGTCTGAACAAATTTTTAGATTTCCGACCCCGAGTTTCTGAGCTAATTTTAGACCGGCTATCATGGCTTCGTACTCTGGTTCATTATTTGTGGCCGTAAAGCATAATCGTAGAGCGTAAGTGTGGACTTCTCCAACAGGGCTGGTGAGGATGATCCCCGCACCCGATCCGGACTGGCTAGAGGCACCATCTACGTAGAGTGTCCACAAGTCATCACATTTTGCCACGGTTAAAAGAAGATCGGTTTCTTGTGACGGGCCAGGTATGCTTTCTTGGTTGTCTAGTACTCCTTCAGCTATGAAATCTACTAATACTTGCCCTTTAACTGCGGTGCGAGGGGCAAAGGTGATGTCGTACTCCCCCAATTCGATGGCCCATTTGGTGAGACGACCAGAAACTCCTGCCTTTTGTAGGACGGCTTTGAGAGGTGCGTCGGTATAGATGGTGACTCCGTGGGAGTTGAAATAAGGTCGGAGACGCCGTGTGGAGTGAACTAGAGCCAAGACTAGCTTTTCCAGGCTAGAATAGTTTTTCTCAGCTGCCTGCAAAACTTTGGTAATAAAATAGATAGGTCTTTGAACCCGGTTATCTTCTCGAAGCAAAACTGAACTAATTACGGATGCAGTGGTAGCTATATACATATATAATTGTTCTCCAGGAATAGGCATGGTTAAAGATGGCAATGAAGCTAAATATGTTTTTAGTTGTTCAAAAGCAGTTTGGCATTCCGAAGTCCACACAAATTTATCTGTTTTCTTTAAGATGCTAAAAAATGGTAGGGCTCGTTCTGCTGACCGAGCTAAAAACCGATTTAAAGCCGCTAGTCTACCAGTTAATTGCTGCACTTCACGAATTGATCTAGGCGGATACATTTGTAGGACAGCTTCTACTTTCTTTGGATTAACCGAGATACCCCCCTCAGAAACCATGTAACCTAAGAATTTTCCCGAAGTAGCCCCAAAGACACATTTTTTTGGATTTAACCTTAATTGATATTGGACAAGAGTTTCAAGTGTTTCACGTAAATCAAGCAAATAGGCAGACTCGTCCTTACTTTTAACAAGCAAATCATCAATATATGCTTCCATGTTCCGACCTAACTGGTTTTTGAAAATTTTGTTTATCAAACGCTGAAAAGTAGCTTAGGCATTTTTCAAACCGAAAGGCATAGTAATAAAGCAATAAGTACCTTTGTCCGTGATGAAAGATGTTTTCTCCGCGTCTTCCTTAGCCATGAAAATCTGGTGGTAACCCTTGTAAGCATCCAAGAAGTTAAGGAAATGGAATCCAGCTATGGCGTCGACTAGAACGTCGATCAAAGGTAGGGGGAACCAATCTTTGGGGCAGGCTTTGTTTAGGTCGGTAAAATCTATGCACATACGCCACGAACCATCGGGCTTGGGAACCAACACAGGGTTAGCTAGCCATTCAGGATAATCCACTTCTCGAATGATACGTACCTCCGAAAGGGCGTTAACTTCGATCTCCACGTATCTGCTGCGTTCTCTTCCCAGGTTACGCTTTCGTTGACGAACCGGCCTATGATTGGCATCAATGGATAGCCTGTGTTCAATGATATTTCGAGAAATGCCAGGCATGTCTTCCGGCCCCCAAGCAAAGACTTCCGCAAACTCACGCAAAAGGTTAAGTAAATCATGTTGTAACTGAGGAGGTAAATCAGCCCCAATCTTAATTACCTTGTTTGGATCGGCTGCCAGGGGGATGATCTTTACCTCGGCCCCTGCTTCAATGGACCGATCTGAGCTACCTGTCAGGTCGGTGATGTTAATGGGATGAGTAGTATTTCCAGTGGGGGTAGGCAGCGAAGCTCGGAGTGCGGAGGTCGGAATGACTGTAGAGGCAGCTTTTGATTTCCGATCCGTTGGTGTTTGTTCCCTTAGGGAAGCCGTGTAACACTGCTTAGCTTGTATAACATCACAACGAAGAGTAGCTACCCCACCCATAGTGGGGAATTTCAAAAGCATATGCATGGTAGAAGCAATGGCCTGGAACTGACAATGGCGATAAACGTTGGAAAGATTGGAAATCCTTTTTAGGTAGATATGTCAATGGCGACTTGAAAGGTGAGGACCTATGCCTTGAATATAAATATCTCCCAAGGGAGACATGGCTTAAATTTAATGCTAGCCGTGAAACAGAAGAATGGAAGGTGGTTATTTTAATTTTTTTTTCCTTCTTCTTTTTGGATATTTGAAATTGCTCAGTTTATGGATAATCTCTTTTCATTTTATTTTTCTCTAGGCAATTCATGGTAAAGCTTAAAGGAATGCCAATTTGAATTCTTTTTACCATAATTTATCTTAGGGTGGATACCGACTACTGAAGAAGAATTTGCATAAAGAGGCATTGATTGAAAATGGGGAGAAGGCTTTAGAGGATGGTACGTCCAAAGAAGAAGGAGAAGAAGCTTATGCAGGGCCAGTCCGTCATCTACTTTGGAGAAAGTCTCACACAAACAAAAACAGTGAATACTTTATCCTAGAGGCTGGTCGTGTTGGAAGTGAAATTGTAAGTTTACGCCATACATTTTCTTATGATGAAATTGTTTCAAAAACTCATATTATTAATACTATCATGATTGATTTAAATTTCATATTTTTGGTGAAACGTTTAGGAAAAGTTATATGTGCGCGAGTCCCAATGAGAGAAAGTTTCAGTGAGTAGGAATGACATACTTGTCAAGGCAACAGGAAAGACCGATCACCCCAGTCGTATTCGCGGTCATTCTACCAGGGCCCGTATAACAGATGTTTTTCAGACAACAACCCCGTCACTTAAAGCTGAACTAGCTTTAACTAAAAGGAAGCTTCAGAAATCCACAGCACAGCTTGATGAATGTCAAACATATCTCAAGATGATGGTGGGTTTTATATGTACTAAGATGGGGACTGACTATAATTCTGCAAGAGCCCGATATGTTTGAGGTACTGGTAGCCATGATTCCACTGTGAGTCCTACGATTCTGCCTAAAGTACATCGTAGCCATATGTTTCCCCTCTAATCCCTACAAGTTTGCCTGAGTTACATACTATCCCTGTTTCATCTATGATCCCGATAAGTAGGAATGAGGTTCACAGTAGCCCTATTCCAACAACCTTAGAAGATCGGAGTTCTTTAGGGGATTACAAGGTAACTAAAGTACATTTATGTATGTTATCTTTGTTTCTATAATTTTTTTCATATTGTCAATGCTAAAAAAGATTGATATTGCTTTTGATGATTACACTTAGTTTTTGGATTTAACGAAAATAGTGCAATAATGTTCATTGACTTGCTTATTATCTCAGGACGGGTGTGACTGTCACCTGTTCATCTGTGAGGATACATGTAAGAGACGTAAGCTTGTGGCCAAGGGAAATGTTTATAAGTAGAAAAAGCACCACGGGCACGAGGTAAAGAAAGTTTGCGCGAGGGTACAATTAAAATTTCATATGATGACATTGGCCCGCTGCCATTTCCTGAGGAAGATGCTTCAATTGTGGGAATGTGTCATTCCTGTTTTGTGGAATGACCTATACATTTGATTGAGCTTATTCCCGATCCTTTAAAAAAGGTATATGCTTACATTTATTTCTGAATTACTTCATACCTTTTTGTATAATGAATTTTATTTCAAATGGTCTTAGGTGGAGAAAAGTTCAAAAAAGAAAAAAGGTCCTTCGAATTCTATGAATGAGATAAGATCATCTTCGACCACTACATATGAAATGGCATCCACTTCGACATCTAATCCATTGCACGAGTTAGAACTCCGATTAAAGAAATATTCGAACTTCAGCTTCATGTTTCAATTGACAAGAGACATCATAGGTGTAGATCATCCTATTAGTATGGATCGAATGGATGTCATTGAATTATTATCAAGAGAAAAGGAGGTCACAAACTGTTGCATGCAATTGTTCATCAGGTGAGTTTCGACCAATTAATTTTCTTTGTATTTTCAATTATTGTTATACATAGTATTCTCTCTATGTGCCTGGACTAACCAAAGATGATAATGTAAATTTCCTAGAGCTTTACATGATTTGGTTCAAAGGAATGGCCACAAGGGGATAGAGTTTCTCTCAATGGATCATGTCACGGCATTAGGAAATGCATATGAAGATAGGGTACAATACATTGCACAAAACTTGAAAGATCGGAATAAATAAATTAATCTGGTACCGTATCTTCAGAGGTAAACACTGTAAGCCTTTCACTAATTTTTAAGAAACACTGATTTAAAGATCTGAGGTCATTGAATTTTTTGTTTGCAGTGAACGGATGCTTATAGCCATTAGACCGATTGAAAAAGTTGTGTACTGGTTTGATTCATTACAAAACCCACAAAAAAAGGAGGCAGTAATACTTATAGACGAGTGAGTTATATTAACTAATATTAGATTGTATAATTTGTAATGCCAATCATATATACCTATGTTGCTAATTATTTTTATTCATCATTCATATTTTATAGGGTGATGTTTAACTATCAAGCTTTCCTAGGATTGCCGAGAGTTGTGCATATGCGACCTGAATGGATAGTAGTTAAGGTAAAATTAGAACTTATTGAATTTTTTTTTTAATGTTGTGTTGTATACAATTGTATGATCTTCTGACTCGTATAATATTATTCAATAGCATAAAAAACAAAAGTCTATCTGGGAGTGTGGCTACTATGTCATGCATTACATGTACCACATCGCAATGAAATCCGAGACATTGGCACTCGAAAAGATATTTGATTTTGATTTCACATAACTTATTTGATTGTATTTCATTTTGCTACTCAATTAGGATTTGTTTTTATACTCCGTGGCAGTACTTCAAGATTGACCGCACTCCATTAACCACTGAGGATATAGATGCTATGAGAATTTTGCGCTAGTTATATTGTGGAGCATTATTCAAGTAGTACTTGATGGTTGTTTTGCTAGTGTAAAAACTTGTTGATATTATAGTTGTATGAATTGTTGTGGATATGCGACTGTAATGTAATAGTGATTTCTATTTCTATCTTGGCAATATTTTGTATATTTATTTTAAACTTTTAGAAGCAGGTTTTGCTCTAAACCAGAGAAAGCTTAGAACTTTCTATGGCGGGTATGGAAAACGCCTTAGAAAGTTTAGAACTTTCTATGGCGGTTTAGATAGAGCAATAGAAAATGAGTACTTTCTACGGCGGTTTTGTTTAACCGCCGTAGACAGTCCTGACTTTCTACCGCGGTTCGGGTGGGAACGCCGTAGAAAGTCTTGTACTTTCTACGGCGGTTTTACTGGGAACCGCTGTAGAAAGTGACACTTTATACGGCGGTTCGGTTAGGACCGCTGTAGTATTAGGGACTTTCTACGGCGGTTGGGAAGAACCGCCGTAGAAAGTCCGAACTTTCTATGGCGGCTCTGAACCGCCGTAGAAAGTCCGGACTTTCTATGGCGGTTCCCAACCACCATAGAAAATCCGTAACCTTTCTACGGCTGCCAGATAGATGGCGGTTCAAATGCAAGAAAATCGTCGTTAAATGTGCGAAAAAACCGCCATTAAAGCCCCTTTTTGTAATAGTGATTGATGTAGGTGACCTAGTCTTTGCGTAGAAGTAACCAAATCAAAAGACAAGCATGAGTATTATTATTGCTAAAAGCTTATATTTTATTGGTCGGATACATCTAATTATGCGTGTATCAATTTTATCCTAAAAATATCACTTGTGTGTTATAAAAACATGTGTATTAACTACTCTCTAATGTATTGCGTAACATATAATTTATCACTTTTAGATATTAATGTATCATGATTATAAATTTAACTTCTAAACTATCACGTATTGAATTTAGTCATTAGTGTTTTAGCCTTTAATGTATGAGTTTTAGCGACTAATATATCACTATTACGTTAAAACAATAAACATCATACTGTTAAACTATCAGACAATCTAACAAGTTGTTATTATTTGAATGCATACGAAAATTTCAAAGTTTGGTAAGTGAAAATTAATTTTTGCATTATTCAATGTTTTACGTTGTAAAGTCAAATTCTGGTGATCACTATACATAGGGTTAAGCTCGATCTTTAAATGAATTATTCAAAAGACGTCACAGGTCCCTGCTCTATGCATGACTATATATGTTAAACTGCCCAAGATATCAGATTGGACTTTGATTCTTTTTTTTTTATTTTTTATGAGCGATTTACATTTACCCTGAATTTTGGGTATATTTATAAAACTAACTTTATTGTTTCAAAATTTATAAAATACACATTTTTCCAAATTATCCATTCTAAACTAATCATGTCAAGTATAAAATTATACAAAATAATTATGTGGAAATATAAATTATTTTTTATTTCAAATTTCTTTTTATAATTTTAAGGTTAAAGGGGTATTTTATAAATTTTAAAATAATAGGATTGATTTTGTAAATACACCCAAATTTTCTAGAGTAAATGTAGTTCGCCCTTTATTTATTTGGTTATTTATTAGTTCTTCCATATTGTTTTACATATATATATATATATATATATATATTTCCTCCTTTTCTTTTAGTCACGTATATTTTTGCCTGTCTTTAACATACTACAATTTGTACAACGAAAAATAAACAAACTTATTAACAAATTAGTTACGGATATTTTACATTTTCAATGCTTTTTTTTCTTTTGAATTTTTAATAAAAAAAATTCGGCATTTTTAAGATAAAAAAATAATAACGAAAACGTAGTACATATCGACCCAAATGTCTAAGCAATCTATACCTGTTCAATATTTTTTTTTTTCCCCAATGATTAGAAATTCACTTGACAATATCTTTAATCACAGTTAAGTAATGTAACTAGAAAATTAACGCAAAAGTTTGTATCCAACATGCGTATTATGATGTATCGCGTGTTGCATATACCTCTGATATATGGCGGAACCAAGGGGGTGGTTCTCGGAGCGTATTATGATGTATCGCGTGTTGCATATACCTCTGATATATGGCGGAAACAAGGGGGTGGTTCTCGGACCCCTCACCCTTATTAGCCGTGAATATATTTAATTGTCAAAAAACTATATGTATTTAATTATCAAAAACAAAAACAAAAACAAAAAAAAAATCATATATTAGATCCCTCAAAGAGTTTTTCTAGTTCCGCCATTGTGTATAGCATTGAATATATCATAGTCATGAGTTAGTTGTTAAATTATCGTATATCATATATAACCTCTAATGTAATGTCTATCATATATAGTCTCTCATATATCGAGTTTACCTATTGATACATTGTAATTAAATTAAAACAACAAAAATATTACATGTAAATATGTAATAAAAAAATTTACATATTAAATTTAGGGCCAGAATATCACTTGCTAGACTATTCGATCGTCCAGCAGAAAATTGCCTCAACTTATTATCAAACTTAGGGGGTTCCCGGAACCAATGGAGTAGAAAATCACACACACACACACACCCATAATGGCGTAGCCAGGAAAATATGTATAAGGGTTCTAATGTTTTCACTCAAATAAATAAATATATCACACATATAAAATATAAATATATAAGGGGTGAGGTGGCGTTTGGAGGGGTCTTGAGACCCTCTGGACCCCCTGAGTCCCCGTCCCTATATATATATATATATATATATATATATATATATTATTGGTCAATAAAAGGTTGTTGGCATTTGACTTGGCATCGCATATAAGGCTTTGTTTGTTTTATAATTTTTCTCAAAAAATCACACTTTTTTCACTAAAAAAAAATTTATAATTAATTAAACGCCTTCAACTTTTCTTAAATTTGAATTTTAAATTTTAAAATTTCCTCTCAAATTACACTCACATTATTTTGAAAATAATACAATCATTACACGTTTTATATTCTTTCCTATACAATTTTTAACTAAAAAAAATCCTACCAAAAAGATTTCTCCCCCAAAAAAGAAATCTCTTATTTGAGTTACAAAACAAACAGAGCCTTAGTATTAGCCTTTTCTTCAAAAAAAATTATATTCTTTCTTTTGCAAGTTGACGAGTTTGGTCCCCCATTTGGGTCAATTTTTTGAGTCATAACAATCGACTATATTCTTAATAATTGGCCGAGTCAATTAATGAAAATTTACAAATATAAAATACGTATATTAAGTTTTCCTTATGCTTAAATTTTTTTACAATTTTGAAAATTAATTTTATTTAGGTTAATTTGTCTCAATTTTTGTCTAAAATTTTTATTAAAATTATAAAAAGAAAAGTACATTAAGGATGTGAAATGTTACTTATAAAAAAGAAAATTAGATGAAAAATGAGAAATGAAATAAGCATCCATATGATTCCATAGTTTACTAGGAAGTTTGCAGGCTGAACACAAGGTCGCGTGTGTATATATCTACCCTATATAATAGAAACCAACATAGTTTTGATGTGAAAATGCCATGTGGCTGCCACATATATTTAACATTTAATTATGTTAAGTTTGCCACATAAGCACATTATTACCTCCAAATGCCACATGGCTGCCACATCAACATATAAGTTAGTTGAACTATTCATATGAATGCCACATAATATTAATATTTATCTCATTTAAAAGATAACATTTTTTCCTTGCCCCTTTAACTTCTTAAGTTATTTTTTCAAATTTCTATATTCAATAACCTTCAATTTTAAGAGTATTTATATTGAACTCTTTGTATTCCACTTATATATGTTATATGCATATATACATATATATATATATATAAGTACAAAAGTATCGGATATATATAAAAATATCTTCCATATTCCTTAGTCAAATATATATATATATATATATCTTCCATATTCTATATTTTATATAACTTATATAGATCTTAAGTTAAGCATATTTGTAAAATATTAAACATTTTATAATGAAAAATAAGTTTATTTTGTTTTTAATAAATATAGTATTATTAATTAAATAATTTTTTAGGTAAGACATGCTTATATTTATGTAATGGTGAGTGAAATATAATTATTAAACATTTTAAAATGAAAAATAAGTTTATTTTGTTTTTAATAAATATAGTATTATTAATTAAATAATTTTCTAGGTAAGACATGCTTATATTTATGTAATGGTGAGTGAAATATAATTATTATATAATTTTAATTTATTTTTAATTTTGTGACTTTTCCTATACTAAAAGTTTTAAATATCATTAAAAGATATTGTTTATATTATGATTATATTTATATTGTTCACATCAACATCCCTATTAACATACTATTAGTAAATGATGAATTATTTGAAAACTCTTTATAATTTTCACAAAAGAAATGAAGAGGCACTTTATTTATCACTTTAAAATCTATATATATGTTCAATCCATTGAAACCAAAATCACACACAAGTTTCTTCTTGCTTAGAGTCCTTATAAGTGCATGTCTAATTCGAACATATTTTTGTTTAGAGAAATTTCAAGATGCATTTTTTTAATGAACTTTTTCAATCTCTTCAAATTCGCAGGTTTATATATGTTCTACTCCAACTAAAAACAACGTCTCTATCCAACGCTACGAAATATGTCTCCAGGTTTACCTCATATGACAATGGAGCTTCTCATGCCCATCGACGTCTACATACAACACGCATCGGATTCATTCAACAACTTGGTTAATCTTCATAAGAAGAAGAAGACTAAAGAAGTTAAGAGCCGATGTGAAGAGGTGGGGGAAAAAGGAAGAGATCGAATAGAGTAGGTGTGCCAATTTCATATTTGGGAAAAAGTTAAAGTATTTATGTGATATTTAACATATGTTCTTATTTTCAACTCTGTATTTATAATAAATTGACATTATCTATAATTTTAAATTTGTTTACAAATTTTATATGATCATACAATAATATTATTGAACATTCACCAAAGAGTTAAAATGAAACTTTTCAATCTTATTATTTCAGACTTAGGATTATATTTAGTCTAAGTCGGTAACACACGTAACTTTGTATTTAGTGTCAAAGAGTTAAAATAAATAATTTCAGACCTAGATTATAACTTAAACAAACAGTTAAATATATATATTTTTTGCACTTAAATTCAAATAATCACTATAACTTAATACTATTATTGGGCAAATGTCATGCACAGCATGACATGCCCCATCTAGTATATATATATATATATATATATATATTTGTTGTTTTATTACTCCATTCGTCCAAGTTTTGACAAGGTACAATTTAAAAAAAAAAAAAAAAAACAAAGCAAACAAACAAACAAAAACGGGTACAATTTTATATGGATTTTAAGATACAATATTTAAAATATGTATTAAAAAAAATTTCCGAAAATTCTTACTTTCTAAATGTTAATTAGAGTTGGTCTCCCGTGAAATGGGTTTATGCATGCGTACACGTATTTTTATTTTTTACTTTTTCAGAAATACTAATACTCGATCAAAATAAAATTGATACTTGGTACTGTTCACAAGTATTAGTATTAATTTGTTCAAGTATCACTTTAAAGATTTTAAATTTACAAAAAAACTTGATACTTGTGAACAGTATTAGAGCTATTTCGACAACAATAAAGAGATATTCTATAAGAGGTCAAATATCACTCTTAAAAAGAGTAATAACTACTACTCATGGAGTATTAGAGCTATTTCGTCAATGGTAAAGAAATACTTTATAAGAGGTTCAATGCCCTTAAAAAGGAGTAGCAATCTCTCTTCATGTAATATTAGAGAGCTACTTCATCAACAGTAAAGAGAAACGCCAGTTTTGCTCATGAAGTATATATGAAAATGACGGGTCAAAATGCGCCTTGTGCGGTGCGATAAACTAGTAATTTGAAGAAATTAATAGAAATTGATACACAAAATGACTGTGTGTGAATTATTGGCTAAATAAATATAAGAAATGATACACCAATTATGATTTATGATTTATCAGTAAATTTCATACTATGATTGGAGCGAATTATAATTATGAAGGACAGATATCAGTCACTACTATATATATCAAATTTTCTGGTTGCTTCTTTGAGTTCATATCCTGGCAGATTTTCATTGGTAATTAATATTGCTCAATACTGATTTTCTGTCAAATCATCAAATTAACAAGAAAATCCTTATTCTAAAAGATTATATATACATCACATTGGATTATTGGAGATCGTGAAATATTGGTATCATGACACGATCCCTGAGATAGTATTATTAATCAAATAGTATGGGCTGTTCCTTAGTAAATTTTTAAGAAAGTTTTGGAAAATAGATTTTTAAAAATGTGTTTTTAAACACAAATAAACGGACAGGTGGGAAAAAAAACTATTTTAAGCAATTTTAAAGAATTTTTTGGACAATAGGTTTTCAAAAATGTGTTTTTAAACACAAATAAACGGACAGGTGGGAAAAAACTATTTTAAACAACTATGTTTAGTAAAAGAATTTTGACAAATAGTTTTTTTCAAAATGTTTGGTAAGGTAGTAGGAATCAAATAAGATTTTCTCCCGAGATTTGGGTTTAGAGAAAAATAGTTTTTGGCAATTAGAAAAAAGAATTGTTTTTGAAAAAAGATTTTTGAGAAAATACTATTGAACTCGTGCTAAACAAAGTTTGAGTTTTAAATCAGTTTTGAAACTCATAGTTTTATAAAATTAACCTGCAAAACCTCCAAATGAACAGGGCTATATGTTTTGGACTTTCATTCAAGACCAACACTTAGTTTAAAATTAAATTCATGTTTTGATATATGATTTCTCGAATTACGATAGCGAGTTTGTTATTTTTTTGAGTTTAGATCTATGTAGAATTATTTTTAGTCATTTAGATGTTAGTACAACGCTTATTACCTTACAATTAAATCTGATTAATTGATTATTATTAAATTAAACCTTATAGTCATTTTTTTAAAAAATTAATTTGGTTAAAGTCAAGGAAGTTTGACATATATTACTATCCGTTTATTATTTGAAAAAAACAATAAGAGGCTATACAAATGAAAAGAGGGATCATATGAATCTTAGCTTCCAAAAGAAATACTGTATATATACATGTTCAATGTATAATAGGTATGCCATACAATACCTACCCTAAACAAGGAATTGAAAATGCAAAATGTTCAAATTCTTAAGAAAAACTGCGAGCATCCAAAATAATCAGACCCGAGCTAGTCGAGGAAGAGTAATATGTCTGAGGACTTGCGCTAGCCTGCCGTGTCAAATACTCCGTCACTGAGTTTGCTTATCTGTAAATACAGTATGTCACAAATAAAAAAATACGTCAAACTTATGCTTCATATAAGAATTATGCAAGAGCCATTAACATTTCAACTTAATGCATTGCACCAAAGAATTAGAGTCACTCTACCTCCAGTGACTCCAACTGGAGATTATGCAACGTTATGATCCCAAACTACAGTGAATATATATGCCTCTACAACAAAACTAGTTTGATATTTTAGATTAACCAATGTTGCAAACACTGTGTCAAAACTATTAAATTTTATTAGAAAAGTCCGACGATGTATAACCCTTAAAATAGCTAATTTGACGATATTTGTTCTATTCATGTCCTTGTTTCTTAAATGTAGATTAATAGTCGACCACACACAATTATATTAGTAAAGGTATGAAGAGGGAAAATTTTGAACTTTTCTATTGGAACAAAGAATATTTTTGAAAGTGGACTCTTTAGTGGAACGAAGAGAGTATTTATGACAAACGGTCTTTAATACTCCCTCTCTGTTCTATTTAAAAATAGTGGTGCAACTGTTTACAAGGTACAACCTTAAAGGGGACTCTAGTCGAACTGAAAGAGTAATTAACAACAAAGCTGGCCAAGTGAATATAAAAAAAAAAAACCAAGTCATTTGGCTTTTTTCTCTTACAATGAGGTTTTGTTTTCGTATAGTTAGCTTAATAATAGGATTATGATCTCTTTCCAGAAACGAAGGGAAACAAAAAAGAAAAGAAAAGTTGCAATTTGTTACAATGACATTTCAGTGATTTCGCTAAATATTTTATCAAACTTCTGTTAAAAAATACTGGTAATATTTTATTAATATATTATAAATTCGAGAGGACTTTCACCCTAGTTATTGCGTATAAGATGCCTACAAACACTCATCTTTTGAGTAGGATGTCGGATCAACTGCACCCTCTAATCACAACATCCCTGCCTCACTCTCCAAAAAAAATGAAGTATTAACAACAAAGAAGATGATAGGGATGAGTAAGGCACCTGGAAAATAGATGACGAAGAAGAAAGAAAATGCCTCGGATGAGGAAGAACACTATCTACTGGGGCCAAAAATGTATGAGCCAAAACACACTTATTATGGACATCACCTTTGACAGCAACCAAAAGTAGATTATTCAAAGTATAAATAAATGTAAGCCTCTATAGCTAGATTCACTACTACAAAATGGACTTTCTACGGCGGTGCTTTAACGGCGGAAATACCAAAACCGCAATTAAAAAGAAAGTACGGACTTTCTACGGCGGTTCTATATAAAACCGCCGTAGAAAGGGACTTTCTACGGCGGTTTTTGATAACCGCCGTAGAAAGTCAATTACGGCGGTTTTAAAAAACCGTCATAAAAAGTTGACTTTCTACGGCGGTTAGAAACAAAACCGCCGTTAAAAGGGGTACTTTTTACGGCGGTTTTCAAAACCCGCCGTTAAAAGGGGTACTTTTTACGGCGGTTTTTCAAAACCCGCCGTAAAAAGGGTACTTTGAAAACCGCCGTAAAAATGGGTACTTTCTACGGCGGTTTTATTTCTAACCGCCGTAGAAAGTTCCTTTCTAGACGGTTGTATTTCTAACCGCCATATAATTAATAAATATGATGAATTTTTCTATAAAATTGATAAATAGTAAAATACATATTTATTATTAAATTTAAAAAAATTTGGGGGTTAATTTACAAAAATAGAAATTAATAGGAATGGAGGAACAGGCGGGAATTCACAATTACGGGCTTTCTGCGGCGGATTTTTAAAACCGCAGTAGAAATGGACTTTCTACGGCGGTTGTAATTGAAACCGCCATAGAAACTTTCTATGGCGGTTTCAATTACAACCGCCATAGAAAGTAACTTTCTATGGCGGTTTCAATTACAACCGCCATAGAAACATGATTTTTTTTTAATTTTAAGGGTTTCCCTTTGTTTCCATCTCCAACCGGCCGCGGCTAGCTTCCCCCTGTTTCCATCTCCAGCAAACCGAAGCATTCTCTCGTTGCCGACGCCCATCCTCTTTCCGTTGGTTTTTTCTCTTGTCTTCCCCCGAAGTCGTTCTTCCGGTAGCGTTGATAACAAGATCCGCCATCACCCAACTCCGGATATGGTTTCTTAATCGGCCATCACCCACCACTTGGAGTTAATCCCCCATCATAATTTCACCACAATCGGTCCTTGTTGTGGGCTTCAAATCATAAAAAAGGTAATATAGAATAGTTTCAACTTTATTTAAGCTTTACAAATTTTATTATTACTTGATTATTGTGATTGACCTAGGGTTTATTATTATTGTTAAATTCGGGTTTGGTGAGATGATGAATGATTAAATTCGGGTTAGTGTTCTATCGGTGATTATTATATTGTTCTTACTGTTAATGATTAAATTAATTAGAATTTGATGGATGCAAGCAAAAATTTTTGAAGTTTGGTGGTTGTTCGGTATATTAGCATGGAAGTTTTGATATATATATTTTGAATAAAGTTGAAATATATATATCTATATATATATATCAAAACCTTTCTAAGGTTGTTCCTACTAATTTTGATATATATTTTTTGAATGTAGAGAAAAAAATAAAATATTAAATTTTTTTTTTACAAATTTTTTAACTTTCTACGGCGGTTATCTTCAAAACCGCCGTTGAAAGTTAACTTTCAACGGCGGTTCGCTTAGGAACCGCCGTTGAAAGTTAACTTTCTACGGCGGTTCCTAAGCGAACCGCCGTTGAAAGTTCGGACTTTCTACGGCTGCCAGATAGATGGTGGTTCAAAAATGTCAAAAACGGCCGTTAAAAGCCCTAAAAAACCGCCATTAAAAGTCCTTTTTGTAGTAGTGATTATTCTTATATGTTTTTTTAATGGAAAGGGTAACCAATCCCTCTTTTAATTAAAAGAAAAAAAAAAGTTTTATTGTAGAAATTTAATCGCCACACTAGTTGCACGGAAAACCCCTTATAATAGAGGAAGGCACTTTAAAACGAAAACTCTTTTAAATTTATATTATTGTATCTCCATCTCATATGAAGTGAAAGAAATATATTTGAAAAATTTATAAATAAAATAAAACTATATTGTGTGAAAAAAAAAATTAAAACACGAGAATCAACACTTCTTTATTCTAAAAAATCGTTAAAGCTTTTTCTTTTCTTTTTAAATAAATAAAAAAAAATTTGTTGAAATTATAAAACAAACCGTACACTCTTAAGAAATTACGAAACAAATTATGCGTACCATCTAGTAACATTAGCAAAAGGCCCTTGAAATTTAAAAAAAAATTATAAAATGGACTCTCAGAACTTAAACCTAAGGTTTCATTTTGCTAAACATTATAAGATTCATTTGATAATTTCTTTAATCTTCATAATCAGTTTAATAATTGAGACAGATTTTAAAGGAGTTTTTTTTGTTTTTTTTGAATCCAACACTATTTTGTTATACTATCATCTATTACATTGAGGGCAGCGGTTATGGGGAGGAGAAGAACGAAGTTGGGGAGCCCCCTGCTGAGTCATATTAGTCTGCGCTTTAAATAGACAGAACTGATTGAGGTAGGAATCGAACCCCCGACATTTGGGTGGCTCACTATGCAACACAACCGTTAAAGCACTGGCTCATTCATTAAAGGAGCTTTGGTAATAGCCACACCCCCCCCCCCCCCTTCCCTCCCTCCATCCCCTGCCATTTTTGTTTTGTTTATTTATTTATCGTTTCGCTTCACCTTTTTAAAAATAGAAATAGAAACTATTTGTGTGAGGTAGGTGGCTGAACGCGTGTTCCACAACAGTGTGAAACCTAGACTTTTCAAATTAAAAGGAATTGGCACCAAGAAGTGACACAATATTAAAAGTTCTCGAATGATGATACATACAGTAAAAATTTATATTGAAATGTTACGGTAACTAATATGACTTTCACACGGCAAAAAAATATTAGATATTTAAAATGAAAACTACTAAATGGTAACTATTGCGTGATATCATGTATATTAGTCTTTGAACTTTTTCACCAAGTATTTTCACTCTACAAATTATTTTTTCATACATTCGCTAAGGAACAGAAGAATGCCAAAAAGGATTCCACTTTTGAGCCATGTAATTTGGCATACATAACCATCCATCCATAGAAATTGTCTTTCCAAATGGCAAAACAAATGATTAAATTTATATAAACTGTAGCTCCCAATACCAATTTAACCAAAACTAGCTAACCAAAAGCCCAACTCCCATCGTTTTCAAAACCACTCTTTTCGTGTGCAATTGTTAACTATATGCGTATCCCCGGAGTTGAGGGAATTCTCTGTCCCCAAAATACCATGTTCTTTTTTTGTACTATCTTTAGGGTAAGAATTTTCACAAAGGTAAAATCAAAAATTTTTTTTTTTTTTACTCCTTAAGACGAAACAGTGATATTTTTGACAAATGATCCCTTCTCTATATCTTGAAACCTATGTAACAAAATACATGTGTCACTTTCACAATAAAAGAAAAGTTACATTTTTACCTCCTCAAATTCCTGAAAGTGACACATATACAATGTTGCATAGGGGACTGAAATCCCATTTGTCCCTCCCACGTAAATATTGACCATCTCAAATATTCACTATGGGTTCAAGTCTAAAGATCAGATAGTTATTGAGAGGTTTGGTAGTTTTTTCAAATTTCAGAAAAATAAAAAGTAATTAATTCAATGTTTTTCATAGTTAAATGATGACTAGAAGTAGTTGTGTTTTTTTTTCACCAATTTTTTTTTTACCCTTGCATTCTTAAATTTCAAACACATAATACTAGAATTACAAGAAATTGCATTGAGTTTAACAATTATACTTTACTTTTAAAAAAAAATTTACTTTTATCCAAAAAAAATTAAACTAATTACCCTTTAACAATGCATGCTAAACCTAAAAAGGCCAAAAAAAAACATACTCCATGCATGTCTATAATACTTGTGTACGTATATCACCTAGTCTGTTGTTTTATATATACGAATTAAATTATTGACTTTGTTGGTGGAATATTAAAACTTACAAAGACTTCTGTTTGCTTTGATTGAAACGTTTGTTTTTAATTCTCGAAAGGCGCCCTATCCCCACGTTGAAAATTCAATGCAAATTTATTGGCAGCCTTACCACAGCCATTCATGCAAAGTCCGGTTTTCGATCTGTCTCTTAATTTATGTATCACATGTTCTCGTTCAATATTGTTTTATTATGTTATGAAATAAAATACTGTCGTTTTACTTACTAAACTAAAAGATACATGTAAAGAACATAGGATATCGGATTTTCATGCAAACGTGACCAAAATTATCATTTAAAAACTACCATAAAATCCCTAGTTAACCTAACACATCATATCCTTGGCCCCAATATTGGAATCCCAAACCCCCCAAACCCAAAATTTCATCTATAAAAAGGGCAGCATTTTGCAATCTTTATTCATCATCCAAATTAAGTTCCAAAACTGTCATTACTTTTCATAGTTCATATCTAGCAAATATACAATTCCATAGTTTTCTGCATGGATAAGCTTGTAGTAACATTTGCGTTCATAATTTCTCTCTTTTTTGTGGCAAATGCTACAAAATTCCCATCCATTTGTACCCAAACCCCTTATCCCGAATTGTGCAATTCTCTCACAATTTCACCCCAGGCAACACTTGAACAAACCCCATACTATGTTAGAGATGCCACCCTTGAGTCCACTCTGGCTCAAGCTCAACACGTCCACAACCTCATTTCAACCACGGACACCGCCTCGTTCGATCACCTGACCCGAGCTGCTTGGGTCGACTGCCTAGAACTTTACGAGGATACTGTCGAAAACCTCGCCCGATGCGCCGACCCCACCACCAACCTCAACGACGCTCAAACGTGGCTAAGTGCATCGTACGCAAACCACGAAACATGCAAAAATGGATTCGTTGACTTTAAGTTGACTTCTCAACTTGAGTCTTTTCCATTCCTCAACAGTAACTTCTCAAAACACCTCAGCAACTCTCTAGCCATAAACAAACTTGCTTTGGATTCATCATTAGTTTCCAGCAAGAAACAAATCAAGAACAGGAGATTATTGCATGAATCCGATCATGGCTTTCCGGCGTGGGTTTCGGCCGCTGACCGGAAACTCCTTCAGTCGTCGGGGCCGAAAGCTAACGTCGTCGTAGCTCAGGACGGCTCCGGCAACTACAAAACCATATCGGCAGCCATGGCGGCGGCGAAGGGGAAAGGCGGGTCGGGGAGAATCGTTATATACGTAAAGCGTGGGGTTTATAGAGAAAACGTGGTGGTTACGAAATCTATGAGCAATATAATGTTGGTCGGAGATGGAATTGGTGCTACGGTGGTTACCGGAAGTAACAGCGCCGAGGAGGGCTCGACAACCTTTCGTTCTTCAACCGTTGGTGAGTTCATCGTTATTTTATATAAAATTGAGGACCCACTCGTCAATATCATTATTATTATTCTTCATGAACTTGTCATCTGCAGTTTTTTGCCTTCAAATCTCTCTGCCACTTCGTTTTCCTTAAATTTTTATTTTTTTTTCTTCCACTCACAAATATAAATTTGTAGCAATCCATCATTGAATTTTCAAATATATATTGAAGTGAGCAATACTAACTAGTAACGAGACATGCCACTCTAGTATTCCACTTACAGTCTAACTAGAATATTACAACTCCTTTCTTAATAAAAGAGTCGTGAAAAAAATATTTTTGCATCCAATATACAAAATAATATTTCGGGGTCTATTGATGACTCATAAACAATTATATCACTAGCTAAACTCTTTTAATGAGACCGAAAGAGTAATTACTTTAAGCGTTTGTATTTTCAAAATTATAAAATGTTCTATATTTTCGAAACATGAATTTGTACTGAAGTGGTAGTAATTAATTAAGGGGTGTTTTTCTTAATTAGTCCTTGTCCAATTAGCATTAATTTATATGTTAATTGTGTTTCAAATGTCAACAACAAAGAAACAATTGCCAGCTCATAGTTTGCCAACAGCATCTCATTCAAAAGACAAAGGAAAACACACTTGCTAATCCATGGGGGAAAAAAAAAATTCCAATTCTAGTTTACCAATTTATTGTCTTTTTTTCTTTTATTTTTTAAAATTTATTTATAGCAAATACCCAGAAAAGTCAAATTTTCTAATTATCATCAAATTCTTTTTTTTCCAGGCGTTTCTGGGGATCGATTCATTGCTCAAGATATAACGTTTGAAAACACAGCCGGACCTGAAAAGCACCAAGCCGTTGCACTTCGATCCAGCTCAGATTTCTCAGTATTTTACCGTTGCAGTTTCAAAGGCTATCAGGACACACTTTACGTCTACTCCAAACGTCAATTTTATCGAGAATGTGAAATAGAAGGAACCATAGATTTCATATTCGGCGACGCGGTCGCGGTTTTGCAGAACTGCAACATCAACATTCGGAAACCGCTGGGCAATCAGTTTACCACGGTGACCGCTCAGGGAAGATCCAACCCGAATGAAAACACCGGAATCATTATCCATAACTCTCAGATATCCGGGTCCGGGGGATCCAGAAACTACCTGGGTCGGCCCTGGAAACAGTATTCACGGACTGTGATCATGAGAACGGGGATAGGTGGGTTGATTAACCCGACCGGGTGGCTTCCTTGGTCCGGCAACTTCGCTTTGAATACTTTGTATTACGGCGAATACGCGAACACCGGGCCGGGTGCGGGTACCGGGGGTCGGGTCAAATGGGGCGGGTTCCATGTTTTGACTAGCCCGGCTGAAGCTGGGAAATTCTCAGTGGGGAATTTCTTGGCTGGGAATTCATGGATTCCCTCAACTGGAGTGCCATTCACTGCTGGCCTGTGATTATCGCCATGAAATCATTTGTCTACTATTGCTCTGTTTTCTTATTCTACTCTATTACAACGAGGAAATGGGTCTTATGAGGTAACATGTGGGTCTCACCCTCTAATGTGAGAGGGTAAAAAGAGAAAACAACACAATAGCAGACAGAAGAACTAGTGTCGAAATTATCTTTATTTCATTTTGATCCAGCTTTGTTATATATAGTGTCATTGTTTAATCATTGAAGAAAAATGGCTAGCATTTATACATATTATAGGTTGATTGGGAATGTATTAATATTTGTATATTGTTGATTGGTTTCTGTACTTTTGCTGTTATCATGGGTGGCATGAATATGTTGCTACCCTATTGTAACCTGTAGATTAAGACAAACAAAATAAAGGCAGTTGTGGGTTTTTTGCTCAATATTTTTCTTTTTAGCAAGGGAATTCATTAATGGCATTGAAATTCGTCCAACAACTATTAATAAAAGACCAAGAAAGAACGTGCACAACTTATTATGTACAATTTGGTGTCATTACTTGATTAAGTTACAAGAAAACAGAGTAACGCATATTATATCATTTTTTTTTTCTAATGATTTCCATTTTTAGCTCAATAGAGACTAGATTATAATTTCCTCAACAATTTTTCTTTTCTTTTTTATAAAAGAAAAGAAGCTTTTCTACCACAAGTTTGTGGAATATATGGGGGGCATATATATATATATATATATATATTTTGATGTTGACCAATATAAAGTATAAATTGAATGCCTATTTAATAATGCATGCAATCACAATTTTTAGAAGAAAATTATGTGTTGCAACTTGCAATCACAATTTTAAATCTTAAATGAAGCTAAACAATTAAACTAAACACTCCCTAGAATTATAGCTGGTGGAGTTTATATCATTTCTTGTTTTAATTAATTAAAAAAAAATAAGAAAGAAAAAAAATACATCTTTATCTTGGAAGAATATTTTAAGATCTAACCTTGGCCAGAATTTCAAATGTTAGACTTAGTCTTGTGGTTAATATTTATTAATTCTCAATTAACTAAATCTCTTAATTTACAGTTTTCATTAAAATTAATTTATGTGGTTAATTAATTTCTTATTTCACTGATAGGAGAAAGGTCAGCTTCAACATGAAATATTATAGTAAAGAAATTAGAACATCCAATTAATCATGTCATATCATAACCTATTAACATGGGAAAAAAAAATTTAAGAAAATTAACATGGAATGTAGTCAAACTACGTCACGGACTCAAAGTGTACGCGGACTGGGAAGAATAATATATTGAAGATAATCCAATCTAAATTATATATATATATATATATAATTCCATTAATATATGACACACTTTTAGTCAGTGAGGTAGCGAAATTTCTTGTCGGGTAAGTCTCGACCTGCACGAAAGTCATAAAACCTTAATGAGTAAACATAATTCACCCTTTGAAATTTAAAGTAAAAGAGAGATTAAATAAAAAAAGGAACAAAGAGGGCGCCAAATTAATCTTCATTCTATAAGAGATGAGTTATACTAATCTATGTATATGTTATATAATTATTTTTCATGTATTTTTAATTGATGATCACATATAACTATAATTAATGTGTGTATTATTTATTTAAAGAATTTTATTGAACAATATGGACTCATTTTTCAATGATAAAGGGGGAAAAGAAGAGGTAGAAATTAGTTAACCCCTTTTATTTTTTTAATATGGAGAGTATTATATTATGAACGTCAAGTCGTCAAGATTGTAATTACGTACATATAATTATCTAATCTAGAACTGTGGTAATTCTTGACATGACATGTGAATACGAGACGAATTCAATAAGAGATAAACGAGTTAACATCAAACTTTGACTGGTTTATAAGTTAAATACATTGATATAAATAATACGAATATGAAACACATTAAATTAAGGTTAAAGAATGTCGACAGGATATTCACGATAAATCAGACACGACACAGATGGCACCACATAATACACCAACAGAAAGAGGGGTTGCTGGTAAGGTACCATCAAATAAATCATCAAGAGAATACTTATCGTTAGTTAAGACGTGATTAAGGAACCACGTCTCTTTCACATTTTGTCAATCCAACGAACCAATATACGCTGCAAAGAGAGGGAAGGAAAAGTGCATTGCACACTTTGCCTATGGATTAATCAATCAAAGGGAAAAAAATATTATGTGGATAAGATCATTCATCCCCCCACCCCAAAAAAGTAGCTACTACCATCATAGTGTGTATTCATCCTTGCTATGGAATTATTATGATTATTGTCTCCAAAAACAGATAAAAGTATAAATAGTTATAAACTATCTTTGGCTCAATTCTTTCTCTTTCGCACTTAATAATATGGGTAATCAATCCCTCATTTAAATATATATATATATATATGGGCGGAGCCAGAGTGAGAGGAGTTGAGGTGGTTTACAGACGCTTTCATGTTTCAATCCCCTCATGTACCCTTATTAGTGGTACCTATAGTAGTGAAGTTAGTTATTAAATATCTGCATTTAATTATCAAAAGAAAATTATTCATATATTGAATCCCTGATAATTAAGAATTTATTTTCTGATTGAGCCACAATACATATATATATATATATATCACTATCCCCATATACTTTCCAGAAAATTGGCATGGAGCTGCAGGATTTGTCAATTGAAATTGGACAAATTAATGCATGGGAGAAAAATACAAAATGAAGTGAAATTGAAACTTGTGAGAATATTATTGAAAGTTTAATTTTGAACCCCACTTTGTCTGGAGCCCCTGATGGTGACTTGCTATGCAAGCATAGCGTGTAAGCAAAATTGCAAAGTTCGGGTGCTTTATTATATTCAAATACATGGTTAAGTTTTATTGACTGACAAATGGTTAGTGATGGGCATATTATTATATAGTGACATCTTCTCTTCATTATGTGACAATTGACCAAAGACTTGCAGTCGTACACTCTTCCTTACAATTCATGTGTATAGTTTCTTTGCAATGTGTCTCCTAATTCACACTTCTTGGGATAAATTGTCGACGACATTGAATGTGACGCGATTGTTTTGTTGTCACTATTGTATTCGTCGCGTCAAATTAGAGTTAATTAATACATTTGATACTTGAATTTTGTCTAATGTAAATGGTACGGCGACGATTGAAGTATTTGTATACATACGTACGACAAAGGTTACAACATTATTGAAGTGAGTACTCTAGTGAACTTGAAATGAGGTTTCAAATATGTTAGAATAGATTTAAGCAATTGATTGATAAGTACTTGTCACACATATATGTGTCACTAAACTATATTAGTTTAATTTGTTGCAATGCTAAAATTTGAAAGATGAAGAAAGAAAGTAAAAAATTGAACAATAATACCCCAAAATAAATAACCAAAAATGAATTTTTTTTTCCTTTTATTTTGTGACATCTTTTTTGTATGTGAAATGGAGCTTCACATAATAATAATAATAATAATAATAATAATAATAATAATAATCGTTTCTACATTGATGATATGACGCTAAAGTATGGACTCTACCTTTTAGAAAAAGGTTTAATATTCTAATAATTAAAAATTTCATAATTGAGATAATAACTCCATTGGTCCTTAAACTTTAGCCTCATGTTGCACTTTCATATCCAAACTTGAAATTCTTTTTCTTTAGTCCCCAAACATGGATTCTCCATCCCCATGTAATCCATCGTCCGAAATTCGACAAAAAACCAGCCCAACACCAACCAATTTGAGATTTTCAATTTGTCAATTTTTTTCTTGCAACTTTATCACCAACTACATTAGTCTTTCAGATTTCAATATTTGTGGCTCTCTATTTATCACGTGTCTGTTAGTTTTGGGTCGATTTTGGTTAAAATTTGAGTGTGAACTACATGGGGATGTGGAAAAGTCAAATTAGGAGACTAATAATAATCAATTTTAAATTTGGAAATAATAGTGCGACATCAAACCAAGTTTAAGGACCAACGTATATAATCTTTTCAACTTTTTATTCGTATTATATCATTAATAGTTTCACCAAAAATATTAATACAATGAAATATTGTATTCTTATAGCAATTATGTAGTGTATATATCCTCCCTCTATTCAAAATAGATGACGTTTAAAAGCATATATGATAATTAGCAAAATAATTGACATTTTAACCCCCCAAAAAAAAAAAATCTTATTCCAACTAATTATAAACTATTTGACATTATTTCATATCATCCATTAGAGATGCTTTTGTCATTTAAAAAAGATCTAAATAAGTGCAAAAAACTCTTAAAACGTTTAGTATTTATTTTGGATCGGAATGAGTATTTTTGGAGGGTTTGATCGATCCCGCTCTCAAGCAGAAACTATGCTATATAGCTTGTCCGTGTGGAACTCTTCTTGGAGGAGTTTGGTAAATGATCGTCTTTTAACAAAGAAAAGAGTAACAACCCATTATACTGTATTAGTGTATTATCGCACAAGGTTAGCTGTCACAGGGATGATAATGCTTAATCCATATTGTATAGTATTTCTCCGTTTCAATGCAAGAGTCCAGTTTAGTTGTACCGTTTAACTCATATACAGTTGTTATGGGACAAAGTGAATATCCAAATATGGAATATTTTAGAATTCTTAACAAGCTTTTTATTGTATACTTTATAGGATATGTATAATTTCAAAAGTTGATTTTCTTTTTGCATAGCAAGATATTGATAAATTTTCATTAATTTCCACTTCATATATAGTCAGCTATATATAAGTAGAGTTTCAACCTCAATCCTCACCTTCGTTTTAAGAATGAAAGCAAAATGAAAAAAAATAAAAGAAAAAATCAGCCTCATGGTGGTTCACCACTATGTATATATTTTCAACATATATATATATATATATATATAATATGGTTCACCAACTTATAATTAATGTTCTTAATCTTTGGCTTTGATTTTGTGTTACTTGCCAAGTAGGTACATTGTATGTAACTATATATCAAATTTATTGCAACAATTAATAATAAACACAATTATATGTAGGTGTGTGTATGTATATATATATATATATATATATATTTTGTGTTTATTTATCTTGTTTAATGAAGAAATTAATATTAAATAACAATACTTTCTTTGAAAGGTTTGAATGTGGATCAAAGAAAAATAAATGGATGAGACAATGCAACACCATAATTATGACTATATATGAACACAAAATTGGTATATAGATCCATTACAAAACGCTGGTTTATTTTCAATTGATTAGGACTTTAAAATTGTTCCTTCGGAGACATCTAATAAAATTAGAACGACACATAGACTTCGTATTAATTTGTATTGCTTCTAGTTACAATTTTCTCTGCTTAATTCTCCATCTTGATTAGATTGAAGTGGAAACTGATAAGGATAATTAATTAGCAATTATACATATATGTGATGATCATTTTCTGGTTGAAAATTAATCAACTTATAAAAATATGTCATGTCCTTGTTTTGGAGGACCTCTAAAATAATGTGGGGCTATAGACTTTCCACATTCTCTAGAAACGGAGCTATTTGAAACTCTTAAGCAAAGCAAATACCAGTGAGGAACCAATTGAAATTCCAGACATGACCTTTGAAAGCTATATATGCTAATTTAATTTTAATTTTTTTAATTAAAAAAAACCAAATATCTTCCCATATTTTCTTCATATCATACAACTTTAATTTGCATCTCTGACTATTATCTAGCAACAAAAAAACTCCATGGACACTTTGGATCATTTACTACTTGTTCATGTGATACTCCTTCTTGCACTTTATATAACTCATCGTGGATATTATTTTTTTTAGTAATAGTATTCATTTTTATCCTGATAAGTTTACTGACTAAGGGGTTATTTTTTTGTGTGCAGAGTATAGTTATTTTGATTTTTTTGAATAAAAATATAATATGAACTTGCAATGAGTTATTAATATGTATACTATAAAATGTAATATGAGAGTGTAATAGATTCAAAATTCGCAATTAGGCCAAAAAATATCCTTGATTGTTTAAGGCTTTTCCTTTTCAATTGAAAAAAAATAGAAATTTACCCTCCATAAATATATATATTTTACTCCTTCAATTCCATTAAAAAAATCATATTTCTCGTCTATAACTTTTAAATTTAATGGGTGGTAAGATGTACTAACACCTAAAACTAGTAATTTGATATTGTTTTTATAAGTATGAGTTTGAATCACACATAATCATATTAGTAAGATTATGGAATGTAAATGAACAGCAACATAACTCTTTTATTAAAATAAAAAAAAAATTAGAAACATGATTTTTTTTAATGGAGCGGAAGGATTACTAACCGTACTTGGTCTCTTCCTAGAACCCCTTTGCCTCCCCATAAAAAATTGAACTTCATGATATAATATGTGAGTTTCACTTTCTATTATGAGATAGTTAGAAAATGATAGAGCAGACAGAAGATCTGATCTCTTACCCCGTCACATCAGTCACCATATGAACCGTGCATATCACACAGGCAGCACTCATACACTGGTACTATGTAACGATTGGTTAATGTTATATCAACTATAGTAATTATAGAATTAAACTCTTCTCTAATAAATATAATTCGATTCTTACTCCCACAATCATCCATCCATGTTTCCTACTTTGTGCTTCAGTTTTTATCTTTCAAAAAGAAAAAAAAAACAAGCAAACAAACACGCGCGCACACAGGTTTAGAAAAGAAAAAAAAAAAAAGATATTCGGATACTTCTTTTGGGAGTTTGGATCTTCTGTCCATTTTTTCTCTGTTTTGTCTTGTCAACTGAGAGCAAAATAATATTACTCTGTCACTTATTCAAATATTAATGATTGGCAAAGTAACGTTACTTTACTCTCAGTAGACAGGACAAGACAGACAAAAAATAGACAGAGGATTTGGTCCGTTCTTTTGATGGGTGAGCTTATTATTATTATTAACACTTGCATTCCCAAATTTTGATCTCATATTACAAATTCCTTCCATTATCCACCACTCCAATCCTCCCGAGCCCCGTGGATGAAATTATTAATTTCTCATTTTACATCACCAATCTTTATTTGTTGATGACCCACGGCATACCCATTCATATATTCCTCCTTTTTCTCCCTACATAATATGACACCAGTCACGTAATATTCAGATTTCGATCAATTACTTTAATTATTTCACTTTACGAAAGTTTTTAAAATGTTGGAATTAAACACCTAATTAATTAATATCTCTTCTTCTATCCGAAAATGATGAATCATATCATATGCATACCCGGCCTAAAAAGGAATTACACTACAAGCCACCTTAATTAAGAAAGGGAAAACTAAAATTGACCAATCAAATCATATATATCGAATAAAATAGGTTCAATCAATATAAACCAAAATTTTCTTCTGCTTTAATTAGATTAGTCTTAATTAATTTTATACATGATGGGATCTACTCAACTAAACAACCAAAACTTATCTCTAAGGGTGCGCTTGGAGCTCCGGAATGAAAATGGAGATGGAGGGCATCTCATATCTGAGAATGCATAAATCCCTCGTTAAAGGAATCTAAGATTGACTTTTAGATGATATAATAGTTTAAATTATTAAATTCGTGTACGTACCAAACATAGAAATATTAATTCTAAAAAACAGATGATCATTCCCCTCATTTTCATGCTCGTGCGTCAAACGCACCCTAAGTGTGCATTTGATGCAAAGAAATAGGAACGTGAATGGAGGCCATATCACATATGGGTTACTTTGAAATAGTCGTTCCTTATAGCAATTTTAGATAATTTGAATAATTTGAAAATTGCCGTAAAATGTTAAAAAAAATAGTATCAGTTTTTCATCCTTATGTTTACTTTTGTATAATATCGATCATATTTAGCTTCTCCTTGTCGAAAAGATTCACTTACATATGTAAATGATCAAACATTCAATTTTTGTATTTATATTTTCTAAATCGCAGAAATTTCATTTTTCAAAAACATTTAACCATTCTAATTCCCGAGCACCAACGCGCTCTCGAAATCATCAAACATCGCAGTCTCTCAGTACTGTTGTAGTCAAGGGTACATAAACAACGTACGTCCTTGCAAGTTACAACAACGTCGTACTTGCAGAATTAAGATTATAAACGCAACTTCGAAAACAAGAAAAATGACAACCTTCTAATTGGGGAAATACGTACGTAAGAAAAACTAATGTGAAGGGTTCATTCGTGGTAGTTAAACTAATTAATGTTTGTTTTAATTTCATTGCATTTGGCTACGCCTACGTACGTTAACTTTTCATTAATATTCCCAACAATGTATATATTCTCCGTATAAAAGAGGTATATATTGAAAGTACTATTCATTACTTAATTATTTAATTAAAGGTTACTGTATTAAATATTAATTAATTAGTTGTACTACTGTTTTTGACTTTAACAACAACCAAACACGACTTAATTATAATCCCTACGTACATTGCATGGCTTCTTTCTTGCTTTTCTGGAAACCAGATTTTGACTGGTTCGATTATCACGTATTAAGTCCTTGTTTCGTGCTTGGCTTTTCCTTCTTTAATAATTAAATATGGGTGAGTCTCCTGTATGACCATTCGACGGGCGATATTCAACTAAATTTGATATGCGTATTTTATCAATATTTATGTTTTAACCAGCGGCAAACACAGAATGAAATTCATGAGGAGGCGACCTTAATAGTAATTTTTTTCGCGTGTCATTAAATAAAATACATACCACTAAAATATCAAAATAATCATAATAATATATGTCAAAAACAAACAAAAAAAAAAAAAACCTTAATGAGAAAAATAAAAACAAAGAAATACTAGTAAAACAACTATTTCTTGATGCCAGAACCACCAGAACCGGACACGTCAGTAAGATGAGATAATTGTGTTTTGTGTTCCCTAATAACTTGATAATGTTGCAAAATTACTTCATTTTAAATCTTGGCAAAAATCTCCTTCTCAATATAAGATATCAAACAATCATTCATCCACTCATCTCCAATTCTATTACGAAACTCTGTCTTGATAAGTTTTATCGTTACAAAAATTTATCCATAACCTATAAAAATTTACCAAACTTGTCAAATTAAAATTATATCCATCAAATTAACTAATAACCCAATAACATAATACTATAAAAAAAAAATTTTAAAAAAACAACCATCACACAAATTATTAAATAATTACATATTCAAAATTAATTAATCAATAATAAACACACAATGACAAATCGACAATCACAATTTTATATATAAATATTAAATTATAAATTAATAAAAATTTCTAAAATTTAAAACAACATTTCTATAGTATATAATCATTCATCACATATATTATAAAATTAAACTACTAACAATAAAAATATACAAAAAAATTAAAATTTAAAAAATTAAACTTACAGTTTACAAAGACACAAGGTTTAGGTGGCTATAAAGGGAGGGAGAAAGGCACCGGCGTCCGGGACGACTGACGGGCTGATAGATCGGCGGTGGTTGGTTGCCGGAAAACCGAAGTGAGTGCTGGCTGCTGCTGCTTTGTTTTTGAACGGGCAAAGCAAAGAGAAGAAAGGAAGGAAATGTTAGGTCTTGAATTGGGAGAAATTGAATTATTGGGTGTAGGTTTAAATTGGGGAGGGTTTTATTTGCAAAATCCAATTTTTGGTAAAGGCCCTTAATGTTTTTTTTTTTTTTTTTCCCTTAGTTGAACAATGCCGTTTTGCTAAGGGGGAAAAAGAAAGAAAGAAAAAAAAAAGATATTGCTGAATGCTGAGGACTATTCATCTTCTTCTTTTGCTCTTCTTCTTCGAGGGTAAAGGCGGCGCAGCAGCTGAAACCTAAGTTTCAGCTTAGCCCCCGGCGGGGCGGAGCCGATGGGTAGTAGTACTACTACCATTCGCTCCCAGAGAGAGGCAGGGCAGTGGCACCCCCCCCCCCCCCCCCCCCGCCCCACCTTCTCTCCATCGCTGGTTTTAACATAATCGCAATGCATCATAAATTAAACTCAACATGCAATATTTCAACAGTTAAACTCATAACTGCGATACATTAGAAACTAAAGTCGATACGCTAAAAACTAAACTCAACACGCAATAGTCTAGCAAGTAAACTCATACCACCTCCTTTTCATTAGAAGGGTCCATTTTAAAAATATTTTTTGTTCCAATAGAAAAGTCCACTTTCAAATTTTGTATTTCTTTTACCCTTAATAATATAATTATATGTGATCTACAATTAGTCCATACTTAATAAATAAGGATATAAATGAAATAAAGTGTGAAGTATTGTACCTTAACATTTATAATAAGTTGTACATTGGTTAAAGTTGACCATTCTAATGGAACAAAAGAAGTAACAGCAATACTTCAGCAGCCAAACTCGATACACCATAGTAAACTTAATGTGTGATACGTCAAATTCTAAACTCAATATGAGTGTTTTCTTAACATATAATATAGCCGTGATACTTCAGATGTTATATTTGGTACGCTCGTCATTAAACCATCAGATACATCGTATACAAGTTTTGCGTTAAAATATTGAGTAAAATGCCTAGCTACGATGAGAATTAGATCATGATGAGTACAAAATTATTGTCTAATAATGATACTCATTGTCTTTCTTTCTTTTTTTTTTTCTTTTTGGTTGGACGAATAAGCCCAAGATTAATTATTTGCTAATAATACAACTAAAAGATAATATTATTTTGAATAGATCGATCAAGAATCGATTTTGTTCGTTTACAATTATTGGATTGAAGATATAGACAAATAGGTGGAGAAAAAATCAAGAACCTTTTTTTTTTTTTTTTTTAAACGAAAAAATCATGAACCTTGCATGCACATAAGTCGCAGCAGTGCTAGATTAAACACAAACCACAAGAATTAAATAATAATAAATATTAGTTATTTTCGTTTAATCCATTCATCCATTTTGACTTTATATTGTGTAGCTGATAATTAAATAATTTCGTGATCATGTTGAGTTTTGGTGAAGATATATAGTGAAAATAGAAAGGAAAAAAAAAAACACTAATTAAATAGATAGTTTAAAGCCTATCACCCTTTATTTCCCTCTCTTTGTCGGAAGGAGTGATGTAATTGTCAGAATAATAATTCGCCATTTTGAATAAATTATATGTAAATATACATCAATTTTTTCTGGCAATAATTTTATTTGCCAAATTATTGCTCTTAAGAAAAACCTCCGTCTTCTCTCAAATTCTAAAATAAAATTCCCTCTTCCTCGTCCCCTTCCCAAATATAATCTGAATATGGGAGAAATAATTTCTTAATTTGTTTGTTCTTATTTATTTCTTCACGAGAACTTTTTTTTGATCTTCCTCTATAAAATTTTTATAATACTACATGATTTCATCAAAAAGTTGATTTTGAGAGTTTCATATACATTAATTATAAGACTAATGAACAAATCATAATCAAATTTATACGTGATTTGTATATATAAGATCGTATTTTTTCCATCGTGTATCGTCGAGATTACGAGAAATAAAAAAATTAACCAAAAAAATGAAAAAGACACTTTGAATGGAACTAATATATATAATAGGATTAAATTTATTTCTTAAGTGAGTCATTGATTAGGGATTGGATGAATATATAAAGGGTCAGAACATATAGAGAAGGACCACCTTTAGTGGAGCAACGAAAAATTGGATTTGACTAATAATGCATTATCCATATATGTATAAGCTATGGCTGAAAATTTATTAGAGATTAAAGAAAATGACCGTTTTAACTTCTTCTCACTAATTACATGTCAAAAATATATTAATAATTAATTTGTGGGTTTCCAATAAGATGATGTTTCACATCTGACGTGGTGCTGTCAATAGCTAGCAATGGACTATAGTTATGGGTGGAATGGAAGTTCAAAGTTGAAAGATGTAGCTGTTGTTAAACATGGCCGTGCAAAACGGGGTTAAATATTTTTTAAAAATCCTAAGTTCATTTGACCGGGTTCATGGCACGAGATGACAATACAATGTGAACGGCTCATTTATTAATTTTAGCGTTATGAACTCTATATGGTATCTTGGTTCATATTAGGGTTTGAGCCATAATTTATATTTTATAATAATTTGAATATATATTTTTTACTTTCTAAATATTTCTTTTACATTTTTAATATAGTTTATCTATTTTTAAAATTAATTTAAACCAAGTTTCAACCACAACTCTAATATCATGCATATACAAGAGGATTGATAGCTTAACAATGTGTAACCTTTAATTTGTTTTTCAGCAAGTTTTATTCATGCCTGAACAAAAGATAGCAATTACAACTTATTTCCTCTGTTCTTTAAAAGAGCCGTTGGTGGAGAATTCATATATATTATGAAAAATTATATCGTCATATTTACTTTTAATTAATGTTACACTTTTTCCCTTCCTCAATTATTGTTACACCGACTCATGTGTTTGATTCATGAAAATTTTATCTTTCCTAATTTGTAAAGATAAATTCAGAATTTTTTTTAAGTATTTGCCTTAAAAGTTGTAGAATGACATTAAAAATTTTGGAGCTTAAATGAATGTTTCGATAGGGTACTATTCAAGTTTACCAAATCAAACCCCAGCCACATATGCACCCCAACATCAATATTATGGTAAATTTGAAAACCCAATATTTAGGGTAAATTTCAAAACACCTCCAAGGTTTGGTAAAAAAAAAAAAAAGAAATTAAGATAATCTGAGGTTTGGAAAACGTAAAATAAAGTCCCTGGGTTTTTATGGAACTTTTAAATACCTCTTGAATTTTGCATAAAATTCCCAACACACTCACCCTATATATGTGGCATTTTTGTCTTAATTTTGACGGTAATTTTGTCGTTTCATACAAATTCAGGAGTTATAAATTGATGAAGAGTACTTTTCTATATTTTTTGAACCTTGAGAGGTATTTTAATTTTTTTACCAGACTTCAGAGGTGATTTGAAATTTACCCATCATATGAGTTTTGTTGCAAATGAGGAATTTTGCTCTCAATGACTAACTTTCTACAAAATTGTTTACAGCAAATTGTAATAAAATAAATCACTTTATTAAATATGATACCCATATTTTACGTATAACACAATAATGTAACAGATAATCTGTAACAATAATATAAGCTTGAAAATTCAGACTCAAAAATTTCAAAATTACTGATGGAGTAGACATGAATGGTTTGGTCTTGAGGTTAAGTACCTCCAAACCCCTCTTATCTATGGTGGTAGGTGGAGGAACAAAGAAGAAAACTGCTTGTAATGTCACAATAAAGATTCCAAGAAACTAATAATACTAGTGGGCCTATTTTTTTAAGTTTTGGTTTTAGTCTCAGTTTTAGTTTCAATAGTAAATTTAATATATTATAATCAGTTTTCATCATTTCCAATACAGTTTTTCCCTATTCAGCTATACCTTTTTTATATTTTCAATACATTTTTTACATTATAAAACTATTTTTTTCAAACCAAAACTCAACCCAACCAAAAAGAAACAGGTAGTTACAGAAAAATGGTGGATTAAGTACATCTCTATCATCCTTAAACATGATCAAACATGAGACAAGATGATTAATTATACAAATAATTAAGAAGACATAACTTTAATTAATGAAAAGATTACAGTTTCGCCACAAAATCATAAAGTTATTAAATAATGAACTTAGATGCATAACTAAAGCCATTTAAAAGCCGTTATCATTTGACAGAAATAGTTTGGTAACGAAACTATAGCTTTATCCTCAATTTTACACCTTTACTTAGAAGGAATATTCAACCCAAAAACTCAAATTCCAAAGTGAAACTTCCACCATCTCTTCACATTATTTAACCCCCTATAAATATATATATATATATATATATATATATAATCATAAAAATTTCACCTCGAACTTTTTCCTTCCAGAAAAATAAAAACAAAATTAAAAAATCCAAGAGAATGAAAACAAATACTTCTTCTATTATATAAGAAGATTCCCGGTTCAAAATAATTTTGTATTCAATTAGAAGAGTTTAATTCTTATTTATTTACCCATAATACTGATATTAATATAATAAGTGTGGTTCACAATTAATTTATTTTTGAAAATTAAAGAGATTAGTGAAAAAAAATAGTGACAAATTACTTATTTAAAGTGTTGTACATTGAAACTCGTAAAAAATTACAGATTTTTCTAATTGGACGCTTCTAATGGGACAGATGGAGCATTAATATAGGCAAAAACAAACAAAAAGCAAAACAAAAAAAGTCATTATGCAACGTTCAAGTAGTATATCAAGATCGTGGTAGTCGCTATTAAATCTTAAAATGTATTAAACCAAATGATGTGAATAAACATGTAAAAAGAAAAGGAGAGGCCATCAAATTTGAGCCACTTAGGGCTCTTCTTTATTTCTTTTTTCTTTCTTTTTTTTTTTTTTTTTTTTGACAAGTCCATTGAGTGTATTAAGACCCGTTCTTCTAATTGGAGGGGTACCCTTGTGTTTCAACTTTCAACCCAAAAGAAAATTAATAATAGTATTGAAAAGGCGTTTGAAATGAACACACAAAATTCATATTGACAATAACTCTTTCAGTGGTTTATTTAATCGATAAAGATATTTATATAAAATCAATCAAGTTGGAAAAAATAGACAACTTTGTTTTCTATATATTTTTCATCATAAAGTATTGTTAAAACTAGAAAGAAAAAAAATTAAATAAAACATTCATAAAATCAGTGATTTTAATTAATGAATCAAAATGTTGGAAAAGAAACGACAGATAGCCTAGCAGAAGGACTTTCCAGCAATACGTGGGGTCGAATTCCAACGAGAGAAGAAAAAGGTTGTAAGGAGGGTCCACGTGAGCCCAATTCTCAAAAAAAAAATGTTGGAAAAATAATTATGAACTGAAAAAGGAAATTGGAATGAGGATGGTGAAAATTAAAATACTCATACATATGAATGTATGAATATGCTAAAGTAGGGGGGGAAAAAGAAGTAATCCATGCATGGAAAAAAAAAAAATGGTGGAGGTAATTTATATTAGTATATGTGAAAAATGAGAACTAGGGTAGTTTGAATATGTGTATACATACGAAATATAGGATTATCAAAGGTGAAACTAAAAAAAGGATAAAAGAATATATGCCCAAAACAACATTTGAAGAAAAGAAACGCTAATAAAAAATACATTATACATTTCAACTAATTTACCACAACTTTTTCATAACAACTCATGTGGCATACATTCATTGGTCAATTATGTGATATTAATACTTATTTCATAAAAATCTAACCAATAAATACATACCACATGAGTTGGTATACAAAAGTTGTGATGATTAATTGAGATGTCTATCATTTCTCATAATTAAAGTATGCATTCTAATAGAACCGAATATACACTTCAGATAATCAATCTCAAGTAATGGGATGGCTAATTAAACTTTAACCGCTTAATTACTTGCGTCTCTTGACATCTCCAATCCTAATATATTAGCTGTTGGATATGGGCTGCTGACTTGAATGTCGGCCAGCCCCAATTCAGCCCACTCTACTCCATAAGCCCAAATACATATAGGCCCATAGTGGAGTTATATACAAGCGCTTCTAGAACAGAGTCGCGTGCAAGGATCTTGGTGACAATCTTTCTTAGATAAGCAGGAACCAAAATCGAAAAAGTGGTTATGGACATCTGGCGGAGAATATATCTATTGAGTTGTGACCGAGTTCAACTATTGGCTTAGAAGGAGTATATCTGTTGAAATTCGGCCGACATAAATGACATCCAACTTCAATATCAACCGCTTCAAGTCCATTGCTCTCGTCTATAAATAAATGATTGCTTCCTACAAAGAAGGTAACTGGTTTTTTGGATTAGTCTGATATTATTCATATAATTTTATTTTCTAACTTGGGCATCAGAGTTGAACTTGGAAGTTAGGTTCCAATTGCAGAAAAGCAAGAAAGACGGATTTAGGAAAGTCGGTATTCAGTACAGACACAATATTAGCAATTTAATTATTTATGTTATTCATGTACTAATTCAACCAATAACTTGTCAAGGCTCAAGTATCACTGGTTATATCATGTCCGGATCGTATCGTGATAATAATTACCACCTCTAATTCTGAATAAGTACATAATTGAACAATAATAATAATAATATAAGATAGATGATATACGTTGTAAAATTTCATAGTTGATTAATTCTCAACTATATGAATCATATACACACGAAATTTAGGATTGGATGGAGGAAATATGAGAATTTGGAAGAGAAAACCGGAGTTAATTGATCTGAACTCTAGACAACAACAACAAAGCATTTGTCCCATCATGTGAGGTTGACTATATAGATCATATTTCGTCATTGGGTACGGTCATGGCACATTGATTCATTTATATTCAAATATGAAAAGAATAATTTTGATGTTCCATATTTGTATAAACTTTTTAAGAAAGCATCAAATTTAAGCACTCATCATAACAAAAGAAACAGATTAAATCATGAGACTTTAATGGTTAGCTATACTTTATGCCTGCCTCAAAACGCATCTCTACTAAAAGGCATCCATATTTTAGCAGAAAAACTTATATGAACTTAAAGATTAAGCACCAAAAAAATATATAGCTAATTAGATTGGTTCCAAGCGCTGTGTAGGATCCATGTTTTCACAAAGCAAGCAAAACTGGAATCAAGCAAAATACTCTCATCAAATCTGCCCATTATTCTACTACATCACAATGGCATTTTGATTGCACTGACCAACATACTGATAGTGATATCCTAGTATCTTATTGTGTTGTATGGAAGCCGGAAGGGAACTGCAAGCAGTGAGTTTGTTACTTTTTATGTGATGACAGTTGGGGCTGATCGGCCGGTGAACTCTGCTATCTTCGACAGCTTAATAGCTACTTCCACCTGTGTGGTGCCAACACAACAACCAGTGTCAAAGACCAAATTAAAGGCTGTCAGATTAGTATATGAGGTGACAAACAACAGCTGGAGTATCTTACAAGAGGAGCAAGTGCTTCAGCAGAATCTCTGCTGATTTTCGATGAATCCTTCTCGTATTGCTCGATGTAGACACGGATTGTAGCACCCTCTGATCCAGTTCCTGAGAGACGGAAAACCTGACACGATATTGGGGTTTATGAGAGAGATCAGTAATCCACCAAATGAGATACTTTTCGTGTACAACTCAGAAATCATTTACTTCAAAATATTTCAGTAACCAATGTTGATCCCAGACCCCAGTATGTCCTCTGTTCAGAAGATAATATCACACTTTCACACACACCCACACACGAGCACGCGCACACACGCACACACACAATGACAAGACATGGAGGACTTTACCAATCGTGAACCATCTTCGAAAAGATAACGGATTCCCTGATGCTTGGAGATGGAACCATCAACTGGATCTTTGTACTCAAACTCATCAGCATTGGCAACTCTCGAAACATCTGAACGTATGCCCTTTATGATTCTACATTTATAGAACAGCACAAGGATTTTATAAGAAATGGATTTATTGCAAAAATGCGACGTGCATGTTAAATGATTCAGTAAATAATCAAACTTGTTGCACACCAAACTTCTATTTAAAACACCAGGCAGTTCTCCCGAAATCGTAAGCAGCCAACAAATACAGCTAAATCACAAAGAGCAACACACGGGAGGTCTTACAGTAATGAGGTAACAGGTAACCGACAACTCTGCCAATCACTATAGTTCTCGTTTTCCAGCCAAATAATCTAACGACCTAAACAGGTTTTGCTCATTTACTTAGGGTATAACTATACATATGTGTGCGTGTGAGAGAGAGAGAGAGAGAGAGAGAGAGGGAGAGAGTAATACTCATTCACTTCACCAAGGGAGGATTGCAGCTTCACCAAGTGTGCCATCAATTCTTTAGCACCACCTGCATCAACATTCTTTAAAAGAGCAAACATGAATCACATTAAGACAAAACCATTGATAATCTTATGGCTCAGCAAACTAAATCCATGTTTCTGATTAAGTGGCACATACAAGGGATTCAAATATTTGTGGATATTATCATTTATCTTCATACCTCATAATCATATCGCGTGTAATAGTGGCGTCCATACTTGGACCAATGGTTGCGAACAATCTCTTCAACCGTCACAAGTTTCCCCCCTCCCACGTTGTCTTTGTTTTTGTAGGCAAGTATAGATAGCCAAGCTAAAACAGCCCAGATTCCATCCTTCTCGCGTATATGATCCGAGCCTATCAAGCAAAGGTATAAAGTTATTTATGTTCCTCAGTAATTATAAAAGTTTACGCAAGTTTTTCCTGCAGTGACTAAGAAATTCAACCACTGGGATTGTCCTAGTGACCGCCAAGCTTCTTGCTTGGGCCAGAGGGAAGGAGGTCAATCTTCCCTTCCCACACATTCCCCCTATATGTTACTAAGTGTAGTTTAGGACCCTCTTTTGGTATACAAAGTACAACTGTGCACAAGTAGGAGACTCGCCCCCATTGTATGAGGCAAAAATATATCCAAAGAAAAAAAAAATTTCCCGAAGAAATTTTGCTACGGAGCCTACCAGTTCCAAAGCTTTCTTCACCACAAACAGAGCACATTCCAGCATCCATCAAGTTACCAAAAAATTTCCAACCAGTAGGGACCTTTAGAAAAATTACAGGCAGAACATTCAGTGCATTAGAAAAGGATAAACATTGAAACACTAATAAAGAAAATTAAAATGCAAATGGGTACCTCAAAGAATTTCAAGTTGAGATTTTTAGCAACAACATCAAGAGCAGCAGAAGTAGGCATACTCCTGCAAACAGAGGAAAATAAATTAAAATTCACAGAAGGGTTTGACCAGGTGACATGTTCATTTATGTAAGTGCACACAAACAAACAGACACAAGCACACACATACAAATATAGGAATAAAAATCTAGGAGGATGAAAAAGAACAAACAGGCACACCCATGCAACAGTCAATTAAGAAACTGCAAGCAAGACCTGGCAACTCCTTTCAGACCACCAGAAAAGTAAGGGATGGCTTCAACAGCATTTGCGGCAATAATAGCAACAGAATCAGATGGAGTAACGAAAAACCTGTTACAGAAAGAATAAGTTTACATGCTCTTTATGAAACATAGGGAGCTATCAAGCCAAAATCAAAACAAGAACCTACTTTTTCCCAAGGACCATGTTACGGTCAGCATCTCCATCAGCAGCAGCTCCAAATTCTGGTGGGTCACTTACACTTGTTTTACCCAATCCCATACGTTCAACTAATTCTTTTGCATATGTAAGATTAGGATCAGGGTGGCCTCCACCAAAGTCCTCCTGCCAGATGCAATAACAAACAAATAATCAAAGTTCGCAATTTTAATATTTTGTTCAATAAAAGACACAATACCATGGCTTAGAGCCTTTAGTTGTCAAAATTCTAGCAGCAGAGTAGTTCAAGACCTTGGGTACACAATTCAATAAAGAGCTTTCTTTGGCACCAAGCTCATCAACAAAAATTCGTTTGGCATAAACACCACCGACCCCATGAAGTGCATCATAACTGCGGCATAGCACTAGAAATTAAGCATCAAAAAAATACTGACAAACAAAATGAAGGAAAAGCTCTTCCAACCATCAAATAAGGATGTTGCAGGTGTACCAGAATGTAAAGTTTGGAGATGTAAAAAGCTTCTGGATAGATGCAAAATCAAAGATGGACCTACAGTGAGACGACAAAGAAAATGTTACCAAAGACTAGCAATTTTTAAAAACACCATAACATTAAAGTATATAGAAAATGAGAGAGAAAGAGAGACAGTGGGGATCATAAGAGGCAGGGTCTATTTCACCCGCCCTAAAGCATCCACTGTTAAAAAAGCATAGCATGCAAGAATAAGCTAAAGATAACTCAACGAAACATAAATTGAGAACTGCAGTCAATTCCAACAATCTTGGTGAACCAAATGGTAACAGAAGCATTAGTAAGAGTGTGCATTACACACGCAAGGGAGTCCTAAGCTCAGGACAAATATAAAAAAGAGAACATACTTCATCAGTTTCACATAATCGATGGTGGAATCAAAAACATCAACGTCGAATTGCCCCTCTGGACCAGTAAAGCTTGTCACACCTACGGTACTAATGTCCACCTGATTAAAAGGGAAATTAACTGAGAAACTTTATAAAACAAAAGAGAGTTAAGAGTAGTGGGAAACAATGAAACTTTCAGAAACCACATCATACATCTGGCAGCCCTTCAGCAATTAAGTACTCCTTTATTGTTGTTGTGTTCTGATAAATCTTATCTGTAACTGATTCAGGTGCAGGTCCCCCATTTTCCATGTTGTATTTAATTCCAAAATCCTGCAGTAGAAAATGTAATTGAGAAATCATACCATCAACTAACTACCCAAGATCACATAACACTATTTGAGAAAAATCACCCTCCACCCAGAACGAAGTACCTTCACTAAACTACACATGAGACCTTCAAAAGACTTAATGGTGATAAAAAAAAATAATCAAGATAGGATTGGCCAAAATCATGAATACAAGATTTTACCCCTTCTTTCTCAGCATCCCCCTTTTCATTCAAAGCATTTCTATCTGGCATATTCTACCTTAATCAACCACAGTAGAAGTATACATGCACCTCACAGGATTATATATTTTGCTTTTGGTTTCCATAAATTTTTGTCTATCAAGTACATGTATCATTTTATACGAAGTTCTCACTTCCTTACTGGTCAGGCCCTTCCCTAGACCCTGCACATGCTGAAGCTTCTGTGCACTGGGATGCCTTTCCTTTTTTTACTTTCCCAAACTATCTCGTCTAAGAGATACAACAAAAGGAAACAGGTAGAAACCAAAGATAGTAAGGAAGCAAAAAAAAAAAAATTAATGACTAGTAGGACAATAAAAAGTTGCAGAAAAATGTTGCAGTTCTTTTCTTTTACAATATCTTCTTCTCCATTGAGCTACGAAAACAATAGCTATGGCTTTATCTCATTGTGTGAAGTCAGCCATATGGATCATGTCCTCTCATCATGTTTAGTCAAAACATATGTTCTCGTTTGGTTTTAACTGTATCGTGTCTTCCTTTAATAGTTTCTTCCCAAATCTTTTTAAGCCTTCCACTTCCCCTTTTAAATGGAGCAAGTGATTCACTGTTTTCTACACAGAGTATTGAAGTACATGTCTCCTACACGCATTCACTGTCCAAACTACCTTGAGCATATTCCTCTCATTTTTTCATCTACTAAGTCTATTCCCATTTTCTTTCTAATACTTCCATTACTTATTCTATCTAGTCCAATGAGTCGAGACATCCATCTCAACATTCTCAATTTTGCCACCCTCATTCTTTATTCATATTCGTACTTAATTGCCCAACATTTTGATCCATAAAGCATTGCAAGTCTTAGGCTGTTTTATAAAAAAATTCCTTCCAATTCCAATAATAATTTATTCACAATCACTGAGTATAAAAGTTATTATCCATTCATTCCAAACAGCCTAATTAATATGTGTAACATCTTTATCAATTTCTACATTTTCTTGAAGCAGTCTTAACTGTATGGCATCACAATTTGTAAGAATGTATTCTGGGATCAATTTTAAAAAATACTAAAGTGTATGGGAAATATAAAGAGGTGCATTGGGAATGATACAATTTCATTATAAAATGCGAATTGCATTTTGAAATGTGTTTCTCCATCAAGATAATCATAACTAAATATGCTCCTTCTAAGGACTCTTCTAAAAACTGTTAATTTTCTCTCACATATACTACTTTTCTACATGGAAATATCAAATAAACCAGCTGGCATCTTTTTCTGTTACTTCATGATGATTGGCATAAATTATGTTTGTAAAGTCCTCTCCTCACAGAAGTTCTTGTTTACAACAGCAGCAACAACTAAGCCTTTATCCCAAGCCAAAATTTCCAAGTGAAACGCGAGTTCTCCTTTATGTTGAAGTACAACGCGTCTTTTTCAAATAATTTCTTCCCAAATCTTACATCATCTTTCTCTACCCCTTTCAATTTTAATTTGAAATTTCCCCTTTTCTACAAGAGGCATCTAAAGGTCTCCTATGCCCAAACCTATCCAAACCATCTTAAACATGTTTATCTCAATTTCATATGTAATGGAACTACCAACTCTTTCTTTCCTATACATTCACTTTATCTAATTTAGTATATCTTCACATTCATCTCAACATTCTCATTTTTTCTACCCTCATTTTTTACTCATGATCATATTTAGTTGCCCAACACCCTAATCCATAAAGAATCGCTGGTTTATGGATATTTTATCAATTTTTACTTTCAATTTTAGCAACTCGTTCTGAACAGAATTTTTTACTTTCAATGCTTGAATCCTGTGTCACATCTTTATTAGTTCCTTTATTTTCTTTAATAATACAACAACAGCTAAGCCTTAATTCCACTATGTGGGCTCGGCTATAGATGCATGTAGTTTATGCCCCCCAATTTTCATAGTTATCCAATTGCTACTTCTATGATTAAAAAAAGCTGCACTCTGTATGCTTAGTTTTTAATTCTACTTATAGTAAAACATTTCAATCCTGAAAAGTTTTACTTAATTTTTTTAAGAAAAATTTTTGTAAACAAATTGGATAAGATGGTTGTTAAAAACAAAATTTCACACAGAAAAGAGCATTGTCAACATGGACTCAAGTAAATGTAAAGTATAAAGCTGCTACTGAAAAATAGTCCTCCTAAAAGTCACAGACTATTTCCTGTAAGATGACTGGATCATATGAAAAAGAAATGTTCATTAACACCAACTAAATGAACACAACAGACTTAAAATATTTTATTAGTTGGCTTCTTACAAAGATGCTTTGGATACCAAGTAATCACAATCTGGTAGATGAGAAAATAGAGATACAACTAACCTCATGAGGGCCACCAGGGTTGTGACTTGCTGTCAATATGAATGCTCCATTTGCTTTAGACCCCTTCATTCAGTGGAAAAAAGAAGAAAAATACATATTAAGGCTAATTGAAATAAATCATGAATGACGAACAAAAATAAATGGAAGGAAGAAGAAAGATTCGTAAGAAAATATTTACATCAGCCGCAACTCTTTCACGTATAACACCTGATACAGCAGGAGTTGACATCAATCCATTTTGGCCAACCCAAACACGTCTTACTCCATTGGCAGCTGACATTTTAATAATGATCTGCCATGTAACAGCAAGAGTGTTAAGATCAGAGGCAATCAGTATTATTAAAAGGTAAATGAATGGACTCTAGGTGAGCAATATCTGGTAAGCACAACTCAGGCAACATTAAAAGGGGAAAAAAAAACCTTTTTAAAAAAAAAAAAAAATTGAGAGGCATCAACCCAAACTTGAAACCAAAGTGGTTAGCCACATAAAAAGCACAAGCAAAACTCTGCAGCTTTACACTAAGCAAAAACCAGAGCCTTCCATAAATTTTAAAAGTCTATTACACAAAGTATATATTGTTAAGAGCAAGGTACAGAGGAGGTCCAATAGATAAGTAAGGGGGATCACTGTTGGTTCAATTTTAAAGTGGCATGCAATTATAGAAAATTTCCAACATCATACTTGTCAGATACAATTTGAAGCCAGTTGAAATAAAAATAGAAGTTCAGCAATGACACATAATCAGAGAAGTTATACATACTATCGTGAAAGAGACTTACTGTAACAGCATGCAAAAGTACTAGACAAACTGCGTCCAAATTCCAAAGCCATGTGAAGTACAAAACCAGGCAACAAACATAAAGTAATAGGAAAAGGATCTCAAAAAAAGAAAAAGATAAAACGTTCCAGCCTGAACTTCAGATTTCATTTGCTGAATACTGAAGAGCTTTGCATGTTAAAACATCATAATATGCAGTGTCCATTGCCTAAATCAAACGACATAACAAGGCTATCCTTTTTTATTCACTATACCAATAACCCTAGCTAGCAAGTCAAATGCCGAATAATTTTCAAGAAGTTCACCTGGATTGCATCCTTTGAAAAGTAGCGGCCATCACCAGAAACAACAATTGTAGCACCTGTAATATAAGATTGTACGAAACAAAGAAGAATATTACTAAATGAAAACATATATCTAGAAAGAAAAATTAAAGTTCAGAACACCTCTAAAAGTTAACCAAGTAGAGCTATAGAGACATGCCAACTAAGAATAAGAGAAGCAACACTTTTTCTCACCATAACACTAATTAAGGTAAAATCTTAAAATCCTTTGCAATTTAAAAGGCAACAAATGAGCATCTTCTTCTGTCTACATCCTCATGAAGACAAAACAACTGAAGAGTAATGAATAAAATGCAGCTTAGAAGTTAAGAAAAAGGTAGTCTTTTCCACGTACTCCGATGGCAAGTGAGACTTGGAACTTACATAGAAATGAAACTATACTCAACTCAGTTATTGAATAAGCATGTTTCCAGCATTTGTTGATAAATGAACATCAAACACGTTTAAAGTACATTATACTCCCTCAATATTTGTATATATTATCTGCCACTGGCAATTAATTATAAAGATTAAGTTCCATGAGGATTTTTCTGATAAAAATACATTTAAATTGTTGTCAATGAAAAGATGACAGTATGTCATGGAAATAATTTTTCAAGCAAATAGCAATCTCATAACATCACATCATGATAGCATGTTACTGGAATCCCAAATAGCCAAAATCAAATTTGCAGACACCAGCTAAAACATCTTATACATTAGATCTCTAGGTAATGCAGCTACAGTTGAAGATTATGTATAAACACATATGTCAGGATAGTTAGATGGTAAACCTCTGAGGTCAGAATCTCAAGTTGAAATAGTTTACATACATCTCGCAAACAAAAACAAAAAAAAAAAGGATTTCATTTTGGCTTTCCACAGCACAATGGCAAGAAGAAATGCTCAAGTAGAAGCCTTCTCATATCCGCACAAGCTTAGTAGAATAAAACACTGAACTCGAAATACCAGAGAAGCAGGACATGCTAATGTTGAAAGACTATCTAAAACAAAATACAATCAAAATCAAGGTATATTAATCTACAAGTAGATGACTTACTTCAATACATTGGTATTATTAGCATTGCATATCAGGAAAAATACTGCAACTTACAAGAAAAAAACCCACCCAATTTGAAATGTAAACTTACCTCTGACTTTATCACCTCCAAGGGCATTGAAAGTTGCCTGGACAAAGTTATGCAAATAATGCGGTTGAGTAAAGACCTTCACCTGCAAAACAACTCAAAATGTTCATATTCAATCACTACAATTCAAATCCATTTAGCATCCACCCAAGTTATGAACGAACACTCAAATCTATACAACCAATTGACAAAGGCATTATATCAATCATGTACATCAACAATCAAGATGGTTCCAAGAACCTAAGAACTGCATTCTAAAGATAATAGATAAATGTTGAGCTAACAAAATCAGTATTTATTTTTCCCTCATCACACTTAACTTATAAAATACCAATTGGTTTGGAAAACGCAGTAACCTTCAACATATTTACATCAATGCAAGCCATCAAAAACAAAATTATCTCAACACAACATTCTATGACGAAACCACTTGATTCGAGAATGCAAGATCCTGATTATCCAAAATGTGAAAAATGCACTTCTTTTTACATATGTCAATTCGACTAAACACATCAACTCTGATATCACAATATTCAAGAATGCGCCGAGTAATTCAACAAATAGCATCATCTCGACAATTCAAAAATACGAGTACTGCATTCATCAGCTTATCAACAGAAGCGATTCGAGCTTAGAAACAAAAACATAACACAACTTTCCTCATCACAACATTTCATCATCCACCGATTGAATGAGAAAAAGAAAAAAAAAAACACGCTTCTGGTTAGATCCGACCTCCTAACATCAATTAGTAAAATGCGGTGCAAACACAGATCACAATCGATGCATATACGCACACGATCGAATCGAAAAACACGTAGCAACAGTAAACCAAAGATCGAGTGAATCAACAAACATCATAATTGAACAGAGATTACGACATCGCAGTCGAAAACCATCCGAAACAAAGGATGAGAGCGCGAACCTTCTTCCTCAGACCAGAAGTGCCAGGTTTCTGGCCATCAAACGGCTTCGTTTCAACGCGAGCTACCTGGAACACCATTTTCTTTCTTCTTCCGAACTGCGTAACTGCACAAATCACGAAAGTTTAGCTTTCGTTTCGTTCGATTTGATTTGATTTATGGAGAGGAGGTGGTGCGTGAGTGTGAGAGAGAAGAGCCACGTGGCACGTGGGCGTTTGAAGAGATGCAGGGGAGGGTGGTGCTTTACTTACTGCGACTGAAAGATAGGGGGGAAAGGAAGGTGACCGACCAAACGAGGTCCGAGAGAGAAGATGACGAGTGTGAAATTTCTAAAACGGAAAAAAAGAGAAAAGGGAGAGTTAAAAAAGTGGCTTCAGTTTTTCCTTTTGTTTTCCTTTTTTTTTTTTTTTTTTTTTTTTCCTGCCAAACTGGCTGAGTGATACTTACGCAAGGTAAAGTAATCCCAGCAAACGGCCACTGGAATATTCGTCCCGTTATCCGTTTCTCAATTTTTTTTAAAAAAATTCTGCCAAAAATTAATGGAAAATGACAATTTTGATCTCTTACGTTTCATTGTTATAAAAATTGCTCCTTTCGTTTACATAGTATTGTTGTTTTGGTCCATGTGACGTGTTATGATCAATTTTAAGCAGATAAAAGAGAGGTCAACGGTTTATGACGGTCTTTTAAAAATAAAAATAAAAAAAGTTGGAGGTTTCTCGTGGTTTCTATATTCTTCAACAGCCCGTGAAATAATTTTACTCATTCAGATAAATAGCAGAAACGAACCAAAACTACTAATAATGGCCAACTAATATGTAGTTTGGCATGAGAAAAAATTATTACATAAGCCACTAAAAATTATAAAAATCACGAGAAAGGTCAAACTTTTTTTTTCATTTTAAAAGCCCACAAAAACCGCTGAGCTTTCTTTTGACGGCTTAAAATTGGTCATAACAGGTCACATGGACTAAAACGGCAACAACATGCAAACGTAAGAGACTATTTTTGCAACAATGAAACGTAAGGGATTAAAAGTGCAAATGTCCAAACAATTTCCAAAATTAGTTCGAAGGCTTTTAGAAAACAACAATTTATTGTATCTTTGATTCTTGAATGATAGCAGCTTAGCAGGTTATTTAAAATAACAACGAATAACTTTAGTTTCAATTTACACATAACTGTCCCATTCTAAATATTTTATTTATGTTCCTAATAAAAAAATTAAATTGTGATACTTTAAAGTTTTTAATACTCTAGTTCATATGAGATTCCACTAGAACATTTGACAATTTGAGGATAGGGGTTTCTTGTCAAATCTCATTCAGGAGAAATCTATGCCCGGTTGGATTAGCTCCCAAAACCATCTAAATGCGTGACGTCAACTTTCACTAATCACCTACCATTGCAAGATTAGGCTTTTTGTTAAACTTTACTTTGACGTCCAAATCAGTATAAAGCAAAAGTAATTTAAAAAATGTTTTAATGACCAATTGTTGTGTACCTTTTAAAGAGTGTTTGTTTTATAATATTTATAAACGAACTAGTGTTTTAATTAGAGTGTTGATGGAGAAGATCAATATAAGCCATTATGACTAGAGGAGATAATGACCATTTTGTCCTTGGAACTAAAAGAAACACTTCATTCATTAATTTTTAAAATTAAAAAAAAATCAATACCAACGGAGGAATGATGTGTCTCCCCGTCAGTGGGCTAAGCTTCAAATCTCTAGTGAACTCTTGAGTTCAATTTAAGTTTGTACCTATAAAGCAGGATCAATCCCTTATCATACTGTGAAGTTTCTATAGTATTTAGAGTGTATGGGGACACAGATAAATAATATCCCCTATGCCAACATAGAATTCTAGTATTTATAAGCAAGATAAGTAGTAGAATAAGATGTTAAGTTTGATTGGTGCAATACCTTTCATACGAGCTGAATCTCATCTCAAAATGTGAAAAAATAAGGCTTGAATATCGGAGATCCACTAATCTTAAAGTCTAACATAGAGATGGGTTGGATCGGGCCATTAGAGCATCAACTCAAGGTAATAGTAATCATCATCCCAAAACAACACCGCCTGAAGATAACGTGATCGAATGGATGGACCAATGTTGGGCTCGAGATTGTTGGGGAGCAAAAGAGGACCACAATTACTATAACATGAACCATACTTAAAGAGTCCTCTAAAGCTAGCTAGTCGGCCTAGTCCAAACTCAGTTGGACTCTCGGCCCTGCACTAATAAAGGGTTCAATGTTTAAACCCAAGTCATTTTAATCACTCGGCTTCATTTTTAGCCCAAAATAAGATACACATGCAAGTGAGAGTAAAAGGGACATTTCGTCATTAGGGATAAATTTATCATTTTTTACCCATAGTTAGGATGATAAACTTGGTAACAACAAATAAGTAAAGGAATGAGGCACCATCATCAAGCTCAACCACACACCAAAAAGAAAGGGTAGAAAATCCATCCAAAACATTAAAAGATGACACAAATCAAAGGAAGATTAATGATAAAAACTACCCTTTTGGCCACTCAAAGATCAAAACGAAAGCTCAATTTCAACAAAGCTTGGACCAAAATAAAAAATTAAAAAAATAATAAATGCCAAGGGGAGGATTAGAATCAAGGCTCAATTGCTATCCAACACATGAGAAGCTCCATCGTCACCTCTCGGCTCATCATCATCAAATCAAGACCTCCTTCAATTCTTATCTTTAATTGTGTATGTTCCTTAGTTAAATTTATTTTCCAAATTCTAGACTAGCCAAATTACCACTATAAATAGGACCTCTCGAGGAAATGAATAATGAAGTAAATTATATGCAAATTGATTTGCGGAACTCAATGACAAGTATTTGAATGCATATATTTACATTTTTAATGTAAAAAACACGTTTTTACATAATACAAGTCTGAGTTAAAAAACGCATTCTCATACGCAAAGTTCAACAAACCAAATGACCAACCTTTAGTGTTAGTCCCTCCACCATAATGACTCAGGACTAACATTTAAGAACTAGATATTTTAATCATTTTCTTTTCAAACTAGACAAGTTAAGAGGGGATAATAAATCCTTTGTTAGATTTCTAGTGAACATTAACATTAAATTAACTTTTGAAATGCCATCATTTTATTTTAAATAGTAAAGGAACATTATCTTATTAAGATTTACATCAAAATGTTGATTTAAATAGCACCGCATCAACACTGCAAAAGATATGTACCACATCTGTTCTATTGGTAACTTTTTCTTTTAGTTGTAATTTATAATTATTACTCATAAATAGTTGCAACTTGTGATTCTTTCATTGAAATAGAAAAATTAATATTTTAAAAATAAATAAAATCCAGGTCAGAAGAGGTCTTATTACAATCTAAGGGTGTAGTCTAGTACAGGTAATTCCTTTGTCTTTGTATATGGGGGTTATAGGTTTGAACTCTTATCTAAATATTTAATGAGAGTGATGATTCCTTATTTGGTCACGAATCTCATATTCGGTGAGAGAAGAAACTCGTAACTGGCTTGTGGAAGTAGTAGTCCTTTATTTGGTCATGAATTTATACACATTGAAGAATGAAATACATAGTCAATTTATAAGAATACTGTTGAACATTTTAATAAAATTCATTTTTATTAATTAGATCAAAGTTATGTTTTGGCTGAATTGATGCTGTCATTTTACCTATTCATCATGAGTTTACAAAACTTTAATAAAATGCTAAACTTATGCAAATATTATATATTTGTGTATCAATGTTCAACGGTTTGGAAAAGTATTTTATTAACACATTCATTTGATTTGAGAAACTATTGCACGCAACGGATGTATACACATCAGCACTATGATGTGGTACAACCATCTAATAAAAACTTGACACGTCACCAAAAATTCCACGTATGAAAACTTATTCATCAAAAAATTAATTAGGAAAAAACTAATTTAGATCCTAAAAATAAGGAGATAACCATTAATTAGCGCATAACATATTCTCTTTCCAAATTCTTATCATCTTCCAAACTTGTTAATGGGTGAAGTTTGCGTATGGTGAACGGATTAGAGGGAAAAGTTCTCAGATTTTCTTGGAGTAGTCATCTTCTTCATTTTTCTTTCAAATATTTAATTTCTTCTAACAATAGTCTTGGGACTCTTGTCAAAGTTCTTAGTAAAAGATTTGTGAAATCTCCAGAAAGAAGAATAGAACTTTGTACAAAATCAAGGATACAATCCACGTAACCATGGATGATGGAGATTTGGCATAAATTCAGAATTGGTTGTTATCTTCCAAAACCACCAAACTGATGCTCATTTTTAGCAAAGCTTTACCTTTGATTTATTCTGATATTTATAAAAAGAAAATATATGGTTAATTACTTGAATGAATCTGTGTGTGCCAGGGGACATGAGAATTGTGTTTAACAGAGTTAAATGGTAGATATGGAAGGCTAATTTTTAGGATCTAAATTAGTTTTTTCCTAATTAATTTTTTGATGAATAAGCTTTCATATGTGGAATTTTTGGTGATGTGTCAAGTTTTTATTAGATGGTTGTACCACATCATACTGCTGATGTGTATACATTCGTTGCGTGCAATAATTTCTCGATTTGATTTAATGCATTGAGAAACAAAAACTGATACTTACCATTTGCATGGTCTTAAAGGATTATTATGTGAGTTAAGTGCATAAAAAATATTTTTTATGCATTATTACGGATTAAACGATTATATTATGAGAAAACGGAAATTCAATTGCTTCATCTTTTGGTTGGTGATCGTTTGAAGTTAATTCTAAATCTTTGCAACTACTATATATATGTGATAGAACTATTGTTAACATTTTATGTTCTCTACAACCCTCTACAAATATAGTTTTGGCAAGAGGAAACATGTGTTAGAAAGAGTTGATAATTTCCTAGTGATTGTGCAAATTATTAGGAAAACACAACGTGTGTGTTGGACTGTTGTATCCTGGGGGTGACAAGTCGCGTTGCTCTGCTGCACCGAAGTTTATACTTTGTAGAGGGGTTGAATAACCTAAAGAGAGCGAAAGATCTGCGTCTCAAGCCTACTAACGATTAACCGTTTGTTCATTGTGTTTGTTTTTATTGTTTTGCAGGTTAGTTGAACTGTTGTAAACAACAAATATGGTCAATAGTTAATGGTCTCTTATTTGGTCATGTATCTTGTAATTTGTTGGGATAAATATTAGGATCTGAAAATGTTTCGTATGTATTTGAGACACGTAACAAAATCTAGTGAGAGTAATATGTAATTTGTACTCTCTGAACATGGGGATACCTCAAAAATAAATAAATAAACAAAAAAAAAATTGTGGAAATAAGGTCCGATTAAAGATGTGAGGCCAAAAACTGAACCGTAATCCTCCCGAGTGGCACGTGATGAAGTCCAACCAACTAAACGATTTAATTCATTCAATATACAATTCCATTTTCCACCATCAAAAATTCAAATTCGGTGCAAAATAAATTCCAGCCCGCCAACTAAAACGTGCCCCCGCCCGCGCTTTTCTTCATTTTTGACGTACTTTCGAATTGAATTAAACGCGCGAGCACCAATCACGTTTCAGATCTACTCCAACCACTTACAATGATGCCACCTCCAATTAAAGAAAAGAATTAAAAAGGCCGAAAGCCCTTTCCTCTTTATTTCTGCCACAATTATTATTATTAACCCCAACTAGTTCAACATAAAAGTTCAAAATTTTAAAAAGTCAAAGTTAAAACACAAGAATAGATCTATATATAAGCTTTCAATTTTTATTTTTAAATTAAAATTATTGGTTATTGCCGCTTCAATAATCGAATTTACATACATAGCCCCATATTACATTGGTCACAAAGTTATAACATTACCTAGACGTCACCCCACGATTTTTTTGTCACTCACCACAGCCTAAATTTAATTGACCCAAACTACAAGGACTACAAATTTAAATATGAGAAAAAGAAAAAGGTTAAAAAAACGCCCATTAAAAAAAGAACAATTAGCACTACGACCCCTAAAACTACTCTCATTTTCAATCAAGCCCCTACTGTAGCAGCCGCAGCGGCGGAAACCACCGGTTTCACCTTTGGTGGCCTTCCTCTCCCTCTAGGAGCCCCGGCGAGAACCCCACTAGCTGCTGGTGTTGGGGTGGGCCCAGTCTTCGGCATCTTTGGGGGTCTACCTCGCTTCCTGCCACTCCCCGTCGAGGGGTCAGCCTTCCTCTTCAGCAGCGCCGGTGGGGAAAGTGGGTTCTTGGCCTTGGGTGGGCGACTGCGTGGGTGTAGGGAAGGAGGGACGTGTCCAGGCGGGAGGGCTGCCTTGGGCTTAGGTGGACGGCCGCGGCCACGATGCGGCGGCGAGTTGGGGTCAGGCTTCAGGTAGTTGTTCTTCTGAAGGACGAGCTAGCCAGTGGTCTTCATTTTGTTCAGGTGATGAGTTAGCAAAGTCGAGTGAGCAAGCGGGAGGTTGCTGTAGGTGGCTTCGATTTGTCTTGAGATTGAGGGATTTATTTGAGCCGTTTGGATCGTTCAAACTTTCTATGGCGGCCATTATCATCTGTCAAATATAGAAAAACAAAAATTAATTCTGCAATTATGAGATGAAATGAAGATTTCGCTAAAATTAGACCCCAAAAAAAAAAAAAAAAACTCCCAAACTAGTGTTCTTTTGCTAAAAATAGTAGAAAATCAAAACAAATATACAAAAATTTTGATATCCAGAGATAGATCTAACCCATTATGGAAGCTAACATGAATGAAACTCCAATCTCATAACTCAAACAAACGTTCAGAATTCAAAGTCCAGCTGAATTAAGGTTCTTATGAAACCACACAGCAGGAAGAAGAAGATTAGAATTCACACGTAAAACAAAATTAGAAGTCGCCTCAACTCATGAAACCAAAGAAAACACAACAGTCGAAGTTCTGTATTCACCTCAGGGTACGGAGGCAGAGACGGGTTCACCGGAGATGGGGCCAGAGCCGGAGCCGGAGCCGGAGAAGGTGGAGCTGGATTACTTTCATTGTTAGCCTCTTCAATAGCCATGTTAAACAGGGAGAAAGAAAATAATAAAAACGACCCACAAAATTTCTTCTTTTCTTTTTCTCTCCAAAAAATTCAAAAGATAAAGCTCAGATTAAACCAGAATTTCAGATTTGAATTTTGTCCCCTAGAAAGGAGAGGGAAATTTGGTGGTGAAAACAACTGGGAAAGAATGAGATTTAAAGGGTTTTTGTAGGCATGAGAGTGTAATGGAGATCGGAAAATGGATCGGAGATCAAAGAAAGTTAAAGAAAGGGGAATTCAATGTGTGTTTTTTTTCATTGGTGTTGATCCAACGGATGGGGTTTGCCTATTGTCTTTTGATCCGACGGTGAGAGTTTATTTTGTGTTTTTCACTCGGATCGGTGACGTGGACGTTTTCTTCCTTATCTCTATTCAAATCTTTTTTTAAAGGAGCTGAATTACAGAAATGCCCCATGTGTTTTTTCTGATTTCAATGATGTAATTTAGAAATGGGTAATATTGTTTTAGTATTTGGTCCTTTTTCTTTGGATTTTTGTAAATTTTGTCTAGCGGTATTTTAAATTATCATATTTAGTCCCTCGTGTGTTTTTATTTATTTTATCCTAAATAAAAATAGAGTAATAATAGATATTTCAACTAGTTCATCACAAGTTTTTCATAACAATTCATATGGTAAGCATTAATTGGTTATATTTTTCTGAAATAATTATTTACATCGCATAATTGGTCAATAAATGCATGTCACATGAGTTATTAGGAAAAAGTTGTGATAATTAGTTGAGATGTCTATCATTACTCAAAAATGGGTAATAATATATGTACTCTCACTGTTCCATTAAAAGACTTGGTTTGACACATGTATTACTTTTTATTATTGATGTCAAAGTACAACACCTATAATATTTAATTTGACACCATTTACTCCATTAATGTCCTTACATTTTAAGTGTGAGTTGGAAAATATATACTCCCTCTGTTCCATTAGAAGAGTCTGGTTTGACAATTGCACGACTTTTTATTGATGTCAAAAAATAACAATTGTAATAGTTAATTTGATACCGTTTATTTTATTAATGTTCTTACCTTTTAAGTGTGAGTTACTCATAAATTAGACATAATTATATTGTAATGTTATAAAGAGTAATATTTTTGGAAGGGGACTTTCCTATTGGACGAAAATATTTTTTTAAGATGGATTTTTCTAATGTATATATATATATACATACTCGTTCCATTCCATTAGAAAAGTTCAATTTCAAAATGTTATTTTATTCCATTAGAAAAGTCAAGTTTTGATTTCTTTATTTCGCATACTCATACTAATATAATTATGTATGGTTCACAATTTTATATGTTATAAATAAAAAGTTGTACATTTTTCAAGTTTACACTGTATTAACAAATTAACTTGGTCAATTGAACAAAAGGAATCCTAAGTTTGCCTCTAAGCCAATATTTCAATTGAACAAACAAATTCACCTAAATTTCTGTTCTGACAATTATTTGTTTTTGGAGTAGTTTTGAAATAATAATTAAATGTGATAGTCTATTGAAATTATAAAAAGTGTAGTTATAATAAAAATGCGTATTGAAAATGATGAAATATTATTATAAATGCAAAATTTAAATTTAAAAAAAAAACACGTTTTAACAAGTATAATTAAGGCTGTAAACCACTCGATCCGGGGTCTTATTGGACTGGGCTAGATAAAAACCAATCAGGCTTGAGCTCTGCTCGAGCTCGATCGAGCCTAAATATTTGGGCTCGAGCTCGACTTATCCAAAATTCTAATAGGCTCGAGCTTGACAGGTTGAATACAAGTTTTTGCCAAAATTTGAAAGTCCAGAGGGTATTGGTAGTTTCATGAAACATCAAAGGGGTTTTGGTAGTTTTCACAAATCTCGAGGGAGATAAATGTAATTTACCCCAGAAAATTTTAAGAGAAAGAAAAGAAAAGAAAAGAAGAACAATTAGGTTAGGTATGTTATGTCAAGTTGGTATTTAGTCCTCTAATGCTACAATTATACAATAATAGGCCATAGGATCATATGAGCGATGACGAACAGAATCTCGGCTAAGTGAGGTAATGACAGGAAAACTCTCGAAATCTTTTTCTCTCGGCACAGGTGAAAAACCTGGTTACATGATCCATGTCACCGGTGAGAAAACTAGAAACACGATCCATAGCACTGGTGAAGTACATGGTTACACGATCCATGACACTGGTGAATAACCTGGTTACATGATCCATGGCACCAGTGAAAAAACTGGATACACGATCCATGGCACGGGTGAAAAAATCCATGGTAGTAGCAAGGTGGAATTGAAAACACAAAAGGAGATCCATGCACCGGTGAAAAAACTGAATACACGATCCATGACACGTGTGAAAAAATCCATGGTAGTAGCAAGGTGGAGGTGAAAACACAAAATGAGCAAGGTTCTTAGGAAATGAAGAAGCAATTTTTTTGGCAGTCACGAAGTGGGGCACTGAAGTAGTGAAAACACTAAAATGAGCAACTTTTGTAGGATTCTTTTAGGAAATAGAGATTTAGAAGCACAAGTTTTTAGTTTTCACCTCCAAAATTTGGATTATCCAAAAATTTCCCCATAATATATTATGTGTTATAATTCAATTTTGTAGCTTTTTCTCTTGGGTGGTTTGAGATCAAGAGTGAAATCCAGAAATTGTACGTTCAGGTATCATTCATTAAGTGAGCACGTAATTTAAAAATTGAAATTTTAGATATTACATATATTTACTTTCTTTGAAATTTATCCAAATTAATCACTAAAAAAACATTGTAATTTAGTTGAAGGATGAAATGAACTCTTAATTGAATATGTGCTCATTTGATCAAATAAAAAAAAGCTGAATAGGTTATTAATAAAAATGTAACTTAAAAATGTGGCTTTTTGTATGACAAGTTAGTAGTCTTTATATTACTGCTACTACTAAGCATATAAAAATAATGCAAATGAATATTATTAATATTATTGACAACATCTAATCCAACATATGCTTTTTTGTTTTTTCAAAATTATTTCATCTCATTAAAACAGTTTAATTTCTAAAATGTATAATTTGTTTCTTATGAATATTAGGGTACATCACATAGGAAAAGTAAAAGTAATTCGTTACTCTATTCTCAACTTATACCAACATTTTTTAAAAGTAAATTAACTAAAGACCACGCATAATCATATTGGGTATGAGAAGGCGAGAAAATTTAAATGTTACTCTTTTATTAAGAAAAATAAATAAATTATTGGAAGGACTATTTATAGTTAATAAAGTCATTATTTAAAATTTTAATGACAGTCAACAATATAAAAAAAAAAAAAAAACACACACACACTTGCACTTAATCACTATCCCTCAACTTTGCTGTATTTAATCTATAGCCCCCATCCTATTTCAAAATTATTTATTCTATAGTCTACTTGAAGTGTTAGTCATTACATATTTATTTAAAAAACAAATATCATAAATACATAAATATTATGCATGAGTAATGATAATCATAAATACAAATTCATAATCAGTATATATTCACAAAGATTAATGTGGCATTACTCATTAATTAAAGTTTTATGAAATTTATTATCATGATTACAGTAGCAATAAATGAGTGAGTATCACATTACTTATTAAGGTAAGTAATTATAGATATCATTATTCATAATATAAGTGCAATAACTTAATTGCAAGTGTAAAAAAGAGGTTATTTGAATATTCTTTAATTAGTTAAGTTTTTTTAATATTTTATTTTAACATGGGAAAAGTGAGATTAAATCATTGGATAATTCCCAAGTAAGTTACAATTTCAATTTTAAGCGTCTCTGACTCTCTAGTAGCTTCTTTTTGGTTAAAAATAGAAAATAAAAAAATAGCTAGCTTTTTCTTTTTCTTTTATTACTTACTTCGTTCTATTAGAAGAATTCATTTTGAAAAATATTTTTTGTTCTAATAAAATAATCAACTTTCAAATTTTTTACTCTTCCTACACTTATTAATATAAGGGTGAAATGCACCAAATACCACTTAACTATACGCTTTTGCAAAAAATACCACTTTCTTTTAAAAACTACAATTACAAGCACTTTACTTTCAAAATGTGTGAAAACTACCACTCTGTCAATCAATTCCGTTAAGTGGCTAACAGTCAAAAAAAGACAGGGGCAAAATCGTCATTTCACACTTTGCGGCACTGTTCATCGTCTCCCCCCAAAAGTTTTCCGGCACTGTTCATTGCCAATTTTTTTCGGCACTGTTTCCGTGACTTCTTGAAGACCCAAATGGGTTCATGGAAAGGCTATGTAGACTAGAGAGGCAGAGCTGCTCTGAAAGGCAGCCATGGCGGCATGCTTGCTGCTTCTTTTGTCCTAGGTAATTAATCAACGGAATTGATATTTGCAGCGACGGAATCGATATTTGCAGCGACATTTTTGCGCGAAAAGACCGAAATGCCCTTGGGGTAAAAAAAAAATTTTTAAAATTTAAAATTTTCAATCTGTTGGAATAATTTTAAAAAAAAATAAAAAATTTCCAGAACCATCGCCGGAAACCGGCGATGGTTTATATTTGTATAAACCATCGCCGGTCGCCGGCGATGGTTTTATGGAAAACCATCGCCCGGAGATGGTTTTCCACAAAACCATCGCCGGCGACCGGCGATGGTTTAGGCCAAAACCATCGCTGGTTTCCGGCGATGGTTCTGGAATTTTTTTTTTTTTATGTAGTTTTATTAATTATTTGGTTTTTTTTCTTTTTTTATGTAGTTTTATTAATTATTTTACTTGTATTATGTCCGAATTTATTAGTAGTTTTGTCAAAATTGTGCAATTTTTTACCGGAATGGGGAAGATCCGCCCGGTGGTCGTTGCAAATATCAAAAATCTAAAGGTAAGGGGGGAAGGTGTACCATCGCCGGTCGCCGGCGATGGTTTATACAAATATAAACCATCGCCGGCGACCGGCGATGGTTTAGGCCAAAACCATCGCCGGTTTCCGGGAAACCGGCGATGGTTCTGGAAATTTTTTTTTTTTTTAAATTATTCCAACATATTGAAAATTTTAAATTTTTTTTATCCCAAGGGCATTTCGGTCTTTTCACGCAAAAATGTCGCTGCAAATATCGATTCCGTCGCTGCAAATATCATGCCCCAATCAAACACCTTCCATGCACATTAATTTCCTCAACCTTGGGAAACTCGAACAACACATGCTGCTCGCTCTTCGCGTCCTCGGGAAAATGAATGGGATCTTCTTCTTATTAATTAATTAATCAATCAATCATAGCATTAATTGAATTGATCGGAGTGTTGATTTTGTGATCTTTGTTTACGGCGGCGACAGTGGCGGAGGTGCTGGAGAATTTGGCTTTCTTGGCGAATGCGAGCAAGTGGGTGAGGTATTTCTAGGAGTACATGCACTATTCACCGTCGGAATATGCGAATTCCATCACCAATTTCATGGGAAGAAGAAGAAGAGGAGGTGGTGGGAACAGTGTCGGAAAAATTGTCGATGAACAGTGCCGAAAATTTTTTGGGGAGACGATGAACAGTGACGCAACGTGTGAAATGACAATTTTGCCCATGTTTTTTTATTACTGTTAGCCACTTAACGGAATTGACTAATAGAGTGGTAGTTTTCGCACAGTTTGAAAGTAAAGTGCTTGTAATTGTAGTTTTTAAATGAAAGTGATATTTTTTGCAAAAGTCGATAGTTAGGTGGTATTTGAAGCATTTCATCCCTTAATATAATCATGTGTGGTCAACAATTAACACATACTTAATAAGTAAGGATATAAATGGAATAAAGGGTGACAAATCAGCTATTTTATGTGTTGTACCTTGACATTCATAATAAATCGTATATTGGTCAAAGTGGATTCTTCTAATGAAACGAAATGAGTATTATTCATCGGCAACAAAGTTGTAAATGTTGTAATAGTCATGCATTATTTTTTTAATTTTTTTTTGCTACACAAAGAAACACTCTTCACAAAAATAATATTTTCCTTTTTATATTGGCGCAAAGAAAAATTCATTCCCTTAAATTCAATGCATGATTATTGTTTTTCACAGTTTAGTGTGACTTTTTTTAATGCATGTTTGATGAGTTGAATTATTGATACAAGAACAAAATTTGGAAGTCTTCAATACAGAATGAGGCTTCATTTTTTAAGTTGTAAATCTCATCTTGCCTACTTTTATATATGTACAATTTTTTAAAAATTATTTTAAAGACACCTTTATGATTATAATAAGATTAATATTGGCAAAAAAAAGATTTAGAATAAAAGGTATTTCAAAATAAGTTTTAAGATATACAATATTTTATAGGTCACGAATTCTTGCTTTTTCTATGTTTTAACGTATACGATATTTTTTAAAGAGGAAAAAGCTCAACAAAATAATCAGGTTTATTATCCTTAATAGTATTATATATGTCACAATCAAAACACATTTAAAAAAATAAAAGTATAAGCGATAAAATTAAATAAATTATAATTATTTTAAGTGTCCACAGGTGTCGTATTATAATTGTACATTTTAAAAACTATACTCTTTAAATAACACAGAAGCAATATATATATATATATATATTTAAATATAATTTTATTGGTGAATTCAAAGATCTTATTAATGAAATTCAACCACTCCTCCCCTCCTTTAAGATAGTTCATATTGGTAACTTTTTTTCGTGAAGAAAATACCATTGCGCATTCTTTTGCAATTTATGCGAAATGTACCATGACAATAATCAAGTAATTATCGTCAAATTTTTTGTTTCGATCGTGACTGAACGTTTTCATAATAGTATAAATATAATTTCAATGTTACATTACAAAAACAAATAAACAAATTTTACGTGACAACGGTTTTCCCAATCAATTCTTTCTTCCTATTTTGTCCTCAGCCCACAAAGAGCCAAAATTCAGTGTTATTGTCGCATTAAAATTATGCAAATTTAGACCTAAATAAAAGCAAATGGCCGCGGTACTTAAAAGAGAGAGGATCAAAACGGCAAAGTTTTTGTCCAAACATAGGGGCCACGCTCCTCTGTATCTCAGCACATACTTCAAAGTGACGTGTCGAATTCTCACTGGTCACAACGAAAATCCACCAATCGTTTCAGTAGGAAACACGGATTTACCGTGGAGTAAACCGCACCTGATAAATCCGATTTCCACGGATCTTTAGTCCAGCATGCGAGTGCGTGATGATGGGACCCTTTTTTTTAAGACTGAAAAAAGGAAATAAAAAAATAGCGGGACCCTTTTTTTGAGGCATACTATATGCAGTAACGGTTTTACTAAACGCAGTAACATTCCCCTGTAAAAAGTCTAAATTGCCCTTTATGAATAAATTTTTTTTTTTTCCATTTTTTCACCTATAAGTAAGGTGTGAAGTTCATGATTTTTTTTAAACGTTCAGAGTTAGTTGTTTTCCATTTACATTAAACTGCAGAAACACTTGTTTTCCATTTCATCACTGACACGTTCATTCAAATATGGCCGGTATACCCGAGTACTATCCATATTACACTGTAAGTAACACTGTATTTATTTTTTTAATTTATAGCAGTTTGCGTAATTTATGTATATACCGCTTCAGTTTAATTTTCGGGGAAAAAATTCATTATGGGGGATTTTTTCCCGGATCTGCGATTATCCGGACGTTTTTTTGCCGGTTCTGCAACATTTTGGACGGGGAGACTGTCCCACAGTCCTAAATCGCCGGAATACCGCCGTCCGGCGGCGGTATTTCCGGCGGAAATACCGCCACCGGCAGGTGGTATTTTGGCCGGAAATATCGCCGCCGGCCGGCGATATTTTGGTCGGAAATATCGCCGGCCGGAGGCGATATTTCCGGCCAAAACACCAGGTCCGGCAGCCGGCCGTATTTCTGGCGGGCGGGCGGGCGTTTTTCCTGCTATTTTCCCGGGAGAAAATCCCGGGACAGTCGCAATATCCATCCAACCTATGCTAATCATAATTGTGTCAGAACTTTGGATCTGGCCGATAATATGATTGCGCAATGTATTTACTGAATAGAAATTTTAGTGTTTAAGTATGCTAAACGAGGTTTTTTTATGTTGAAAGGATTTCCGCATTGAGAGTGATGACATTTATGCTGACTACATCGAAATATTTCAGACGACCGAAGAGTTCATCAGTAAGGAAGGTATGATTGCAAGCACGAGCAGCTGAAAATAATATGACGACAAAAATTACATCTTCTTCGAAAATGTTGGGGCTATTCTTAACAAGAGGGAGAAAATGTAGAGTTGAGATCAGGAAAAGTTAGGGATAAGACACCCATACCGGAAGGGAGAAGCAGACGGAGCAATACAAGTAGTAAGATGACAAACTGTCCATTTCACTTGAAGGGACGAGAAATTGATGGGGGAAAGTGGAAGTTAGAGGTCAGAAACGGTACGCACAATCATGAATTAGAAGAAGTGAGAAATTGGTATTCAACGCAGACACGTTTAACAGAAGCGGAGAAGAAGAAGATTGCAGAAATGTCCAGTATTAACATCAGCCCGAAGCATATATTGGCCCAATTGCGTGCAGATGATCCGGAAAATGTCAGCCACATAAGACAGGTTTACAACGAATCAGCAAAAAGTAAAAGGGATGCGAGGGGAGGTATGACTAACATGCAGTATTTCTTCAAACTTCTGCATGATCACGAATACTTCTATGCGTACTCAGGCGATGACGGAAGCAATGCAGTGGGCCACATTTTCTTTAAGCACAAGAAGGCACGTCGTCTACTTGTTCTGTTTCCGTACGTTTTGTTTATGGATACAATGTATAAGACAAACAGGTATGACATGCCTCTGCTGCAAATTGTAACTCATGTACCTACAGCTCAGTATGTTCATATCGCGTTCATTTTCCTGAGGGATGAGACTACTCCGAGTTATTACTGGGGATTGGCACAATTGAGCACTTTATTCGAGGAAAACAGATTCCCCCATGTGGTCATGACTGATCGAGAGACCGCATTACTAAATGCTGTGGCACTAGTTTTCCCACATGCTACCCAGCTACTTTGTAAGAAACACATTGAAATGGATGTCAAGAAACATGTAGTGTCAGCTAGGAACGACAAAACTACGACGGATGTCTTTCTATATCGTTGGGGGCAAGTTGTGAAAGCCCTGACATATGAACAGTTCACGGAAGCTATGGATTATATTGATACTAAATATGGGAATAAATCCAGATTCAGAAATGTTATTCCTTACTTGAAGAATACATGGTTGGATCCTCACAAGGAGAAGTTTGTGTCTTACTGGACGAAAAGTATAAAGCATTACGGCGGGCGCACAACGAACATGTAAGTTATTTATTGATTTCATTTATGATTCGTACATTGTATAATTACGCGATGTTTTATATAAGGATTTATGTTCTATGAAAAATGTTAATGTCAATTGTCTTTCAGGGTTGAGAATGCTCATGCACAGGTGAAGAAGGCTATTGGTACGGATAGAAAGGCGTTCCCAAGTATTTTTCACAACATTCATATAATGATAGGGTTGCACCTCGATGAAATTTGGACTAAAATGGAAGCTTCGCGCAGCAAAACATACCGGAAGAGCGACTACCTACTGTATAGTCGTTTGAACGGTAGAATGTCGTTCGCTAGTATTACAATGGTGGATGACGAATATACAAAATGAGTTGGCCTTATCGGGGACGACGGTGCGTTTTGTGGTTGCGAACTCCGAACAAGTTGTGGTCTGCCATGTGCATGTGAGATGCAACGGTTGGTGCGCGCGTACCAACCAATTGATCTTATCGACGTTGACGCCTTCTGGAAGACGCTGCACTTGGGAGATACTGATATTCCAGAAACTCAGAAGGAGAGGCAAACCGCTGAAGGGCGACTGTATGAAATGTTTCTGGATGTCATGACGCGTCCGAGCGCTGAGGTATACAGGGTCATGGGTGTTGTGCATTCGACGCTTTATCCGGAAACTGTTGATGTAGCTGAGCCGGTTAGTATGCCACACAGGGGACGCCCCAAACACAATTCAACCCAACGAGATCTATCAGGGTTCGAGCACGCCGAAAGGAATACGCTACAACGAGGTACGAATATATGTATTTACTTTTAATATGTCATTGTTGTCAAATACATATACACCTACTGAACTTAGTATGCTTTACACTAGCAAGCCGCGCGATCCACAGGCGGGCAGAGACAACGAAGGGTTGTGAGGCCCCACGCTTCTGAGTGGCCTTACGACCTTCCCGTATTTCTGAAGCAGTTCGTGTTCGAATACATTATCGCCCACGTTCATGTTGTGCCCGATGGACATTGTGGTTTTAGGGTAATTGCCTATTTCGTACACGATCTAGATTAGGCGCAGTGGCACCAAGTGCGTAGAGACCTGCGCCAAGAACTCCGGGATGAAGCTAATTTTTGGCGCTTCGTTCTTGGGGCAGTCGATTACGATTTAGCATGCAGGCTGCTAGATTGGTATGTAGTTCAAGCAGAAGAGAATTTCTGGTTTGATTCTCATCTTCTGGGAATACTTGTCGCAACGAAGTACCAGAGGGTGGTTACATTATATGCCCAGCAGAGTAATACTTTCCTTCCGCTCCTGTGGCGAGGGGCCGGCGTCTCCACTGATCCGAGCAGTTTCATCAATATAGGGTTAATAAGACAAAATCATTTCATTGCTTTGTTAACTACAGGGGAGGTATTGCTACCCCCAATCTATCCGACGTGGAGTAGCCGGGCCTCAGAACAAATGCAGCTTTGGAAATCGCATTTGGATAGAAAACTATGTGCATTCCGGAATAAAGCGACTGTTGAGTGTTAGTATACGATATTTTTTCAATATGTACGGCTTAACGTTAAAAGCAATTTATTTTTTGTACCTTTTTACGCTCGAAACATAAGATCCGCATCTTTAGTATTTTGGTGTAATACATTTTATCATTACAGAATTTAAATAAAATATCTATACATCATTGCGATTGGCGGTATCTCCCTAGACAGCGCATTTAAAAACAGATTAAAAAAAAAGATTACAACAGATGAAACTCGGGCTAAATGTACTACAGTGCCGACATCAAATCCTCCAAATGACGAGCCACCTCCTCTATAGCACTCTCCCTCACTTCACTTGGGATGGTATCCCGGTTTCGAGGATGAGCATAATACATTTTACTTGCTATATATTGCAAGCGCTGCGTTTGGAATAAATATCGACTGAATGTTAAAAAGATTGACACAATTATATACTTAATCAGCAGAAAAAAATATAAATATGTAGTTCTTACCGCTACCGCAGATAGCTATTTCGGGTCCATTGGCTCATCCGCAGGCATGTCGTCGGGACTAACACGAACGTGAGTCCGCGGAAGGAAGTACTCAAGGTACTCAGGGCACGTCTGATCGGCTCAATTAGCCCTCCCCATCCCCCTTAACACCTTATTCTTGGGGTACATTTACGGGATCTTAAGATTCGTATCAAACACGCAGGAGTACCTTTTTATTTCAGGGCCTCTGTAACAGTTCTTTGGCTGTAGAACTGGGTGAGGGATCGTCTGAATGAATCCAAATTGCCGCAGGAACTGATCTGGCATGTATGGCTCTGCGACCCCAGGGCAATGAATAAGACCCCTATACAAGGTTATTGCGTGCGCTCCTGCGGGATTCGGCCCAAAAGGAAGCCAATTGACCTAGTGCGTGTGAAACATAGTCAGTGGATAATCGATTAGGTCAGAAATTACAATAATAAACATAAAAAAATTTAAATGACAGGAGAAATATTACCTCTTCGGATTTCATTCCATCCAGGGCATGTCTGTATTTCAACAGATCCCAGTTAGGCTTGCGCTTCCTTCCGGTTCCGATGTGCCACTTAACCGATGCTGGCCAATCGGCATCCCAGGATCTCTGCTTTGCCGGACTAAACACGGGAAAGTATTCGTATATCCAGCTCTATTGAAAAAATTGAAAAACAAATTACTCATTTTTTTCTCCAGCTATAAGGACTGAAATAATTTATAAACGATTCTTACAAACCTGCAATAAAGTCAGACACCCGCTTACCTGGGCACCGTCCGCTCTAGAGGCCCGACCAAGGTTGCGATAAAGGCTCGCCAAACATGTTGCCCCTCACGCAAGTCCGCCTAGGCTTTCTACATCTTGGAGGTAAGGTAAGAAGTGCTCAAGGACGTGGGTTTTTTTTCTTATCCACGAACAGGATGTTCCCAACTAACCACAGCAAATAACCTGCGGCAGCATTGGAGGCGTCCACCTGTCCACTGAGACATTGCTTGCGGAGGAGGGACATTTTGATAGTGGCAAAATCTCGATCCCCGAGCTAGTCTTCATGAATCCCCAACGTCTCTAACAGCAGTTCCTTCATCTCTGCCGGTTTAATTTTTCACCCAATTGGCGAACCCCTAATCGAAACACGCAATATGTACGCAACGTCGTGGAGACTGATACTCATATCTCCGAATGGCATGTGGAATGTATTAGTTTCCGGCTGCCATATCTCAACAAAGGCATTTAGGAGTGCAGAGTCTAGCTCTGGATGCATAGACCAACACAAATGTGCCAACCCGGACTGGTCAACTAGAGTTTTCATTTTCCCTTCGTCTAAAGCCCACTTTTGCATATTGTTATAGCCATTATGGCACAACAATGCACCACGTTCCTATGTAATGGAATGAATAACATAACACTTTTACTAACCCAACTTATTAATCATAAATAAAAAATTAATAATAATCATATCAAGAAATATGTAATAAATCGTGAAAACGATACCTGTCGATGCCATACGTAGCAGGCAACATGACCTTTAAAACTCTGTAGCAACTCCGGATCTGACGGTCCACCGTCAATCGGACCATTTAGAGGCCAGTAAGCCTTCCATCCGGTATCCCCTCTGTAGCCAGAACCGGACCCAACCCCTGACACTGACCTACGGGCGGAACCTATTACTTCTTTGCCTTTTCCGCTCCTCCGTCGGTTGGAATCATTTTCCCCCTCATTTTCATCCCCCAACCGCCCCGAGTTCCCTCTCATGTACCCCTGCGACTGGGACATGTTCATCTCAAATCTTTCAGCATTTTCCCTAGCTTCCTCCTCCTCCGCATTTCCAATGTATGGCGGAGCAAATGGAATTTCGCGGTAATTAACGTTATTTTTCCTCGTTGCATTTGATAAGTGAGAAGATCCCTGCGCTCTTCCTGCCACTTTCCTCTGCCGCTCAGATACAGTGGGATGTATTCGGCCACCTACTTCCTCAGACGAGGACTGCGTCGCATCAGTGCTTCTATCAACCAATAGCATACTGTCATCCTTTCTGCTTTTGCTTTTGGTCAATTTCAATTTCAATTTCTTCAATGCTTCTGCCATCTGCAATCATAAAAACGCACATGTATCAATACGAAATTAATTGCTAACATATAAAGAACGAGAAAACGTTTACAGTTACAGAAATTTTAAAATATCGTCACAAAATTTGCCCCGTTCGGGCATAAAACATCCGGATATATCCCGCCGCCCTGCGAAAAATATTGCCGGCCGCTGGACAGTTTCTATTCTCCGGGAAATACCGCCGCCGGCCGGCGGTATTTTTCTGGCGACATACCGCCGTCCGGCAGCGGTATTTTTCTTGGAAAATACCGCCGGATTCCCTGAAAAATACCGCCGGAAAATCAATGATGGTCGCTGGCGGTATTTCTTTGAAATTCCGCCGGCGACCACCGGTATTTCATTCCATTTCGGCTACAATTTCCCGGATCTACGACGATCTGGGGAAAAAAATATTATTTTTGGGTTCAATACTAACAAATTCGGATATATTATAACCTCTAACAAAATTTTGGTATGTCTCTAACTAAATTAATGAAACAAACAAATAATCTCACAAATAAAACAGTACTGAAAGAAATATTAAATTGAGGCACTAACATTTAATCGATCGTACTCGCAGTAACCGTTTTATCCGATTTAGCTAATTTAGAGTTTTCTTAGCCTAACTTGCATTTCACTTCCTCTGGTTGCGCCTATAAATAGGCGCAACCCGGGGACATGTTTCCCTCTTCTTCTTTTTTTCCCCCCGGGTTACTGGATGAACAGTAACACCGCGTGGGTTACCTTTTCACTTTTTCCACTCGGGTTACTGTTCATGAATAGTACCCCCGTGGTTAAACAGTGACTTTTATTTTTTTTTAAATTTTTTTGTTCCAAAGGCATTTTAATATTTTTACAAGAAAATGTTACTGTGTTTAGTAAAACCGTTACTGCGTTTAATAATTTCGATTTTGGGTGCCGTGGCGTACGTGAGGGCATGGTTGTCAAACTCGCTGCTGGACTCGTAGACTCGCCCGAGTCTACGAGTCCACTAGCTGAAACGAGTTAGACTCGTTGAAATTTAGGGAAATGGCTGAACTCGGTCCAGACTCGGTAGACTCGTCCAGACTCGGTAGACTCGGACGAGTCTACGAGTCCAGCCGAGTTCAACAAAATGTGACTGGGCTGCATATTTTACAGATTGGGCCGCTGCTGGAATTATTTTTTCCAAAAGTAATTGGGCCAATTTTGGCCCAAACCAGCCAAAATGTGACTGAAGCTGAATTGTTATGCAATCTGAATCTGGATTTGTGTGCTATCTTTCCTGTTCCACAAGAACAGCAGAACCACATTAATGTTTATAAGAGGATGAGCAAGTAAACTCCCATTTCTCTTGAAGATCGTCACTCTCTTTGCTTAATATGGTTTTTTTTCTCAAGTTATTACCTTTTCTCAAACAAAAAAAAAGTATAGTTAAATTTGTGTATGTATTGTGATTGAGAAAACTATTAGAATTAATTATACACTTGAAACCTATTTTTCGAGTCTAGGTCCGATTCTACGATCCGATTTACGATTCCGATTCTAGACCCCAAACGAGTTTAGGCCAATATACGAGTTTAACAACCTTGCGTGAGGGTGCATTGTCTCTGCAGCAGGGAGTAATTATACGGGTGGGACCGGAATTTGATTGGTGCGCTGACCTTAGGTTGACTTTTGTACGAATACGCGCTCAACATGGGATCGCAGCTTTGACAAAAGATTTCAAAGGTGAAAATGGCCGTACTATTGCTTTGCTGCAGATGTCCTGAAATTTAGCAGATTGATATTGATGCCTTTGTTTGTTAATCACATCAGTTGCTATCGTGCACCAACCTCGTCTCATTAATTAAAGGGCACCATTTCATGATTTCTAATAAATGACGACCGTATAACAAAATATTAGAAGTGGTAATTTTAGTAGTAAAATTTTTTCTTTTCGATATGTTACATACTATTAAAGTATTAAAATAATCATAATAATATCTATTCTAAAAAAAAAAAAATCCTTATTGATAAAAAATAAAAGCAAATATATACTAGTAAAATAACTATTTTTTAATGCAAGAACCATCTGTACCGGACATGCTAATTAGACGAGATAATTGTGTTCTACGTTTCCTTAATTTTCTAAAATGTTGCAAAAATTAAAATTCACAAACAGTGATAAAAAAAAGAATTATAAAAGTCAAACAAATAATTAAACTCACAATTTTTAGGTTTCAATGAGGTCAGAATGGAGCCAATAGCAGCGGCAAGGCGATCACTGTGCATCGACTGTAGCTGGTGGTTGTCGCGTCAGACGTGGCGGTGGTTGAAGGCTGGTGAAGTTAATGGTTGTTCACGTAGGAACAAGGAAATGAAGGGTTTGGGGATTGGGTTGGAATTTAAGCATATTAGAATAGAATGGGAGGGGGTATGGTTGCAAATTATGGGTTTTTGAAAATTGTCCCTTAAATTTTTTTCCCCCTTAATAGAACGATGTCTTTTTATTAATGGAAAAAAGAAAAAAAACATAAGAAGAATCGTCTTCTTCTTCGGAGTGACAATCCCACCCTGTGTCCGCCACTACATTGACGAGTAAAGTATTACGAGTTATTAATAAATGCTTTGTAAAAATTATAGTTACAATTAACAAGAGTTACATCCCTGAATGCAAAAAATTGACTATAAATTTGTCATTATGAATATCATTATTATTTCCTTTAATCATTGTTAACTTTTAAATTTTAATGGTTGGTTGAAATGATGCCACTTAATCAACAATAAAGTAGATACATGTCTAATCTACTTAACCATCAAAATACATGTGTAATTATTTGCTGTTTCTCATACAAATGCTAAAGGGAATAGGATTGTACTCCCTCAGTTCCATTAGAAGAGTCCACTTTATATTATTAAAAACAGTATTACAAAGTGAATTCTTCTAATGGAATACATTCACAACAAATTCGGGATAAATTTTCACAATAATTTGCATAACATGACAAAATGTTAGTCTCATCCACTAAAAGAGCTATTTTTAATACTACAACTATCTCTTGTCGCGTGATAAGTAAAAAATTTACAAGAAATTTTTAGTGTAAGTATCCTTACTGAATCAGTAATGAAATAACTACACATATTCTTTCTAAATCATATCCTGTTGAAAAAGAAAAGCTCAGCTACAATGACACGACCCCTTAATCGTTGGCACCTCATCCAGTATGCATATGTTTGCCTCAATATTCTAATTTACAAAACAGCAAGACCCTTTCTATAGTATGATTATAAGTACTCTAAAGTCTCTATCCACAAACTTATTAGGTTAAAAAAAAATGAAAAAAGTGACCTATTATACACAAAAGAATGAGCAAAATTTTCTACTGATCACTACTTTCATACATAGGGCGTTTACCTTTCCGATCTTTACTCAGAGCTGTAATCGACCTAGTTGTCGTGGCCGTGATACTGTTTGTTTTGGTAGTCGTGGTGAATGTACGAGAGCTGGAATAACCAGAAGTTTCAGAAGATGTAGCATGGTGCTTGTGAGATTTTCTATACCTGGTACCAGGGTATCCAGGTCTTGTAGGTTCTTCTAGAGTGCCTGGCTTTCTAGACAGCATCGTCACCACACGGCGCATGGCAGGCCTTGAATGTGGGTCAGATTGAGTGCAGAGTAATCCAATCTGTATGCACACTGCTATCTGATCATGATCTGCAGATGGTGGCAGCAATGGGTCTATAATCTCCAAGCTCTTCCCTTTCTTGTAAAGTCTGTATGCCTAGAGGAAGAAGAAAATTTCTCAGATGTGAGGCCCCAGAGAACTTAACTAGTTCAACAGACCGAAGAGATGTCGCATATTCGAGTCCGTTTGAATGAAGAAGTATTATCTAATCAACTATGGGGGTGTTCTTTATAATGTTTTAAAAACGATTTTGAAAACAAGTTTTTGGAAAAATAGTTTTAAAATGTATTGAAAATATAAAAAGGTATATCTGAATAGTAAAAAGTTGTATTGAAAATGATGAAAAATGATTATAATATAATAAATTTATTGTTGAAACCAAAACCAAAACCAAAAGAACAGGCTCATAGAGTAATTCAGTAACATTTTAGTTTGTAGCTTAACCTCATTTATCTGCACATATTATCCTAAATCCTACTAGACATGTACTCCAACCATATCATATCTAAAAGAGTAGTTCACAATTGCCAGTTCCATGGGCTAAAAAGCCTCTTAAGAACTTTGCCATCGAAACAGATTCCTTCTCTTTCCTTCCAAACTAGTCCATTTGTGATTATCGACACTTCTAACCAAATCATAAGGCTAAAGCACATTAAACTTCACCAACCAGTCTACAAATGTAACATAATTACATTTCATGATGAGTAATACCTCTTAGTGAACTGAAGTTAGCCTCTTTAAGGCAGTTCAAGTATAGAAACTATCCAGGAAAGAATACTTGTACTATCCCACTCTTTAACTATTGTGAAAAAGTGCCAGATTTGCTGCTTTGTCCAGATGGTAGGTGGAGACAAAGAAATATTTGTGAGTCAAAGACTTGAAAATTTTTTTAGCTGAAGATTAATTATCAAAGGGCAAAAGATAGATATCTCCCTATAGTTCGGCCATGGGACAAGCACCTCTCATGAGGTATTGAAATGCCCAATTACCCCCCTAATATTTAAAACTAGAAAATTATAAATTAACGGTCTGTTAACTTTGTTGCATAATACCCTCAACACTAATATCAATAAAACAAAAAAATCATTAAGAGGAAATCTGTTTTCAGCATACAAAATTAATCAAAAGTGGACCAGAAACCTCCAGCCGAAAGCCTTCATTTCGTGTGTCATTGCACTGTGGGGGTCATTGCACACTAACCCACCACTAAAGCAAAAGAACGACCGAGAAAGTGCTTGCAGCTGGAGAAAAAGGTCGAAGAATAAGACTGAAGGATGGTTGAAATGAAATCCGAGTAGTGGAAAGTTGAGGAGCTGAAGAAAACTTTTTTATTTTATCAATGAGGTAGGTTATTAGGGGTTTGTTTAAAATTCTTACTTCGGAGAAGAAAGCAGGAGCAATTATTCTCTTCTCTACCTTCATTGTAATTCATGTTCAATTGCATTGTTGTTTTGTACAAGTTCTAATTTTTTTTTTCTACACTTCACCTTAACCAACACCTGCAGCCCTCGCCAGATGTCTCTAAACCCAGCAAATTAAGAGGCCAAGCAAATTAAAAACATAAAACCATTAATGACATTCCTTTTGGTTATACACCTAACAGAAATGTGGGTTGCCACCATATTTCAGAATAGAAAGAGAGGGAGGGTTTGGCAGTGGCAGAATTGGAGGGTGAGGCCGTTCTCCTATTAGCAACAAGGAAGAATAGAAGGGGATTAAAGTTCTTCATTGGGATGAAATAAAAATAGGAGTTAGTGCAGATTTGATATCAAGCATAGTTTGGTCATATAAAATGTTAGAAATCATTCTTTTTTTTTCTTTTTCTTTTGTTAGTGTCTTTAACCGACCATTAATTGTATTATTTTTTGTTAGTTTTCAAAGTTAGTCTAAACCTTAGGACTTAGGAGGGTGATTGTGCATTTTAAAACTACAAAGGAGGCACTTGTCCCATGACCAAACCTCAAGGGATGTATCTTTCTTTTGCCCATTATTAAATCACACCACTCAATTTCCATTGGACCATGGGTAGGAAAGTAGGAAGCGATCTTATTTACTTGCTTTTAAAGAAAAGAGGAAGATGGTCTAACACACAAAGTTGCATTCTATTCCCCAGTGCCTGAATTGCAATAACTGATTAGCAAGCGTGTCTACCCTCACAAATCTCCTTAAAAGATCGCCAAACAGAAAGGCGAGATTAATGTTTCTTGAAAATACATTAAGGTCTAATGGTTATGCAAATAGGAAATATAGAAATAGTTCAGATTCTGGAAGAAATGTAAAGAATGTATAAGCAATAGCATTATCTCAACTTGTTCAATACTTCAGATAGATGGCAGAAAGTCTTACCCATTCAAGAAGACTTGTGAACTCAGGATCTCGGTTGAAGGTTGAATTCTTCTGACCACTAATCACTTCCAGAACTAAAACTCCAAAACTATATACATCTGCCTTCGTAGAAAGATTTCCATGCATGACATACTCTGGTGCCATGTAGCCACTGTTTCCCAGTTAAAAGTGAAAATAAGAGTTAAAAGAATCTAACAGCAAGCAGCAAGCATAGTAGAAGGGATTCATAGTATGATCCCCTGTTGGAGTATCAAGGATGAGAGTAAAATAAAGACATATCAAGGTGTAATAACATACTTCGTTCCAGCTGCGCGAGTGTTAACATGTGTTTCATCTTCTTTAAATAGACGGGCCAAACCAAAATCAGCAATCTTTGGCATCCATTTATCATCAAGTAGGATATTGCTGGCTTTGATGTCACGATGGATGATGCAACTGTGTGAATCTTCATGAAGATATACTAGACCTTTAGCCACACCCACAATGATGTCATGCCTCTTGTTCCAGTCCAGTTTTTCTCGCCCACTAGACTCTGAATCAAAAGCTTCATAATCAATGTCACGTAACAGAGAATAGCATTGAAAGCTCTTCAATCTAATTACCACAAAGAGTTCGGCAAAAGAAGTTGTGCATTCAAGAATACAAATCAAACGACTCTAAATGGTCACATTAGTTTATGCAAAAACGAACCAAAGTTATTGGTGGTTAGCGTGGTGTGCTTCAAAGATCTGAATACAGCCACTCTATCACTAAAGGAGAATAAAAGGGTAGCGTAGAAGCTTCCCACAAGGTCCAGGTAATGGCCAGGCTAATTAAGGCAATGTACTCAGCCTTACCTTATATTTCAATAAGAGGCTGTTTCCATGGCTTGAACAGTGGCAACAAATTTTTACCACCGTGGCAAGGCTCACCTTCGTTAAAGCAATATGTCAGAGCTAAACTTCATTAAAGCAGCATGGAGCTGGTTATATTATATGTTTTTCAGCAAAGAGTGGGCAATCAGGTGCTAAATCTCTATGTTATATGGCTAAAACTTGAAACTAATTCTAGAATTCATCAGAGAACATAAATAATAAACTCTGAAACTGCAATCAGATAAAGCAGTTCACTTAAATGAACTACAACTAGGAATAGATACGGCGGAAGGGGCACTACAGTAAACTAATGCAAAAATCCCCCCCTATACTTGGAGCCAAAGGGTTGATACTATTTCAATCTGAAAGAACAGAGGAATTCTGTTCAATGTATTGGTCTAGTAGCATCTAAACAGTTGAAATCTGGCTCTTAAGTGTAATAAATGGCTTGAAAGTTCCTTCCCTTAAAGCATGGTCCTCAAAACGAAAGAACAAATGAAATTCCTTCCGTGAAATTCCTTCTATGATTTCTAAAAGGACAAAGGCTTCCTCAAAACAAAATCCAATCACATTGAATCAAACGAATTGAACATTTTCCTGTTAGACATGATTACAAATAACCTCAGCAGTTCAAACATTGGCAACTTTTCTTTTCATCTCATCACTTTTTAGAAGCTCATACCACTTTTGATAAGAAACCATAGCACTTTAATCACAGCAATGAGTAGAATTATCAATGGAAAGGTAATAATCAAAGAACTTACTAAAGAGTAGCTTGTCAATGCTCTCATTAGCTACATACTCATAAACAAGCAAATATTGAAGATCGTGAACACAATATCCCAACAAATTCACGACATTTTTATGCTGCACTCGCGCCAACAATTTGGCCTCATTCATGAACTCTTTCTTCCCCTGCCGTGAAGTCTGTGACAGTTTCTTTACAGCTATTTCCTTTCCATTCTCCAATTTTCCCTGTTAAACAAGAAAAGAAGGATATCAAATAAAATAAAAATTAAAAAAATAAAAATTGACCATCCTTATACCTTGAACACCGGGCCGAAACCCCCTTCTCCAAGCTTAACACTGGGATGGAAATTCCTGGTAGCAGCAGCAAGAGTTTGAAACTGGAATTGCTTCTGTTCTTGGGCTGCAATTTTCTCCAAGTCCTCTTCTTTTTCCCCTTCTAAATCCATCAGATATCAATTCAACCAAGTCAAGAACAACCCAAAAAGACCAAACCAAAAAACAAAAACCCAAATTGAATCCATATTGGCAATTGAAGGTCAAAATCTAACCTTTGTTGGACTTAGACATAAAGGGTTTCAGGAGACTTTGAAGAAAGCTTTGGTGCTTAGTCATGGCGGCTGCTGAGTACTGCTGCCATGAAAGGAGGACAACTCAACAAGCAGACTTTGGATGAGGCGTGCATGCGTCTCTATAGACTCTAAAGTTTCTTGTGAATCTGATCGTAAACTGATGAATGAGAAGAATGAATAGGATTAAACACGATTTTGATCTCTTCCCCGTTGATAATTATGATTGAGTCGTGGACGATGGTGAGAATAGTACCAAATTAACGAGGTAAGAGAACGTGTTGACTCTTTGTGGGAAAATTGGGAATGGGAATGGGAAATGGAAATTTGTTGGTCCTCAAGTCAAGTGCATTACATGTTACCTCCCGATATTATTATGAACCTCGAGTTTCCCGTTCAAACATTTGTTTACAACAATGGAAGCATCAAACAAGCAATGATTTTGAGTTAGAACAATAGAACTACAATTCTTCGTCCTAAAACAAGAAAAATGAAGTAGAAAAATAACAAAGTTTTAATCATATTATCAAAACACGGTTTTGAAAATAATAAGAAATTAATTTGAATTTAAAACTCTAAGAATATATGTTGGAAAATGTTATAACTTCATTCGTCATTTAACTTGGGTTGTTGTCTCAATTTTGTCCTGTAACTTGAAAACATTTCATTTTCGTCCGTAAACTTTAAAAACTATTTCGAAATGGTTATGAGTTCAAATTCTGACAATATTTGAGTTATTTTTGAGTAATACGTGAAATTCACACATATTGATAGGGGCAACGAATGAAAAAAATAAACATTAAATTACTCTATGCACCCCTTAATTTAGTTTGAAAAAACTTATGTGTTAACCAAAAATAGTTCAAGTATTGTCCGCGATAATTTCAAAATAACTTGGAAGTTAAGGGACGAAGATAAAACAATTTCAATTAAGAGACTAAAATAAGACAATATCCGAAGGTAAGAGGACAATGAAGTGATGAAAGACACAAATAAACATGGATAGGTACAAAGTTAGTTCAGAATTGTGTGTGTGAGAGAGAGCATTCGCTATATATTTGCTTCAACCCTGTCATAGTACTCCTTCGATTCAGAATAAAAAAGAGTAAAAATTTTCAAAATAAATAATATTTTAGCAAAAAAAATCAACTTACCTTTCTGAAAATTTAATTATGAAGTCTGAAATCTGAAATTTGAAATTTGAATTCATTAGATTACTCTGTTTGATAAAATCTAAAATTTAAGATCTGAAATTAGGACTGAAGTCTGAATCTTATTAAGTTATTAAAAATAAAAAATTTTATTTTATTTCTAACATGAAATTTACATAATTTTTTTATAAAGTTATAAAAATAGATGATAATTTATTTTTTAATTTTCTTTTATAGTTATAAATATATTTATTTTGATTGTTTATTTGAGTTGATAAAAGTTAAAAAGTATTAAAAATATAAAAAAAGAAATAATGATACAAAAAATTGAGAAAATTGAAAGAGAAAAAATTATTTTTTCGATTAGATTCAGTGATAAGTGATTCGTTTATCACTTATTTGTTAGGCCGAAATTATACGTATTTTTCAAACCCACTTAATTAAATAAGTTACCCGAGTTTTCGTAATCAAACGCACTTAATCAATCAAACACTTAACTTCAGAATCACTTAATTCATTAAGACTTATAACTAATCATTATCAAACGTACTTAATGCGAGTAAGCTCTTAATCATGCATTTTAAGTGCTGAATTTTTAGAGTTAGTAATTATCTTGAATACATAGTAATGATTTAAATGAGTATTATTAATTGGAGTTGCTAATATATATGAAGTATTAATAAAATTAAAACTCCTAATATTAACAAATTACAATAACCAATGATTTTCTTATCATTTAAATGAATTTCTTAATTTGTTTAAAAATCCTTTAAAACGACTTTTATTCTGCATCGGATCGGAGGAAGTATATAATAGTAATCAACGATTGCAGGGAGCGCATGGAGAACACACCGAAAATGCAGGCATAGTTTCATCAGTTATGTATAATAAATAATCTGCAAGTGGTATAAGACCAAACATAAAAGACTTCTTACAAAAGTAAAATGTGAGTCGGCCTTTTGTACTGTTTTGTGTCGTTTGACAAGTAATAGGCATTCACACAATGATATTTTTTTTGGAATAGATGATTTTAGAATAATGCGAATAACAAAACTAACACAAATAATAATAATAAATAAAATTCAAGAATTAATTTAAAAGGTACCCAAAAAAACAAAAAGAAAGAAAAAGAATCGAAACAAAGGAAAGTAGAAAGCCAAAACTCAATTATTCTCATTTCAATAAGAAAACCTTTGAGCTTAGTCTTGTAGTTGTGGAATATATTACTCCCTCCGTCCCACTCAAAGAGTCCACTTTGAAATGTGTACAACTTATTATGAGTTGTGAGGTACAACACCTAAAATAAGTAATTTACTACCATATTTTCTTTTTATATCCTTACTTTGGAAGTAAGGGTTAATTGTGAACCACACATCTTTATATTAGTAAGGGTATGTAAGGTAAATAAATTCAAAGTGGACTCTTTAAATGGGAAATTTTTTTTTTGAAAGTAGACTCTTTGAGTGGGACGGAGGGAGTAACTTTTTTTTTTATAGCAAGTGAGGTGTCATGTATTTATTGGCTACACTTCTATAAAATAATTATTAATATTACATTATTAACCAATAAATGCATGACACTTCACTTGCTATGAGAAAGTTGAGTTGTGTATCATTACTCATATCAATATGAGCGTCATCAACTGTAATTTGATACTCCCTCCATTCCACTCAAAGAGTCCACTTTGAAATATTATACAACTTATTATGGGTTGTAAGGTACAACACCTAAAATAAGTAATTTACCACCATATTTTTCACTTATATCCTTACTTTATACGTAAGGGTTAATTGTGAACCACACATTGTAATATTAGTAAGGGTATGTAATGTAAATAAATTCAAAGTGGACTCTTTAAATTAGACAAAAAATTTCTTAAAGTAGACTCTTTGAGTGAGACAGTGAGAGTATATTTTATTTAATTTATATCCTTACTTATTAAGTATGAGTTAATTATAGACCACACATGATTATATTAGTAAAATGGGTATGAGGAGTAAAAAAAATTTAAAAATAAACTCTTTTACTAAAATAAAAATATTTTTTAAAATTAATTTTTCTAATGAAAAGATAGTAAAGTCGTTATTTAATTCAAATGAAAACGGATGTTATAATATCAAGGAGATGGAAGGTTAGTTCCTTTGCTTTTAATTTTCTTTCACATAATCAAACGCTCTGTACTTGGAGAAATTACATTATAGTCACTAAGTTTTGGGTAGAAATACGTTTCAGTCTTTCTAGTTTCAGAGAATTACAGAAACACCCACTGATTTTAAACATAAGTACATTTCGATGTCTAATGTTTGACAATGATACATATTGGCCACTGTGATTTTACATAACTAGAAAAACAAGCATTGACTTTTAACACAAGTACATTTCGGTGACTATAACTTTAATTTATTTGTTAATCTGCTGATTTTAGTAATAATAATTGAGCTGGTGAGATAAAATCACCCCTCATTATTAGGTAACGCCCTAATCAGATATTGAAATTCGTTGGAGTATTTTTTTTTGTTTTTTGTGTGGAACAGCCGATTAAATGACTGGGGGCTTGGAGATCCTTTATTAGTTGAACGGTTTAAACACCGTGTGTAAAAGAGAATCAAGTGGGACATAATGAATCTTACCTTAATTTTACAAAAATGCAAAAGCAGATGATGAAATGGAGTTGAATAAATATATTATAAAGAATACACCCTAGATATAAAAGACTACGTGCATCTAGAGTGACCAAACCCTGCAGCTAAGCTGGCATAGATTCGTTGGAGTTTCTATATTCATTTATCATCTTATGTGGATACTATCACTCGATAGAAAATTGGGTAGCTTGGTTTAGAAAATTGCTCCTAATAGAAAACCTTGAGGGCAAATATGCACCTTTGCCCGTATTATAAATGATACACATTGTATAATGAGACGATTTTTGTCGATCCATAAATAAATTATAGTTTTGTCACTGGTATTATTATAAGTAAATTAACAAATAAACTCTGATCAAAAGGATCAAGAGTACTTATGTTAAAAGTTAAAGGGTCCATTGTTATTTAAAACGACAAGGTCCAAAATGTATTTTCATCAAATTGTAAAAACAAAAATGTACTTATGTTAAAAGTCTAAGGATGTTTATGTAATTATCTAAAATCTCAAGGACCAAGATACACCCAAGCATTAGGAACCAAAATGTAAATTGACCTTTGTAACTTGAGTGGAACAACACTTTTGACAAATAAAAAATAATTTAAACTCACCATTTGTTTCAAAAGTTTACGAAGTTTCTGATATATATCAATAGCAATAACAAGTGGTTGCTAATTATAGTATCTCAGTTTTGAAAATATTTTTAAAATATAAATACGAAAAATATATTAAAAAGATATAAAAATGGGCAATAGAAATGATAAAAAATGTTGCTTATAAAGTTTAAAATTAATTAGAAAAATAATTAAGAGAGTGAAAATGGAGAGTAAAAGATTTTAGTGACTGATGTGACATTATATGATTGGAGCCACTTGACAGTCACAATTTTAGACATCGAATACTCCTTCCGTTCCGTTAGAAAAGTTTATTTTGTAATACTCGTTTTCAGTGTTACAAAGTAGACTTTTATCATGGAACTGATGAAATAATATTTTTTCATGTGACTGTCACGTCAGTCACTATGAGAATTCATTATTAATTTTTACTGTGTGTCACTGCTCAACGAATTGTTAGAAACGAAAAATGAAAACAAGTCTAACAACGTAGGTCTTTTAAGGAGTTCAAATTCAATAGTTTTTTTTATTATTTATTTATGTTTTTTGAAACACAAATTCAAAGTAATGTTATTTATACTTGTCAAAGTCAAAACTAATTCATTTCTGGATAAACCATGCATGTGTTAATTACCAGACACGCATCATTTTGCATTTCCTCATCACTTCCGAAAGTAAGAATAAAATTTGGTAAAGCTTGAGGAGGCAATTAGTCATACAAATGAAAATTTATTCCCCACCGTTGCCCTAAATTACTATTGCGTAAAAATTTGTATTTGATGTGTCTGATAACTAGTCTGACGGTGCAAATATCGAATTTAGTCTCTTAGATTGAAAACTTACGTATCGAGTGTATTGCGGTAATATTATGAAAACACATGTATTGAGTTTAGTTTCTAGTGTAATTCGTATTGAGTTTAACCTTGTGTATTGAATTTATTTGATGATGTGTCGCAATTATGAATTTAAGTATTGCGTATCGAATTTCATACTACATGTATAACGTATTGAGTATGAGCCTCTGTTGTAACGAGTTTAACCTCTGATGTGCTGAAATGTAGTGTATAGAGTTTAGCCTCTATATTAAAAATAAATAAACAAATATATTTATAATGTGCCCTTTACAACTATAGAATCATTAAACGAGAATTCGAAACTGTTTGCTAAATTGAGTTATTAATTGAAAAAATAGGATGATAATAATTTGGAATTTTTTTTTTGAAAATTATTAAAAATATAAAGAGATATTTTAAAAATGATAAAAAGTTAATCTAAAATAAAAAAATATATATATGTTCTCACATTCAAAATATTTCCCCCCTTGCAAAAGGTAGGTCAATAAATTAAAAGCCAATTTGGAGTGATACCCAAGTTTTGACCATTTGAATCTTAGATTAGCCTTTAAAGTTCGAAGGGAAAAAAAAGTCATAACTAAAGTTTAAGGCTTGGTTAGAAAAATAAAAAGTCACCTAAATTTATTGATTTTCCTCCTCGATCCATAATTCATCTACCTCAATTTCATTCCATGGAAAAAATGAAACCCAATAGTCGTAGAGACGTAAAGTATTCAATCTGGCAGCCTCAATTATGAATGCTAGGGCGAATAACATTTACCTTCTTGAAGTTTGGTTAAATTACATTTTAATATTTATAGTTTTAAAAATTATGAATCCCCTCCTAAACTATTCAAAAAAAATTTCAAGTAAAAAAAAGGTCCAGGGTGGTTGTGTTTATCTTTTTGACTAAAATAATGATATCAAGCTTAGTCGAACCGAGTTTTGGAGTTCGATTAAACAAATGAGTCTGAGCCGAATTTTACCCTCAAACCCAAATAAGCCTAAGCTTATTTGTAAATATTCGTGTTAGTTCTCTCCCGATGTTAGGTAGCTAGTATAAAATAGTAGTATATCGTGCCACTTTAGGTAAAAATCTAATTTTATCTCAAACCCATAAATTGAGATTTATATACATATAAAAATTTAATTATTTTTATTATTTGATAGTTTTATCTAGTGAATATTTATTATATTTATAATATATAAGTGATGTTTTAATTGAGCCCGCTCATGAACATAATCAAACTTTCATCTCCTTATTCATTTATTAATCGAATCTTCAATGCTTTTAGTTTATTTATTAAGTAAACAAGCTCGGGCGAAACTTTTGCCGTGCCGATCCCAAATTTTTTTAAAAAAAAAAAAATTTCATGCTCGTTTTAGAATTATGATTAGATTAGGGAGATTCGTATTGGTAATTTTCAAAATCACACAAACTTATTCATAATTTAACCAAAATCTCGAGGGAGGTGAATATAATTCACCCTTAACGTTATTCTTTAAGTTTTGGTTTTGTTCTTAGTTTTGGTCTCAACAGTAAATTTAATTTATAGTATAATCAGTTTTCATCATTTATGATACAGTTTTTTACTATTTAATTATATATTTTTACATTTTCAATACACTTTTTACACTATAAAACTATTTTTTCCAAACCAAAACTCAACCCAACCAAAAAAAACAGGCGTCATGCATGTACGGATTAACTAGATGCTTTTGGTTTGCGAGAATAAGATTAATGAGAATAAAAGACAGAGATTTAAAATAGTTATTTCTCAAACGATGTTAAATTCTTAGAATTGCTCAGAAAATATAATAAAATAACAAAATTAGTTACTTATTTGTTGCTCGTTCTCATTTTCAATTTCGTAAAATATCATGTTTGGTTTCTCCTTGTTGATCGAAAACCGAAAATTCGATTCGGTCTATCCAATAACATAAATTTCAAATATTAAAATCATTAAACCATGTTCTATTATCGTTCCAGCGTCAAACGCACCCACAGTGCCGCCATGAGTAGCTCAACTAAGCAAGCGATTAATCTATGAAAAACCATGGATTTTAAGCATATTCTGCAATGATTGCAACCCAGAATTATATATATATACGTCAAAAAATGAAAGAAAAAAGAAGAAAATTTTGGATTAAAAATGTCTTCAAGGCGGCGGCTGGTTCAGCAAAGCTGGCCTCAGTGCATGACTCCATGTGCAAAGTGTAATTAGATTAATTTATTGGCCCTTTAATCAGCAGGATCCCAAGAACATTAGTGTAATGATTCCAGAAGGATGATCCTGAACCTGGTTATTATTGTTTTTATATCAAACTGAAGGGGGGGGGGGGGGGGGGGAATATCGCCGGACTCCGGTGATGTTTTTGTACAAGAATATAGCCGGGCGCCGGCGATATATATATATATATATTTTTAAGTGTTAGGGGTATTTTAGACTTTTCACAAGAAAATGTTACTGCAAATATCGAAACGGTTACTGCAAATATCATGCCCCTTATAGTAAGTTGATCCACCCATGATAAAAGAAAATTCCAAATTATGACAAAATATTTACCAAAATTTGGCCTCTAACGAAATTTGTTTAAATTATCAAACGAATATCAAGAAATTAGTTAATTAACTCGTAGTTATTTTTGTTTTTGTTTTTTGTTTTTTTCCTATTAAACCCTAAAATTCATCATGTTCTTTCCTCATTCTTCTGTCTTCCCTCATTCTCTCGAGAAATAATTATACTTTAATTTATTCTTGCTATTTTTCATTTAATTTTCTTTCATTTTAAATTTTAGACTTCCTAAATGGAGTAATAAGGGAGTTTATCTCACCATTTATGGTGTTTTTATTTCAGTCCACAGTGATTTTCTCCTTAAGTGTGGTGATTCTATTTATGGCCATGGTGTAAGAAAGCTCAGTCGAAGATTCAGTCTCAAAACTTTCATCAGTAATTAGTGGCAGATTCGGAACCGTTGGTACAAAATTTTTTCAGACTAATTGCGAGTTTTATAGTTCTACTATGTCAGTTCTAGACTGTGTACATATTTACAAGTTTAGTAAAATAAGTACGGTTGTGGTTCATATTTGATAATTATCATATTAAATTTTATGTAATCAGTTGTATTTGATTGTTTCTTTCGCCACAATAATGAGATTTTTTAATTTTCAAAAAAGAGTTAATCAACTCATATTTCTGGGATAATGTTTTAAGTTATGAGAATCTTTTGGTAATTTGAACAAACTTGGAAGGAATAAGTGCCTGAGATAATGTTGGTGCTTTCCAAATTCCTAAAAATAAGGCTTTTGAAATGGTCACTTAGCATTAAAAATGAAAAATAGTGACTGGAAAATGGAACTCATAATTAGCTTCCATGAAACAAAGTTAATTAGCATCTTCTAATCATTCTCTCTGGGGGCATTCCATTTAATGAGCTGTAAAACCACAATTAATTAGTGATTGAAATATTCATTCATCAACTCCATGTTCCTTTTCAATTTCTCTATACCTAACAAAAGTTGAGTTGCTCATGCTTAAAGCTAAATCAATGTTTCAAATCACCTGTCAAAAATGTATTTTCTATTCCCATACTAACATTCATGTCCATGATCAACCAAAAACTAGGATACAATTAATGAGAGCATACCATACTATATTTAATAACTTTTTTGACTCTATATATTTACATCCTCACTATTTGTCGTAAAATGACACATTTATTTTTACTTTCGCTAATACTAACTGTACTTTAAGAAGGTGAAAGTGTTATTTTACTCTGAATAGCGACAATCCAAGGTTAAAAGATTGTATTTTGAAAATTAGGGGATCGAACAAAGTCGAAACTATCAAGAAATACAGGGAATGAAATGTAACTAAGCCAACAATATACATACATAATAGAAATGCAACAGCCAAAAGGTTACCAGGGTACAAGTAATACTTTCTTACCATACAAAATCAAGAAATTGAAAAAGGGGTCTACAAACAAACACTCATTTATATACTTACAACTACATACAAAGTATACATGCTAACAACTTAACCCTTCACAAAATAATAAAAACTTCTTGACGATGGAAAATATAAGTGGAGGAAGGAGGATAAGAGAAAGAAAAGTTACTTACCCTCTTTCCCTTATAACAACCTTACCTCCAAGATAGCAAAAAATTTAATCTTCAAACCAAAAAGACCATGATTTTTCTATCCTAACATTGCCTACAATAATGCTACACCCCTCCAACCCCCCCCCCCCCCCCCCCCCCCCCTCTCCCTCCCTCCCCAAGCCAGCCCTTTTTTTTTTTTTTTTTTTTTTCCCCTTTCCTTTTCTCACAACATACTTGGCAAGTGCAACTGACAGGGTGGGGTGGGTTCCCTTGACCACTAACTACATGCAAATGCATTCCATCTTCCCCCTTTTCCCTCAAAAGATGAAGATGGACACAAACCCCACAAAAATTTGGGTTTATATTACACTACTACTCAACTAAATGACATGGAAACAAAAAAAAGACAAAAAAGTTGGGCAGACACCACACTCCTTGTCTACCATGACTGCCAAAATGCAGACTCTTCCAAAGGGACTCCTCCTCTTTCATTGAAGGGACTTCCCATGAATGAAATTTTGACTTCAACTGACACAATTTTCCTTTTTTTTTTTTTGGAATTTCTTCAGCAATTTCTTCTTATTGTCATCTTCTTCTCCATTTCAAGTCCATTCTCTGCCATTGAACTCTGAAATTGGCTAATTCTGCATTCATAACATTAAAGGGTTGGTAAAAATGACCATTATTCTTCAAGACAAATGCTTCTTCAAGGAAGTAAAGTGAACATGAAACAACTAAGAATGAATATTTGGTATTTACCAGTCATCTTTTTTGTTTGGCAAGGAATTGAAGATCTTTCTTTCTCATGGTAGAGAACCATCACTGAAGTTCCTAGCCCTAAACTCTACATTTCTCAATTCTCTGAGATGTTGCAGTATTTCTTGAAGAAGATCCATCCCTTTATCTCCTTTTTTCAAGGAACTTATGCAGTGTTTTAAGAACTCCCTATCTGCTTCAAGAGCTTGTAACCTTTCATAAAGATGCTCCACTTCCTCCTCAATAGCAGAGTTCTTGAAATCTGTTTCTAAAGATCTGATCATATCCAAGTCATGAACTCCATTTAGTTCCACGTCTCCATTTTCTTCACTGATTGCATCAAAAACTGGAAGAAGGTTTCTTCCTCTGGGTGCTGATGTTCTCTTCTCATGATGGTATTTGCCATTTCCATTCATTTCCTTCGAGAATCCATTTGCATGATGACCATTTATTTCCCCATCAAAGTGACCATTTTCTGTTTTATGCTCCCCATTCTGTTCACTTGGAAACTCTAATGACCTAACATCCTCAAAATTTCTTTCTCCTTCACTGTCCAAACTCATTAGCTTTTCTTCCAAAACCTTGAGTTGCTCCAAAATGGACATCCTCTCATTTTCAAACTCCGCCAATGACTCCTCCAAATTCATAACAGCATCCACAGGAGTGCTGTGTTCATGATTGCTAAAATAGATTTCATCTTCCTTTATATCTTGATTCAAATCAATAGACAATCCATCACTATCCTCAGCATTGCTGCATGATGTGGAGGAGAATCCACTTCTAGCACTTCCTCCATCCTTGCTTTTCCTCAAGATTCTCATCTTTTCTCTTGTCTCATATTCCACTACTTTCCTCCTGTAAATTTCCAGCTCTTTCTCAAGCTCTTGCTTCTCCTTTTCCCTCTTCACCATGAGCTCATTCAAGAGCTGCAAAGCTTCTTGATCATACTCAGATTGTTCCTCCATCATCCTCTGGTACTGCAAGGCTTCCATTTGCATCTGGGCTTTTTCCTCCTGAAGTCTGTTTATCATTGCCATTGTCTGATTTGCAGCCACTGCAGAAGCACTCCTCTCTTCTTCTAGCTCTGAATATAGAGCTTGCAAAGCTTTTCTTTCAGATCTTAGTGCCTTTTTGAGACTGTCAGTGGTTGCAACACCATCACCACCCCCTTCTGTATCACTCATGACACTTCCATCAAGGGAATCTTCAGTTCCTGAATCTTTCTTCTCAAGTAGCAACAGTTTCTGGTGCAAATTGTGAAAACTGTCAACAGATGTTGGTGTATCAGGGACTTTATCTTCTTCAATCCCATTCAAATCAGGACAATATGACAATTGATTCCCAGTGGAAAGCTCACTCAAATGGATTGATAAATTCTGCAACTCTAATGTTTGTTCCAAAGCATTATTATCACCTAAACAACAAAAGGAGTGAGATTGGGAGTATTAGCAAAAATGCAAATAAGAAAAGAAACCAGACTCTTCTAATGAACGGAGGGAATCTCTTTTAAGCTTACCAAGTTCAGCATCATAGTGAAAACTGGCAGTGCTTGTGGGGGGATCTTCAGGAGTGCATTGAAATGAAATCATGTTCTCCTGCATTTGAATATCATCTGTTGCATCCAAATCTGGAATTTCTGTCCCAATGGAGACCTCTGCATCAGTTTCAGTAACTGGGATTTGAGTAAAAGCTTCAAGGGATAAACATTTACAGGTAAATCATTTCAATTCTATCAGTAAAGGCTTCACACTTGAGTAAATGCATATAAATGATTTTTTTAAAAATAATAATAATATACCTGAGTTCTTTTCTTCCTCTTCTGGAACTGGCATTGCTTGAGAATTACCTGATTGTGGAGATGGAGATGCAACTTCAACTTGTTCAAACGCCTCCATTACTGAATGAGGTTCTACTGCTTGAAAAACCCATGAACTATCATCTTCTTCCATGTCCATGGATTCAAGTACTGCATATCTGGGCTCTTCTTCACAAGCATTTTCCTCCGCAACTTTGACTTTTTCCTCTGCAACTTTGACTTCTTGATTATAGTCAGAAATCTGATCTTCATCCTTATTATTTGTGTATGCCATTTGATCTTCCTCTGTGGAAGAATCAATCATATCAATTGGAACTAATCTATTGCCTGTGTAATCAAAAAAGAACTCCAGATGCTGAGGAAGGATTTCAGTGGATTCACCCTCTTCAAAAGAAACTTGAACAGATTGATCTTTCTTATTCATTTCCACACTTTCCTCAACAATTAGTTCTTCTTCTTCCTCTTTTTCCAAAATTTCTTCCATCTTTTCACCTTCATCGCCCTCCATTTCTTTCAACTCAGAGATCAGTAAAGAAACAGAGCCCTCCTCTTCTTCCTCCTCCATTACAATAATACCCTCACCAAAATCAGAAAGCATCTGCCTTTCAGTCTTGTTTCCACAAGCATAGCCATTTTCACTCCCTTCTTCTTCTTCAAGAAGAAGATCCCCTTTTCCAATCTCTGTAAGCAAATTCGTTTTCTCATCGGAAAATTCCAAAACATCCCAAGAAGGCTTGACCAGAATATAAGATGAATACATATTACTCTCCAGCTCTACATCACAGCAAGAACACTTCAACAAATTATCCTCATAATTTTCACCCATCATCCCAATTTCTTTCATCCAGGGCAGTAAAGTAACATTCTTGGCTTGAACTTCCGGCCTTGAGGACGAGCAATCCTCGCACAAATCCTGATAATCAGCCAACTTCCGATGTTTGGAGCAAAACCTCAATCTGGAAATCTCTGCCGCGTGAACTTCACAGAGAAGATCTCGGTGCATGTTCTTCTCTTTTGTGGGATCAAACAAATGATCAACTCTCGAACACCAAAGGCAAGGTGGCTTGAGCCCAACATATTCAGCGAATTTGATGATCAGATAAGAAAACAGAGAGTTCAGAAGGAGGAGTACTATCAAAGTCCATTCAAGAACTGCGTAGATAAGAATAAGTGTGATTTTATTGGTGTTCCTATGAACCATGGTAGCAAACTTATTTGCAGCCATTTTTGGAGCTGAAGCTCAAATTCTTGAAGACATAAAAGGAGAAAAAATCACAAAAAATAGGGAGGCTGAATGAAGAAGAAGAAATGGTGACTGGGAGTGATGAAAAGGTATTAAGAGAATGGAAAATGGTAGATGAAAGCGGTGATTTTATTTGGACTATGAAAAAGGAAAAGGAAAAGGGCGGTTTGAATAGAAGGACAGCCAAAGTAGACTTCAATCTTTAGAAAAGCATGAACATCTCTCAATGGCAAAAAAATTATGCAAAAGAAAATGTATGCTTAAGCAACAATATTGTGTATTTGTGAACAGCCCCCACCACTCTAAAAAAAATAAAAAAATCCACATATATATATATATATATATGTATATTATAGGCGGATTTGGTGACCATTTATTAATTAAGAGGTTTAAATGTCAATAATTTGCTTCGGGAATACAAAAATGCATATGTAATGATGAATAAAATAAAATTAGACCAGATACGAAAGTGGATATCAAAACTTAAGATAAGGAAAATTATGCGCATCTAAGGTGACCAAACCTCAACGAGTATACAGGTGTGATTATAGATGTGAGACTCCTCTGAATCACTCACTGGGTGAGCCACAGTATGAGCAACGACATTCGCTTCTTGGTATATGTGCATAATAGAAAATTTCGGGAAGAAACTCTGTATCCGAACAATTTGTTTGAGAGCCGTGAAAGCACGTCAAGACCATACCCCTCTGGAAATAGTTTCTTATATTCCATTCGTCCCTTTAAAAAAGCTTTGTTTTCAAATATTTTTGTTTGTTTTGTATTAGTAAAATAATCAATTTCTATTGTTTTACATTGCATACTTTTACTATTTTGATGATGCGTGGTCTCTAACTAATCATTATTTAGAAAGTAAAGATATAATTAAAAAATAATGTGAAATTACTTATTTTAAATATTATACCTTACCATGTCCACTAAGTTGTATTTTTCTAAAAATATAGCTTTATATATGAGACAGAAAAAAGTATTTTATTATTGTAGGTATTTATACTGAAATTGTTATGAGAAGAGTGAATTGATAAAGTGTAACATGAAATTAATTTAATTTGAAACTCAACTTAATGTGAAACTTCAGCCTAATTTAGGCCCTTTTCCTTTCTTTTCTCATTCATCTATGTTAAAGAAGTTTCAAGAATCAAACTTTTTTGGTGACATTTCCCATTGGAAGGTACCATTTAAAAACCATACGCTCTAATAAATATCATTTAAATTGTTTGTGTTCGTTGTACGTCACATTATTAAAAGGGTGTTATTATATTTAGTGAAACGATATTATTCTAATACAAGAAACAAAAAAAAAATTCTTAAAAACATGTGTAATTGGAATTTTTTTTTAATGCATAATTATATTTCATCGTCCTATTATCTATTACATCGAATGTAGGGGATGTGAAAACGAAAAGAACAAAGTGAAGAGCCTAGATAGGAATCAAACCCCTAACCTCTATGTGGCTGACTACTTTGCGTCACAACCGCTGAGACACTAGCTCATTCATGTATAATTGGATTAGAACACGAAGGAAGAAAGTCAAGGAAACTTTTTGTGATTCCTTAAAAAAAGTTAATAGAAAAGGATTAATTTATTAAAGTCTGAACAGCTACAAAAGATCTGCTGAGATTATGACTTAGGTCTTTTTAATTAAGAAAATAAAAAATTTATGAAAAATGAGAATAATAAATAAGATGGGTGGGGTAGGCATTAAGCAATAACAAATAATAATAATTATTATTTCCGTCAAATAAATAAATAAATAAATAATAATTAATAAGTGATGGGAATTAAACTTTGGATCCAAAACACCTTTAGCTTTGCAAATCCCAGCCCGCTCCACCCTGTTTTTCTCTCAGGGGAATCAAGTGATGGGGGCCCACCAACCAGGGAAAATGGGTTTCGTGGACCCCCACCCCAAAGCGAGTCCCCCGGGTCCCACCCGGGATGCCAGATGTTGGACCTCATCATACATGTCTATCTTTCTTTTCTTTTTCTTTTTCTTTCTTCTGTCTTTTATTTTTCTTCTTTCTTTTAGGTCAATAATCAAACTTTTTCTTTTTGAATAATACATAAATATATTTGTATTTATTATTTATTTCATACTTGATATTCACACAAACTTTTACATTTTCAAAAAATCAATATAAATGGCATGTAACACCAACTTTTTTTTTTTTTTTTCTTTCGAGAGTCAAATAAATTTATGGAAGCGTTTCATACCCAATTTATACATAAAATTATCATGTGATTTATAATATTCATGTCATTTTTGACATGAAAATTATTAACCAGTCAAATTTGTCACATGCATGGAGATTATTTCAATATGTCAGTATTTTTTTTTTTTTTTTTCAGTAAACATGTCACAACCTAAATAGAGAAATTATATACATATACCCACATGTAATATGTAATGGTAAATCTTATATGAACATGGCACTTTTATGATTTTATTTTCAATCAAATTTAATTTTCATAAATATTTTCTTTTTGATTTTCTCAAATTCACAATTTTCATATAAAAATGATTATTTTATTTTTGAAAATACTTTTTTTTAATGAAAATTAAATGTGTATCACATATCTTGTATTATCATTCATGAATGTCTATTTGCCACAACAAAGACGTTTTAAATATGTGTTTTCTATTTTGTACGATTATTTGGTCACCGCTATCCTCCGTTGATAATTGTGAATACGTATCCTTCTACCGAGTCTTTCTATCACCGTCACCGCTATTTTTTTTTCTTTCTTAATAATGAAAATATCGTAATTGGTATTTTTGTGATGCAACTTTATAGTTTTTTTTTTTTTTTGGGAGAAGAAATTATATAACAGGTGAAAAGTTTGATATTGAAAAAGTCGATGTTTATACACGTTTTGAAGTGTGAAATTGAAGTAAAATCAGTATTAAAAAAAAAATTTGTAGAAAGTTTATTAATTGAAGAATTTTCTTATTCGCCTCAACGAATGAATTATGAAACTTCATTTGTTTCGTATAATGATTAACTGCCATAATTTAATGTTTAGTGGGTGACTATTTCAAATACAACAAAGCAAGGAAAAAAATTTAAAAGATTAATTTAAACAATGTACATATAAAAAAGAATAAAATAATTTATTCATTATATATTTTCTTATTAGTATTTTTTTTTTCCAATTGTAGATCTTTCACATTTGAGTTTGAGTTTTTTTTTTTTTTTTTTTTTTTTTTGAATTGTATTTGAGTTTGATTTTGAGTTTAGTGATCTTTCACATTTTAGAGATAGAACTAGTGAATCTAATGTTTTAATGTGCACATTCCCAAGGAATTGCAAAAGTATTTATTTCATTTTCTTATTTATTAGAAATCTAAATTGTTCTTAAATGTCATAATCAACTACTATTGTTTAGGGAGTTTGATTAAGGCCACTATCTAATGATAATGGGAGGCATGTAGTGAGAGATTTGGGGGAATGTGGTGATTATGCCCCTAAATTAAGGATGCGTAAGTTTTGACTTCATTCTATTAGGTTGATCTTATCCGAGGTCGAAGGAAGTTTAAATGAAGTTTTGAATGTCCCTTTTGGCGGGACTATGACGTTATGACTGATCGAGTTAGGTTGAGCAAATTTGGGTTGTATTTGAAGGTCTTGCCCATTAATGCATTTCAGGCACAACGTTGATTATATAACCTATAATTAATGTTGATGATAGGGAATTAGATGAGTAGCATAATATATATATATATATATATATATATATATATGAAAAAGGAGGATCTCCCTTGTGAAGGCCACTCAAAGTAAGTAGATATAGAACTGATCATGAGCAGCTCAGTCCAGTTTGGCTACCAAAGGATGTTCAGCTTTAAACACCTTCTTTCCTCAGCATGAAAATAACTGTTTTTTGTCTACTCTAAGGAGAGCAATATTGATCAATGTATAAATTATTTATTCATTTATTATTTAGAGTCGTAAAAGAATTGATGAGAACTTTTTATCTAAAATGTTTTTTTCTCTTTTCTTTTTATTTTTTGGAAGGGGATAGAGGTGGAGTTCGAACCCCTCCAACAAACTATTCTCATTCCTCGTCAAGGGCAGAACCAAAAATTAAATTTTATTTAATTTAATATCTAAAATTTTAAATCCGCAATACAATTGTAAGGGAAAAAGCATGTTCTATATGAATAAATAATTCAAGTAAATTTACGTAAACGATAATAAACTATGCCGATAATACATTGTGCCCTCTAACATTCAAGAGAGGTTAAAATGTAATTTTATGTTATAGATGTAAGAGAGTACATTGTACTGTTCGATACTTAGAATTTCCTCTCGTTCTAGGGGGTTGGAGGAGCCGAGTCTCCCTTACCGGTCATGTTTCTCATTTAGTCATTTACATCCTACACAATTTGTACTAGGAAAGTTTTATTCATAATGAAAAATTTGATTTAAATTATGGATTTGTATTCTTTTTCTTATCTTTTTTCTTAATCATTTACAAACCACAAAATTCGAATTCATAATTTCAAGATTACAAGATATTTTCTTTCACTATCACTCACCCTCAGCCATTAACGATAAACGAACACTAAAACAACTATTCCGTTGCTCTACTCCGATCATTTGGATATTACTCTCTCCGTCCCACTCAAAAAGTCCACTTTCAAAACAAAATCTTGTCCCATTTAAAGAGTGCACGTTGAATTTATTTACATTACATACCCTTACTAATATAACAATGTATGGTTCACAATTAACCCTTTTTTCTAAAGTAAGGATCTAAGAGGAAAATATGGTGGTAAATTACTTATTTTAGGTGTTGTACTTCACAACACATAATATGTTGTACACATTTCAAAGTGGACTCTTTGAGTGAGACGAAGAGAGTACTAAAATTATGGAATTGGATTTTTTTTTTTTAACTTTTCTATTTCATTTAACATGTTCACTATTACAATGATTTAATCTATTACATGAGTTTCAAATAAAATTTTATTCAATAATTTTCATGCATCGTAATCGTTTGAGCATTAATTCGTCCCAAATTTTTGAATTTTCAAGCGAAAAAATCTTGAGAAAATAATATATAAGAGGCAAGCTACTCATGATGAATCCGCCAGTGGATATTTCGTACTTTGCCTAAAATGTGATCATTGCTGCATATGCTTTTAGTTTTAATTTCTGGCAATAAAGTTTACATCTAGCTACCACATGCTCATCACCAAATATACGTACACTCTTCATGAATCATGATGGTGGATTACACCTTCAATTAGTGCTCTAACACCATAGTCTTTGGCAGTCCTATCCCCACAAAGTATTTTAATAAAAGGAAAAAGGAAATTTGTTTAGAAAAGAAAAAGCTAAAGGTTACCTGTGAAAATATTTTCAATTCCATTTAATTATAATAACCTCATCTAGCTTTACTTTTTTTTTTTGGGGGAGGAAAAGGGAAGGTAGATATGGTAATTCGTGTTGTGTCTGAACTGATGGATTCGGGTTTGGGTTTTGATGTTCGCATGTTGGATATTTCTCAACCTATAATATTATCGATTTAATTATTACTCGTTTTGACCCATCTAACTTTCAAACTCAATCTTAACATGTTTATATCATGTTCGGTTTGTATTGTGTTTTATTATTGTATTAAAAGTTACTCGTGTTTGAGTTGGTAGATTCACATTTGCCATCCAAACCCTATTATTACCAATTTAATTGTCCATGTTAACTCATTTTTAATCTGCAAACTTGTTAAAACTTAATTTTAACTCGTTGATACTGTGTTAGATTTGTGTCAGGCCAAAAATTGCCATTTAAGAAAGGAGGGTGTGTGTGTGTGTGTTTGGGCCCTAGTTTGAATGCTTTAGGATATAGAAAATTTACTGGATCCTAGTACTACTTCCAGTTTTGAATTATATGTAAACCTATTTTGATGGCTAAAGGCAACACATTTCTTCCATTCCATTCTGCTTATACCTTTGGCCAGCATAAAGGCTAGACAGATCTTCTTGTAAAATGAAAGGGAGCATCAAAAGCAATTTTCTCAAAATCAACTTATAATTAAAAATTTCAGTTCTTATGCAATTTAAAAACTCTTAATGACATATATTTTGGTCGCAAAATTAAAAAGATGACACTAGCGAGTATTGTTACTCGTGTTTTGGATGCGTTTAAGTCTTTATAGAAAAGGATGGTTGGGAGAGTAGCTAATGAGATGATCTTATAACCCCAAAGTTATGGATTGCAAGAGTTCAAAAAATTTATTAAAAAATGTATTATTCTCCAAAATTAAAAATAAAATCTTTGTTAAAGTTTTCGTAAAACTAAAATGAGTGAAAATGCCCTTCTACCAAATATGTAGGAGTATTTATATTCTCCCCCGTCCTATTTGGAAGTGTCTTATATGAAAAAATTATTTTAACTCAATGAAAAAGTTCTGTTTTGATGTTTTCTTATTTACTTCTTATATATATAAATATATATATATATATAGCGAGACCGCCAAAACGGCTGGGGCATGAGGCCCTTATTAAAAGTAACCAATCATCCGAAGAGGGGACATAACCTAATCTTTCGCAACATAAAGATGGCTTTAGGGCTTTACATGGGAAAAAAAACCCATAGCATCTTGAGCTACCAGGCCTCGTAGGGACCGCGGGAGACTAGTGCGCACGAAAAGGACGTCTAGCGCTGGCTACTTGTTGTCTGTGCCAGCGCATCTGCTGCCGCATTGCCTTCCCTGTATAGATGCCGGATAGTCCTGTAGTGGTTCCTTAGCTCCATAACTTTTTGAAGAGCAGCGGTGCTTCGCCATTGTCCCGAGCCCGTCCGAATTGCCCACATCAAGACCATTGAGTCCATTTCGACGTCAATCTAATCCAACTCTAGTCGCCTGCAGATAAGTAGTCCATACAATAGTGCAAGTAGTTCTGCCTAGAAGCTGGAGAGGTTCCCCCAGGTGGATGCTTGCCGCAACAACCACCCTTCCCCAGCAGTCACGAACCACCGCTCCATCTCCCGCGGGGCCCGGGTTCCCTCTTAACGACCCATCCACATTAAGCTTGTAAACTCCATACTCTGGCAGATCCCACACGACCACTCTTGGTTCTTTCCTTATTCGATACACCCTTTTGTGGACAAGTTGCTCTTCCAAAAACTCTGCTCTCGGGACTCGTAAAGGTGGACAAGTTACTTTATATACTTTTACGAATATAATTAGGTATATGTGGTCTATAATTAATTACACTTAAAAATTAATGACAAGAAAAAAAGAAATGATAACAAATTAGTTATTTAGATGTTGTACTTTAGAATCCATAAAAAGTCATACATATTTTAAACATGATCATTTCATTGGAACGGATGAAGTAGTTAAGTTACAAATGTTCCGGGGTATCTGTTTTTTGTTTTCTTTTAAAGAGACCTATTCTAAAGTTTGTGGCAACTTTATGTCAAGGATATTTTCCTAGCTACACTAATTTTTAATTAGTTGTACACATGCTTGCATGTTAATTAATTAAAATAGCACTCTGAAATAAATATACAAAGATGAATTTGATCCTCAGCTCTGCAAATGAAAAAAAAAGAAAGAAAAAGGTAGCCTGAAAAGTGTCATCCAATATATGATCAAAGTTGATTTTAACATTTAGGAAAAGACTTTACACTGTTAATTTCTATTTCCTAAATTTTATTTACTAAATTATATTTCACGTGATTCCTGTTGACAAATATTTCATCTCGGTTTCTATAAGGGTCGAATTGTTATCTTTACATTACATTCGGGTATCTAGAATTTACTTCGACTGTAGTAGGCTTGACAATGCTTGACATGATAGAAAAATAAAACACAGTAAAATGTTCCGATAATTTTTTATAATTTTTGACACAACACGATACAAAACTGATACGTTAAATTGGGATATAATTTGCCCATGAATGAATAGAGGCATACTAAACGCAGTAATCGTTTTACTATTCGCAGTAACATTCTCCTGTAAAAAGACAAAAATGCCCCTGGCCAAAAAGAAGAAAATGGGGTACTGTTCACCCGTGCGTGAGCAGTACCCGATTAAAAAAAATTGCAGAAATACCGCCGGCAGTATTTTCCGGCCAAAATATTGCCATTTTCCGGCGGTATTTTGGCCGGAAATATCGCCGGCGGTATTTTGGCCGGAAATATCGCCAGCGGTATTTCCGGCCAAAATACCGCTGACCGCTGGTGGTATTTTGGCCGGAATTCCGTCCGGGGAGACAGTCTCCCTGGCCGAAATGTTGCAGAAACAGAAAAAAAAGTCCGAATAATCGCAGATCCGGGAAAAAAATCCCCCCGAATTGGTTTTTTTCTCGAAAATTATAATGAAGGGGTATATAGAGAATTTATGCAAACTAATTTAAAGTAAAAAAATAAATATAGTGTTTACTTATAGTGTATTATGGATCGTACTCGGGTAATTCGGACTTTTTACAGGGGAATATTACTGCGTTTAGTAAAACGGTTACGGGGACACCGGCGGTCTTTCTTCAGTTTTTTTCTAACCGGGTACTGTTCAACGTGCGTGAACGGGTACTGTTCACACACGTTACCCGTTCACGCACGTTGAACAGTACCCGATAATCGAAATTATTTTTCTTTTTTATTTTAGACCAGGGACATTTTTATATTTTCACAGGAGAATATTACTGCGAATAGTAAAACGATTACTGCGTATAACAATTTCGAATGAATAAACTCTTATATTTGAATGAGAGTATTCTCTGAGTTGGCAAGATATACTCCCACTCCCAGCATAAATATTAAATATTGCAATTTATTTCATGAAAAAAAGACACCTTCATATTAAATTCCTGATAAGACAACATAATTTTGTGTGTGTATTGTAGCCCATGTTGCACGAAGTCCATCATAATCATCTGAGTGATTAGTCTACCCATTTTTTGCGTGTTTTAAAAGACATCATCAATCAACATGTCACTAATTAAATCTTGTATCCGACGGGTCTGTCGGTCATAGGGTTCGCATGTGAAATTTACCATAAAGAACATTGCATAAATATTATGAAAATACATGTACTTATTTAATTTAGTCTTTAATATATTGCATATTGAATTTTTATTTTTTGATGCATCGAATTTAGTTGCTTATGTATCGTGGTTATCAGTTAGATGTTGAAGTATCACGTGTCAAGTTCAACATCTATTATATTGCATATTGAGTTTATCCTCATGTATTGCGTATTAAATTTAACCTCTGATGCATCGTGCACTTATGAAAACACGCTTATCGAATTATTATGATATAGTATCGCTATCGGATCATCAGACGGTTGGATATGAGACTCTCTCCTAATTAAATGAGAGGTCCTGTTCAACTGTATGATGGGCCGACGCAGTACATTTCAATAGTAATATTTGATATGCATTTTTCTCAAAACTTGTTATTTTAACATAATCGCGATATTTTAGTAGCCACACTCAAAATACCAAAGGTTAAAATCGATAATTGATACATTAGAATTTAAACTTGATACGTGATATTTTAATACCTAAACTCATAACCACGATACATCGAAACTAAAATTAGTACACGATCCATACGAGGATAAACTCGATTTGCAAACCATCAGTATTTAAACTCATAATTGTGATACATCAGTAACTAAAATCAATATATTATATACTAAACACGATACGTGATATTTAAGCTGATAAACTCAATACGCATATTTTCACAGCATAACCGCGACACTTCAAAAGCTAAATTCAATACTCGAGCCATTGAATCTCAGATACATTGGATACACGTTTTTGTGTTAAAATGGTAGCCTCACAGTTGGTTGATTAATAATTGTACTATTACATCAGTTCCATTAAAAAAGCCACATTTGGAAAAATATAACTTTTTACTAGTTTCAAGATAAAACAATATTTAAGTTAAGTAATTTGTCAAAAAAATTTCTACTTATGATATTATTTTTTAAAATATAAATTAATCGTGAATTACATATAATTATTTTATAAAAATATAAAATCAAAGAGACTGTTTTATTATAATAAGTTTTTTAAAGAAACTAGATTCTTCTAATATCTAATATGATAGATGCAACAATTTAACGCAAAAAGGAAAAGAAAAAGAAAAATAAAGAGGATATATAGATGGAATAATTAATTAGTGTAGAACATCTTTATCAAACTCAGGAGGGGGTCTTGTTGGTTGTACCCAAATATTAATAAAACCTTAATTTCCTTATCCAAAATTACCCATCTCATAAATTCAGTGCCAACAAATAAGGATTCACCAATGAAATGGATCATTCTCTATTTAGATATAGATGTGACATAGTATTTATATATACTGATTAATGGCTTTGTGCTTGTTTGGTAAGTGAGGGAGTTTTCTGGCAAAGGAAACTGAACTGGTCAAATGCATCTATCTCTATCAAGAAATTTAAAAGCTACATCTTTTTATTTATTTTATTTTTTTCCTTGGTTGGGTGAAAATGCGTGTAGAAGATTACCAAAATCAAGAAAATGTAGTGAACGATCAAATTCTAAAATTTAATCTCATAATTAAATTTTATAGGTCACTACCAGTTTGGCCAATACATATTTTCAAAGTATATCAACAAATCGCCTTATAAAATGTTCGGTTGTAGTTTCACTTATTGATGATGTCCAAATTCTTGAAGGGGGAAATTATGTAATTCTACCACACGGTCAGTTAAACCACATAGGGTTAGGAATTTCAAAAGGGGTTTGAACACCAAACATGTTGAGGGGAGGGAAATTGCGACGATCAAGTTAGTGATCTTTCAAAGGAGCAAGTGTGAGTTTAAAGATAGAAGACTCCTTACCTGGTGCCTCACTTCACTATTTATTGTGGAGGGTTGATGCACATTCTTATTAAGAGGAAGACACTTCCCTCCAATGTGGGTTTTATTGAGAACAAAAGTTGGTCCCTTATTGGCTTGAGTTTCTTGTATCCCTTATGGGGGATTTTTAGGGACTCTGATTAGGTAAAAGGGAACCTTGGAGAATTACTTATCTTAAAATCGAAACCAGCGATTTTGAAACCGTACTTAAAAATATAATTACTTCATTTAACTGAACTCAGGTACGCTGAATTTAGTGACATTAGGTAGGGAAATAAAGTTTGTACAATTATACCCATGTCCGGGTAATTTATGTGTTTATTACCATTCATAGTTATCGACTTTGAAGGTAGAAAAAAAGAGAAGACAAATGGCCTGTAGGAAGAAAGAAAGCGCCATGATTGCAATCAAGAAGCGTTACTGTTACTCTAACAAAGCGTGCGGCCCTCTCTCCTTGCTGGAAACGCCGGAACATGAGTCGGCGTTGAAAATCGCACACGAGTTTGGAAGTGGGCACTAGAAGGGAAAGGCGTGTGCAGAAACAGCCATCATTTGATGTGTTTGGACAACATGACATCACTCTTTTTATTGCTATTATTGGGGCTGCCATTGTCATTTCACACATAAAAGTTTTCCCAATACTTTATAAAAAAAGATCATGTTTTCTTCTTCTTGTATTTTCCTTTTTATTATATTAGTAAAGCTGTTTAAAGTAGTAAAATGTCTTCTAAAACACGCTATTAATATATTCACTCCGTCTCATTTAAAAAGTTTCACTCAATAATATAAAGTAGACTTTTTGAATAAGACAGAGAAACTAAAAAGTCCTTAATAAGCCAAAACACTGATGTTAATTGTACTTAATTGCGTAAGGAGAATATGTTCGTAACGTCAAACTCTATTAATATCAATTTTGATCTGAGCTCTCTTATTGAGTTGCTCACTCAATTTGAATGAGCACTCTCAATATTATAGTTTGAAGAGGACTTGAATCTCTGCACTCTTTAGCACGAAATTTTGAGTTTTGCATGTTTACCGTTTTACCACCAATGCATGAATTATATTCGATGAATGTATAGAATCCTATTTCGGCTTGATCTAGTACGGAATGAACTTATAAGCATGGAATGGACTCCATCATCCAATTATAAGTTCATAACCCTAACTCATTTTCTTCTTGTGCAGAATAAAATCTATTATATTTGTCTTTGTCATTCTATGAGTATCTTCCTTTTAGCATATGACATTGCCGTCCCCCTCGGCAGTATATATCCACTACTTTAAAACTTAAATTTGAAAGAAATACTTAGAAAGTAAGAGTACAAATAGAAAAAAATTTGTGTCAAATTACTTGTTTTAGATATTATACCTTACAATCTATTAATTTTATATATATATATATTTCAAAGATTTGATGACTCTTTATATGGATAAAAATATATATTTCAGTTTAAATTTGTTTACATATATAGTGTACTTTTACACATACAATAAGGATATAAATTTATTTAAAAAATAAGGATATAAATGAAAAAAAAAGTGAAATTACTTATTTTAGATTGTACATTACCCTAATAAAGTTGTAAATTGTTTAAACGGAAACTTTTCTACCAGGGCGAATGTAGTATTTAACAATTTTTTTTTCCTCTTGAAAGTACAACATGAATACAAAACAAAGAAAAGAACAAATCTTGAACTCTAAAACAGCTTCACAAGTCACAAACGTCATCAGGCATCTACCAATAAACATCTCATTCCAGACAAGCTTAGGTCAACAAAACTGCCAGTTCGGACAACAAATAAATAAACAAAGACAAAATTAAGTTCTGCACATTAATTTTAGTTCCAAAGCTTTGTGACTTCAGAATATATTATAATTAATATACATTAGAGCCAATCCAAAGGTACAAGTTAAAACATTCTTACAAAGCTATATAAAATATATATCTCTCATGGCCTTTCTGGATCGATGTATACTTTCATTCTTTCATTTGGACTTATTCTGGAATAATTATGTCAAAGTGTGGATTTCATATAGTAAAAAAAGAGACGTATAAAATATAACAAATATCATAAAGGCAGATGTGTAGGCATTGCAAATCGAACAATACACAATTCTGTTTCTATTATCAGTTGTAGAGCTAGTCATCCTATCGAGCCATTAAAGCAGTGCATCGTACTATGAGCGGACAATTCTAAAAACATAGTAAAATATGAAAGGTTCTCACTGATGTTCCTCTAACCAGAAAAAAACCTACAGAAGTTAAAAAATGCATGACCCTTAATTAAATTATTATTAATTAATGTTATGGAAAATCTTCTAGAAATAATGATAATTTTTTGTGATTGTTGAAGGCATCTAAATACCAATACTTCTAATATGTATTTACATGAGTATCCAGTACTTTCTCCAAATCGCAAAACTTTAAAAAAAAATCTCAAATCTTAGTCAAATTACATGTAGGACCCTTAAAAGATTGGTTTGTTTCCAATCACTCTTTATAATTTGATATAGTTACCATCACTTTTTTCAATTGTACATACTTTTAGATAAAGAATATTTTCTCTAATAGAAATGAATCTTTTTTATAATAAAAAAAAACGCTTTTTATACCATTAATAAGAATAATGATAACAAATGTGTAAGGACATAAATGAATAAAATTATGACAAATTACTTATTTTAGTTATTGTATCTTAAAATTCATTAAAAAAAAAGTTATACTTCCTCGTTCCATTAGAAAAGTCTACTTTATAGTATTTTTCGTCCCCTTAGAAGAGTTCACTTTCTAATACTAGAAAGTTGACTCTTTTAATAAAACAGAGAAAGTACATTTTCAAAATATGACTCTGCTAATAAAACACACCGTATATCATTTCACTTATTAGTGTGAAAATTTAGAACTGTTAACCTTGATTCACTTGCAAATCAAGTTCTACCAAATACTTTCAAAAAAAAAAAAAAAAACTACCCAATTATACCCTTTTAATTTCTTACTGGTTGCCTTTTGGCCCTTTCTACCTAATGGTAAAAGATATGTTCAAACCCTAGGTTTCAGACAGTAGCACAACGCAATTATGCCTTATGCATCCATAGTTTAAGAGTTCGAGCACACCTACTACAAAAGTGACAACCCCACTGCCTTGCTTGTAAAAGAACAGAAGCACATTTAAACCACATTACTCTCCCGTCTTATTAAAAAAAGCTCACTTTACAATAGTACTTGTGACTCGGAAACAGTTGCACCACTAGACTCTTCCAGTAGAACGAAGAGAGTATATAAAAGGGTGACTAATCGAGCAACAAAGGAAGACACTTGGCAGGAGCAGAACAGAGTAGGCAGCCATATGTGTCAACAAAGATTTAACAAATACAACCAATTCCAAATCAAATTTGGAGTGCAAATGAAACTATATTTAACATTATTAATATTTGGTCGTGTGATCGGTTCCTATCTAATAAGGTAGTATCATCTTCATTCTCCCAATCAAACTACATTTACATCTCAAGCCCAAGTTCTCAGGAAGCAAAGCTGCAAAATCATATACCACTATATCATGGGGCCAAAATACACAAACCCACACTGCTCCTCTCATTCCAAATGTACCAAAATCAACTAGGCCGAGTCAATTACATGTTCCACGTGCTGCTGCTGCTCGTATTATAAAAGCCTGGCGCTTCCAAATGGATTAGTTGTCTGCGGGTGCCCAACATGGTTGGCGGGAAATGCTGTAAAGCCTGCATCGCCAAAGGGGTTCTGTTGGCTGAACATATACTGTTGTTGCTGCTGTGGTGGAAGCTGGGTATGAGGATAAGCAGGTTGGAAGGCACCAAAAGGGTTTGTCTGTGGTGGAGGCACACCGCTCATTTGCACTGCATGAGGAGGAGGAACGGCATTTGATACAGCAAATGGATCATTTACTGCAAACGGATTCGGGGCAGGTACTCCATACATTGGCTGCTGGGAGGCTCTATATGCTCCATCATCATACAAACTATTCAGAGTAAGCGTATCCAATCCACCAGCCTGCCAAAAGTTTTGCATGAATACATAATTACTGAGAAGTTGTTTATCTGTGACTTAAGTTACAGCTCCTGCCTCCCATGACCAAAACTATAGGAAGAGCTACTACACAAATCCACTCTATATCAAAGAGACATTGTACACGGAGAAAGGAAAATTTAAATCTCTTAAAACAAACTTCCTGTGAAAGGATTCATCATTTTAGTTGAACCACTCAGCACTACGACATAGACATGGTTCCTGGGTTACTTAGCTGCTTAGCATGGATAAAAAGCACAGGTGATTCTACAGAAAAAACCCTTACCAACTGCCTCTCCTGTGTAGAAGACAAGTTGCTGCTGGGAGTAGTGACTAGGGCGAGTTCCCACCCAGTTGGATCAAAGTCTTTTGCCGGAGCAGCACTAGAGTCAAAAGGAGTTGTACCTAATTTCACAACTTTTAGTGTCTTATCCTTGATACAAACCACAGGCTGGAAATTCAGAATTCAGCACCACAACACACCATAAAAGCACAGGGAAGTACTTACCAGATGGAACTATGGCTAAAGCCATAGCATTACTGTCCTCGATAGCAGATGCATCTGGTGTGGTGGAATTTAACCCCTACACCAAGCAGTTGAAGATGAGTCTAAATGACAATCTAAAATTGCAAGAACCATGTATATCAATTGCTATTTAGCATAAATAAAACAAGAAAAGGAAAGTGCACCAGTAGATCATCAGTCGCAAAGTTGTTTACTGGCGGTTGAGGTGAGACGGCAACCTCAGCAGTTGAGACAGTAACATCATCTAAAGGCACTGGTTTGAATTCATCATCAGTTGTGATTGCTGGCTCTTCAGATGCTAACGGATCTTCTTCTTCTGGCTTATAGGTCAACATAAGTCTTTCTGGATATTCCTGAGTACCATGGGGAGAAACAAAGTGATCTCAATGTAACTTCCCCAGTGCATATTTTCTGCCAATATGAATACTCTTGCAACTATAACAAGCATACTAACCAAAGTTTCTCTTGGAACAGAAACCATCCTTGGTGCTTCTCTTATGTACTCTTCCATGGTTACAAGAAAGGATTGTGGAGGCTGGAAACAGATATGTAATCCTTCATGAGTTTTCTCATTTAAAAGGGAAAAATGGAAAGATTGAAATCATGAATGACTGCAAAAATATTGCAGCTAAAGCTTCTAACCTCTCGCAACACAGGAAATTGGAAATTCCTGGCCATTTCCAGCCCTTTGCACACTTCATAAAAGTCAGAAAGGTTTGTGGCCTGAAAAAGATCCCAATTCCTTTAGTGACAATGGACTGGAGTTAGGTAAAAAATCTCTCAAGTCAAACATAAAATAAAATTACAGAAAGGAATAATTAAGAAATCAACTACGTCAAATTTTAAATTGGGAGCTTCACCTGCTGACCAGCTCTTTTGTATACATCAAGGGCCTTCATAGCTTCATGCCTAGGCATCTCAAAAAACTGATGCAATACCAAAATGATGTTGAGTCAGAGATACAATAAGCAACATGCTCTGATTGAAAATAATGTCAAGACATCAAAAGTCTATGCACCTTGTCAACAAGGTTGATTATCCCATCATTTATGGCACAATAAATTTTAAAGCTCTCCTTCAGAACCTAGAAATAACATAAGTCAACAAAAAAATTCAAGTCAAACTCAAGAATAGTGCTCCTATTTCCAACTATCACAATCACTTGCAGAGTTTATTGTATCTTCAACCCACTGGTAAGACAATTCTACCTTTTTATGAGACATTTTTCAAAAGAAGAAGTGCAAGACAGAAGATTTGATTATTGCACCAATCATTCTTATATCTAAGACGTAAATCTCATCATAATATCAGTCAGATGCCTAAGAATGACAATTTCAAGCAGCCTTCTCTAAGTGCCAACAGTTGAACTTTAACAAGACTTTGAATTCTAGTGGTGGTTTAACATTTAAAACCATGCATGCTAGATATATATATATATACACAAGAAAAGCATGAGCATCACCTAGGGTAGTTGCAGATCAATTACATTTCATGTACAAGTTTGACCAAAGAAAACCACTTGTTACAAATAGAAACACTAAGTTCAGCATGTGCGTGGTAATCAGCCCTCTCCTCCCTCAACCAAAAGAAAATGGCAATAATTTAAAATAGAAAAAACCTGTTTCTCAATTACTTTTAACTTTTTCTTTCCTTTCAACATTTGCGCATGAAACTGAAAGTAGTTTATATGAACACTCAGGTGCAGTAATCACATAGTAGATAAAGAAACCCTGCAATCGTAAACTTTGCTGTGTGTGCTACTGCGTAAAAATTAAAGAAAAATTCAAAACAAGTTCCATCATATATACTGGGTCCAGAATGGTGTGCTGGTACTATTTGACCAAATTCTATTTAAAAATTAACCGGTGAAATACAACCTTACAGAATACAAGCTGCAATTAGAAAAACAACATACCAGGGCCAGTGCATATTGTATCACATAATTGTGGACAGCTGCACCTTCAGGCTGAAAAAATGCACGACATTTGTAAGACATAATTAGCTCTTATACATATTCAAAAGGGCAGATTTTCAGGAACAAGTTAAATAAAATTAAACAGAAGAATAGGCCAGTGACAACCTACCCGACACCCAATAAGACGATATAAGAGCTGCTGTAAAGCAGGTAATTGCTCGAGAAGTTCTTCACTATCCAAATCTCGAGTTTTGCTGTAACCCTGCATACAAAGATAAGTAAAATGTCCACATATCATCCACAAAAACCAAAAATATCAATTCAATCAAGATACATTAAATCCACAAAAAGGGGCAAATTCCATCAAGGGAGCTCCTTCCAGAATGAATTTTCAAAGAGCACCAAGAAACTTCTCTAAAAATTTCAGAGCATGGAATGGTGAAAGACTAATAAAGCAGAATGAGCCTGGTAAATATAAGCCTCTGCATGCGCAGGGTCCGTGAAAGGTGGCCAGCCATAAATGCCTGACAGATGCAAACTATCAGGCACATGTCACATGACAACAGTTCTTAAGAGCGGAGTTTTGGAAAGAGGTGGGGGGGGGGGGGGGGGGGGGGGTTTTCATTAGATGTTGAAATTAGCATACTACTTTAGCCCTTCAATTTGAGTTTTGACATAGCACAAAATCCTTAGATTACAATAAGTACGTATTCTATTTTGAAACAACTGCTTCCATTATATAGGATGAATCAAATAGGAAATTCATGACTAAAATTAGGCGAAATAAACTTCCCTACAATTGAAAAAACAAAAAACAGTTTACATTGTAAACTACGATTCCTTATCATCCTACATAATACATAAGCAAGTCATTAGTCATAAATGCTCATTAGAATATTCCACAAAATTCTTCAGTATGCCATAACAATTGCAATATACATGACAACCAAAATATGGAAGCAAGACACATCAGAGATCATAAGGACTCAATTCACACACCTTTTCTTGCCCTTCGGCAGGCCTAGGAAGACGCTCTGCTTCAATGTCATACTTCAGAATCCTAAAGCATTCAAGACGTTCTTCCAAAAAAAGTGCATAACAGCGAACCCAGGCAGAGCAATCCCAAGCTAGAGAGAGAACAACCAAACAGAAGAAGAAAATTATCTAATAACAGTCAAAAGTTGACAGAATGAAACAGTCAAAAGACAATTTAACAAAACAGTAACTGAAAGAACAAATGGAAATCTAGATAACAAAGAAAACCATCTTATTGTACCAATAGGGCTTGAGTCATCCTTAAAATTAGACATTTGAAGAATACGTCCTCTCTGTTGGAAATTCAAAAGCTCTTCTCGAAATGTAGGATCACCTTCCCTCAAAGTTCTATGAATAACTATCAGTGTCTTTAAAGCCACCTATTACAAAACATTCAAAAGATAAATACAAGAAAAGATATATGACTTCTGGCATATTAGTTAATGTTTAAAACAGAACTAATAGCAGCATTTCCTTTTGAACGAAACAAAATTTGGAAGAAGTTATCATTGAACAGCACATTTGACACATTTCACACAGCAATATGTTGTTCTTCTTAATAAGATGTTATGTGTACATCATGATATATGATTGCTATCATTCAAGTGAACAGGATCCCCTAGTAAAGGAGATATTACATATAAATCATATTATCTAACATCTACTAATTAAAATGAACAAGGAGACATCAAGAAAAGAGAGAAAAAAATAAAAATAAAAAAGCTCTCTCAAAAAGAGGTGACATTACTTGCAAATGCAGAAAGTCTGCAATGAGGAAGCATGGGAATTTAAAGTTGGCCCTTCAGCTTAAAATGACCTTACCATGGTTTAACCTAGAATTAATAAATTTAGGTGTCATAACGACAGTTAGCATCCATCCAAATACTAGAACAATTGAATAACATCACAGGAAATGAACCAGAAAGCTTTTCACAGTCCAGCAATATCATGGTCATAAGGGCATCCATCCTCATACAGAGCAAAAGTACAATCTTACAGTCCACATTCTCCCTTCCTCCCTGTCCAACCTCTTTTCAACAATTATTGATAACAAAGAACTAAACAAGATATCTATTGAACCAATCTCTACTAACAGAAGTGTCTAATATTAGACATGATAATGTTTCATACAGTTCACATAACACACATCATAAAAAGAAAAACAAACTGCAAGAACTGTTGTTGTTCACGATGCAATTAATAAATAAAAAACAAAATAAACCTTTGTGGCGACTTACATACTTACTCCTAATAGTCAACCAAACAGAACATCTTTAATTAAATGATTGACAATATCCCTATTGCAGTAAAATTGGAATTCAATGTCGTCAAATAAGCAACTACATCACAAGCTTCAATTAAAAGAACCATTCACAAGTCAAATGGACACTAAGCATGAAGGAAAAAATCCAAATAGATGATTCTGAAATCATACCGTCCAATTATGTGTCTTTGCCAATCTCCTAGCAAGGACGTGTATACAGTATGCAACATCAGCCCGTGGCCGAACTGCCGACGTGGCGAGCAGAATTTCTGCAACATACAGGGGCAAAACACAATAGTCCAACGAAAACTTCAGACATTTTCCCAGCAAACATCTTAATCACAAATTCACAAAACCCCCATATGATCTCAGAAGGAAGTTCAATCAATCCCAAAAGCTTCCAAACCCAAAATTCTGAAGTTCACATTTTTCCAGGAAATTCAGGAAACTAAGCGAAAACTCCATTTCCACTCAAAAGCAAATCTCCCCTTCCCAACTATTTACATCCTTAGCCCAAACACAAAACGCCCAAGTGTACAGCTGAAATACCACCCACAAAAATCGAAATTCATGTCCACAGTTCACAAACCCTCCTCAATCATACCAACACCCACAAAATTCTCAACTCAAAACTCGGATCTATTCATCCCCAAAAAAAATTCATAAAAACAAAAGAACAACTAACTCACTTCTAAGGTGTCTTTCTTTGGGTGGACACTCCACATGATTTGTAGCCTTAACAACCGCCACATCCAAATCCTATACAAATCAAAAAAAAAATAAAAAATAAAAACGAAATAAGAACACCACATAAACAAAACTATCACAGAAAAAAAACCCAATTCAGACAGTCCAACACACTATCAATTAAACCAATAAAAGATAATCCCAATTAAGAAGGGGACCTTGAAATCGCTATTGACATGTGCAAGTCCAACTTTGGTCTGGTCTTTAAGGGCACCATAGGCCTTCCGCCAAGTCTGAAGAGTGCCCATTTCTCAATAAGCAAACAATCCACACAATTCCTATAGATTATCGCCTTGGAGATCGGCCCTTGAGCAATTATTGTCGCTACCGTAAGACCACCCAAAGAAGAAAAAAAGGAGAGAGAATCAAAGAAAGAAGGAAAATGAAGAAAGGGTGGGGGTTACAGCGTGAGTGTGTGTTTTTGCGGGTCGTGTGTGTAAATCGGACTAAGTTTTTGGTCTGCCTTTTTTGGCTACGTCGGAAAAAGTTGTAATTGGCGGCCCCTCCTAAGACAGAGTATAATGAGTCATCATTTGCATTGGTTCAAAGAAAAAATATTTGGAGTGTGGACCCACTCAAAACCCCCAATTAATTAAGAACAATATCGTGTCATACTGTCTAACGATCCCGATTACCCTACTTTATCAACTGAATTTAATAATCTCCGTCTTATTCAAAGAGTCTATTATTTATTACTTAAAACAGTAATTCAAAGTAGACTTTTTGAGTAGGACGAAGGGAATATGTGTTAGATAAATCATAGGTTAAAATTGATAGATGTATATTCTTCACAATAGGTGATATTTCTGCTCCTAAAATCAATAGGCATGCAATATTTATTGTATTGATATAATTACGACATGTCAAAAGTTAAATTCAATTTGTGATCCGTCATATGTCAAAATCCATATGTGATACAAGAGGGGTTAAAATCAATACGCATATTTTTATAACATATACGCAGTACTTTTTAGGCTGACCAACTCGTTGAATACAAATTCTTGTCTTTAATTGATTTAATTATTATAAATTAAATTTACTGTTAAAACCAAAACTGAAACTTAAAAAACAGACACTAGGGTGGGAAAATCTTGATTAATTTAATTGAATCTCAGTTAGTAACTTTTTTTTAACTTTATCTTATCTGTGTGTGTGATCATTGATGACGTAAGAAGTAATAATAGGATCGTTTTATAAATATTTAATTAAATATAGTAATAATAAATAAATAAAAAGTGAGAAAAAGTTAAATAGAAGAATAGTATTATAGTGTTGAGTACAGGTTGGAGCACATGAGCCACACTCTGTGGAATGTGGAAGATGGAAGGCAAAAAAGAAGAAGAAGAATCAATGGCAGATAGGCTTTGGATTTTGGGATCTTCTTCAATTTTTATTTTATCTTTAGATATGCGGTGAATTATTAAAACGTTAAAAATTAAAATACTTTTTTTTTTCCTTGTAAGAGAAGTCCATTATTTTAAACGAAATTCTCACTACATTATTCATGTATTGCCCTTTATTTTTGGGCTAATTAATCATCGCGTCGGTCTTTGGATTTTTGACTAAATTACAATTCAGTCTGTAAAATTTAAAAATATACGTCTCGATACTTTGGTGTAAATTTAGGAATTAGAATGTTCTTTAAAATTAACATACTAATCTAGATATATAAATAATTTGTTAAAACTTCAAGAGTCAACATGTAATTTAGCAAAATATTAAAGACTCATTTATGTAATTATTCTTTGTTTTCTACGTTTTTTTTGTGTTATTTTAATATTTTCTATGCAGATGTCTACATTCATTTTAAATTGTAAAATAAAATGAAACTTGAAAAAAAAAAAATGGAAACATCTTCTAATGATTTTATACTTTTCTCATTTTTTTAATAAAAAAAAATCACATTTGAAAATAACCAACGAATAACGTTTTCAAAATTTTAATTTGTAATTTAAATATGCGAATTAAAAAAAAAATTTAAGTCAAAAAATTTAAACTTGAGAGTCACGCGACATGACTGAGAAACAAACCTAAAAGAAGAGTTTCAACTTTCAACTTCAAGTTTGCCCACACTATGCCGTGATTTCTATTCCTGACCAACATCTTCAATCTTCTTCACGGGACTAACGGGAAAAACCATTTGAATTTCGATTTTTTTTAACACAATAGGCTGAACTCCGTGTTGTAAATTAGACGTTTTCGGGAGTTCATTCGGTGGAGAAGGCGATGCAATCGGTAAATGGGATAGTTCAACATGTAATAAAAGAAGGTACAATTGGTTACGGAGTGAGAAATTGACACGAAGAATAAAGCTTAAACATAATAGTCATAAACTTTCGATTTTAGAATAATCACTGAATGAATAATTCTGCTGAAGAGACGGTAAATAACAAATTATTATTATTTTTTTTTAAAGAGGAGTATTATAGGTCCATTTACCTCATATTCCCTTACCCCACATGAAAGATAAATTCTGTCTTTATTTCATCCACATTAATTTAGGGAATGGCACAATTAAGATGCAAAATAAAAGAAAGAAATATCTTGTCTACATTAGTCACATTTATTTTACCTACCAAATGTATTGCAACATGCTTTAAAATGTGGAAAATACTAGGTTAAAATTACATATAAACTTTTATTTTGGCAGCTTTCTTGGCCTTAGACAAAAAAAAAAGTAAAAGAGAGATAAGTTTGTAGTCCTAGTGATTGAATTTGTTCACGTTTTTTTTTTTCAAATTTATCATAAAAATAAAAGATAAAAAAAGGAATTTCCTCTCATTCATTAGAAGATTTCAATTTAAAAAATTATCAATATATATATATATATATATGAAATGAAACCAATGTTTATAAATTAGACTTTTTGTTACTTGTGGTTTTGGACTTTACTCCCTTAATTTCCAAAATACATTCTTCGGTCTTTATACTGTCACCATTTATTATGAAATGATTATTTTCACCTCCCAAAAGGTATTATTGATATCAACAAAAATAAAGAAAAACATGTCATTTCATGATAAACAGTGAGATTACATGTGAAAAATGTTTTTGCAAAAGAGAGGCAAATCCAAAAATTAATCAAAAACATACAACTCTATACAAGGGGTCAAAAACTTTAGAGTAATAATACACAAAATGAATATTTATAGTTAATTATCATAGTAACTAATGTGGTAACCAAATGGAAGGAGGAAAAAAAATCATAACGTAAAATTAGAGTTGTCAAGTGGCTAATGTCGCGTGATGCCACATCTATCATTAAGTTTTTTTTCACTCTCTCAATCATTTCTCAAAACGCAAAACTTAATTAAGCCTAAATTATACAAAATGTTGTGAAGGAAGTTCAAGAACCTTTCAATGTCAAGGACCAGTTTCTAAAATTGAAGTGCAAATTAATTTGCTGGTCTATGCTGTATTTTACTATTTGTAGTTGAAAGCCAGAAACTAAAAATAAATAAATAAAATAGTTGAACCCCTCCAACCACATATAATTTTTGTCTATGTATTGACCATTGAAAATGTCAAATTTGGTTTCCAACCATGGAATCATAAACACAGAATATATCTCTAAACATAAATAAATAAACACAGAATATAATACTCGTCTCATTTTAAAAAGTTCAATTTCAAATAATTTTTTGTCTCATTAAAAGAGGGTATTTTGAATTTGTTTACGCATCACACCCTTACTAATTATATAATAATATGTCGTCTATAATTAATCTTTACTTAGAAAATAAAAATATAAATAGAAAATATAATGTCCAATTACCTATTTTAGGTGTTGTATCTTTTGGTGAGACAGAAGAACTGAAGAAGTACTAATGTCCTATCTATCTTTGTTTTTTTTTTTTTTTTTAAGAGTAAAAAATAAAACTCGAAAAAAAAAATTCAAAAAAGAAAGAATATATATGGGGTTGTGAAAGAGGTGGAGGGAGCCACAACAAGAATCTCCTTTTGTACAATTCTAATTTCTTAAAACCAAAGCAAATTTTGCCAGTTGGAATGATAATTATGCCCTCGAGATGCCTTCAAAATACCGATTCAACACAAAATAATTATTTCTTGAAGAATTGAGTGAAATAATTATAATTAATTAATTAATTATTTACACTAAAAAGTCACAGTATATATGTTAAATAAGTGATTGAAATAACATCGAGCATGAAATATTATTGTGATTTTCTAAGCCAAAGAAAGTATACCCTAATACAATTTTGCCTAGGTTTAATGTTAAAAAAAGAAATAAAGAAAATAAAATAAGTTAGTCTTAATATACGCATTGACATTTTTTTCTTCACGTTCAGTTTAAAATACAACTTACAAATTATAATTCGAGCATCACTTCGAGAACACCATCATTACTTACGTAAACACCTAATCTAAAATAACGGTTCATAATACGTGTATCGGAACTTATCTACGCCAAAAATTCTAAAAATGAATCCAACACATTTGGCTGGTGATTGAGAATATTTAAAGAAGAATCCAACAAATGGCCAGGTTATAGATTTGCTCATCTAATTTGGCAGGAAGGAGTTGAAATAGCTGGCAAATTGGCCTTTCCTTGCAAGGGTATTTGACGAGACGAGCCACCAAACCTATACACAAACACACCCGATTTGCCTAACTTTGCAGCCTGGAAATACAAACCTTTTTTTCTCTTTTCTCTACTAATACTGAAATTTAATTCAACTTCAAGCAGTCCTTTTCTTGGTCTTTCGACCAACTTAATGCTAGGACTAGCAATTCGTATAGTGTCTCATTTAGCGGATCCCGGTTGGCAAAGTTTCATATAGATACTCTCTAATTCTAATATTACTTATTTAATTATTTGTATTGAACTCAACCCTGATTTTATCGTTACATTATTCGTGTTGACATTCTCAAGAATGTCAATCTTAACCCGTTTATATCAAGTTGAGTTTGTTTCATATTTTCGTATTCAATTGAAAATTAATCGTGTCTTGTGAAGATAAGTTCATGTTAACGAGTTCAACATTTTCAATTATGACGATTTACTCGTTTAATTATTCGTGTTGACACAGTAAACCTGCAAACATGTCAAGGTTCAACCATAAGGTCCATAATCCATTTATATCGTGTTAAATTTGTATTGTATTTTCGTATCGTGACTAAGATAGAGTAGTATGAAAAGTTTATCTGAGAGGCTAAGGTATATACATTACTCCCTCTGTTTCATTAGAAAAATTACACTTTGACAAATGGACAACTTATTATGAATACTAAGGTATAGTACTTAAAATAGCTAACTTGATATCCTTTATTCCATTTATATCCTTACTTACTTATTAAGTATAAGCTAATTGTAGACCACACATAATTATATTAGTAAAGGTAGGTGAGAAAAAATTTGAAAGTGAACTTTTCAATTAGAACGAAAAATGTTTTGAAAGTAGCTTCGTTTAATGAAACGGATGAAATACTATTTACTACATATGCATTTATTGAATATTACACCTCTAACTGTGAGATTTCATAATGCAATAATGAATTTGACTATTTATATATAAATGATGTAAAATTGTATGTTTACATGAGAAGGTCATCCAGGAAAGCATTGTGGAAAGGTAGCTTTATGATCCCAGAAGCTATGCAGAATGCAACAATCCACATTGGCAACACCCACTGATACATGAACACCAGAATTGGCTTTCCTGCATATAAATATTGATCTTTATATTTATATTAAGAGGTTATTTCGGTTTTTACGATTTGAACACGTGATCTCAGTGCCAGTTTCATTGATAATTCTCCCCAACCTAGTTAGAGTTAGGCATCAAAGCAAACTTCTTATGATCAAACTCAGGATTATGTTTACCTAATCCTCTATCAACCATGCTTTACTAGGTTGTCATCTAATCAATTGGGAGCCATCTTTCAGGGTTAAAGAAATGACTACTCAGTACTCATATTGCTTGGCAATTTTCGATTGTTTTGCATCATGGACAGTTTCTCTCGTGTTTTTTTAATAGTACCTGTTATCACCTATGATTTCGGACTGAAGTATATAACAAACTAAAAAAGCTTTCAAATTACCGAATATTTGGCAACATTTTGTCTATGTTATTTTCGAATATTACCACAACCTATTACTCCTAGTTTGTGGCGCGTCATTCTAAAGCTCCCCGTTAATTTGAACATTTTTACTGAATTTGACACTTCAGTCCTAAACGATACGAGAGTAACATGATATTTTTAAAACACAATAATCCTAGTCCAATTTTATTTCCCTGAAACAAAAATCAACCCTTTATTTTTTTTTCTCACTTGATGCATATATTTCTATGTTGCTAATAAAATAAGGACCATTTAAGAGAAGAATAAAATTACCAGCGGAGCGCAATTTCCTCTCTGTTTTATCATTAATCCATTCCCCTGTCTCCCGAAGTTGCTTCTCCACACGCCCTTCAGTCTTTCCAATTGTCCTTGCGAAAATGGTTTCGAACAGAGACTCCTTCTCCTCCGACTCCCTAAAACCCCACAAGAAAAACCACCAAAAACCTATCAGAAAACAGCAAACAGTGGGGAGAAAAAAAAAAAAAAACGGTATACAAATGGTTAAAGATTATACACTTGCCCCTCGGGTTCTCTGTCTTTATTAAAGCCGACGCCGATGGCTCTTTCGATCTCCACAACCGACGGCTGCTTCTTTACCGACTTTTGCCGCGGCGCTCGGAGAGTTTGAGGTGGTGTCTGAACTGGGGTGGCAGTGTTTAATGAGGGGAGTGAAGGATTAGGAGGACTAGTACTAGGTGAAGAGGTCTTGTTGTTGGGTAATGAAGAGGCAGAAATGTTGAGTTTGCTGATGGAAATGCAGTTTAAGCTCACCATTTTGAAAACTGGAGAAAAAAGAGCAAATTTCTTGAATGCTGCAATTTTCAATGAGTGGCAATGAATAAATATCTCATCTGCTTGGGAGAAAACTTGGCCTGTTCTGGTGCATATTGCTACAAGACAAACAAATTGACCAAGAAAAAACATGTTTTTCATTAAATATCAGGGGAAAGCATCTTATCTAATATACCACCGTCGTCTCACTAAAAAAAATCTTGTTTCTAATTTTGTCTTCGACGTTAGAATTTATAAACAAGGTTGTTTTAACGGGAAGGCTACGATCCCACTAAAAGAGTCATATTTCTAATACTGTTTTCAGCGTTTGAACTTAGAAACAAGGTCATTTTAGTGGTTCAAGGAGTGTATAACTTGATGATATGCCAAAACTGTATCATAAGAACATGCCTTGAAGAAATAGAAATAACCTTAAAGTTGAATTGTACTCATATAACAAAAATGTACCCAGTTTAGGGTGTTGATAAGGTATTTTCATTCACCAGAAATGGATAAAATGTGTTCTCATGTGGGCAAAACTCTCAGCAAATGAAGAGCTTGTGTCCACTGGCGCTTCTGAGAAAGCACAATTCTCCTCAAAATGGGAACAGCTCCTGCTGCTATTATTGCTGCATGGTTTTCACTATCCATGCTCAAATTATACAGTATTGCCAAACCAGCTTCAATGGCTGTGTCAGTGCCCACTTCAATCAACTTCACCAATGGAAAAATGCCGCCCTCAGCTGCGATGGCTCTGGTAGAATCCACCACCCCTTCAGAAATTATCCTGTTCAGTTCCACAACTGCAGCTTCCTGGACTTCAGGTACAAATGAAGTTTTAATCTGCTCTATCAGCCTTGGAATTGTTTCGTAAAGCATCACGTCCATGGTTATGGGATTGTCAAGGTCCAGATTGGGTCCACAGAAAGAGCCAAGTTTCACAAGACAGGCGGCCACCCAGTCCTTGTCACGAACGGTTATGTCGGACTTGAGAATTTCGCGGAGCAGCTTTGTGAAATGGTGAATGTCCATGGTGCTTCGGAATTTCTCAAAATCAAGCAGTCTGGTGAGCAGTCGACATGCTGCCGATATTGCTCCACCAGCTTCTTCAACTTCCAGAACAATTAATTCTGGCTTCTCTACATCTACAGCAGAATCCAAATCTGCCCATATTAACAGGAAAAGAAAAAAGATTATCAATGAACTGGATGGATACAAGAGGATAACTCCATATATTGTTTAGAGAACCAACACGAGCACATGTATTTGCATGTATATATATACGTGTGCATGTGTGTGGGAGCAATCTTCCTTACCGCTCAAATAATTTTGCTGAAAAAGAACATCTAATCCCGTCGCCACGTCAGCTGAGATTATTTTTTCCACACACTGTTCACTAACTGTGAAATACTCAAGTATGGAAGCAGCTTTCTTCTGCAAGTTTGGGAATGGTTGCTTCAAAATGTCAACAAGACGAGCAAGAAAGACAAAATCCACAAGATCTCCAGCACCCATGGTCTGAATGCTGTGGAATAAAGTAGACATTCATCAAATACATAACTAGAACAGACATTGCATAGACAATAGCAGAGTAAAACTTTCAACTTTTCTCTTACTTTTAATTCATTAAAATGAAGCAGGGGATAGGGTACTGCATCTAAGTTAAAGTTTCTAATAAATATTAACAAACCTGGATGATGATTTTGACTCAGCTGTCTCGTTTGAATGCCCAGACTGAGGATTTCTTGCTCCATTCAACTCTCTTCTTGAACCGCTAACTGGTCCATCATAAAACTGAAGCCAAAAAAAAAAAAAACATAGTTGACCTTCAAAACTAAAAAGACAATAAAATTGCTTGAATGCTAATAAGCAACAGCGACAAACCTTTGATTTCATTTCTTTATTAGGATCCAAGATTCGAGTAAGAATGTTCAAAATCTGCATCCCAATTCCCAAACAATGTGAAGTTATATAAAGCTATAATGCAGGAAAATTGAATTTTCTAAAAATTTGCACTACCATCTCTGTCGAGCTTGCTGAGATCTCCAAATGCATCAGTGAATCAATCAAAGGATGGACAACACCTTCTGCACCAATTATTTGGCAAATACTATTGCTTCATTCAGAAATAAAAGACTTAACTTTCCATGGCATACCATGACTCCCGAAGGGTCAATCCCAATCACAGAAGATAAAATAATTAGACTAAATATTAAAAAATTCAAGTTACAGTAAATAAGGAATAGGTATGAGTCCCAAACATGTTGTGATTACCAAGAGTTAGAGTACTTCAATCGAGCATGATAATAAATTTATTGTCAATCACTAACATCAATGAGAAGCAAAAGGGAAATGTACTTAAATTGGGAGTAATAATGTCACATGAGCAAGAAGAGCCATTATATCATCATGTAAATGGGGAAAAAAATTAGTTTGACAAACTACACATTGTCAACATTCAACAGAAGACTAGTTTCAAAAATTTATGATCCCCGGGAAGGGACCAAAAAGGCAAAGAAGACGGATTCTTTTTCAGGATCACAAAAAACAGAAAATAGAACAAAGGCACTTCCCCTAGAGCATCTCAAACTGTTTATTATTGACGAAAGAACATTCATTCTGGAACGAGAGCAACTTAACTATTGAGCCCCCCCACTCCACATATATGTCGTTCATCCTCCCACTCCCCCCTCCTGAACCACCACCCCACCACCCCTCTCCTTTCAAATGCGAGGTAAGATAGACTGCAAAGATGACATAAATGATCAAAGGAGCAGCAAGAATCAACAACTGAACCCTGCACTTAATTGATAATCATAATTCCAGAGAAGAAGCCATGTATGTCATTTCTCTCTGACCTTTATATATAAAGGCACCAGACTCTATAGGAAGATTCAGCTGGTATATGGAGCAAAGGCATTAGATACCTGGCTGAGAGTCTCTCCAAAGCCCGAATTACAGGCAACCGAACTGTTTCATTTGGATGATGAAGTAGCTGACTTAAATGTTTAATGGCCCCAGCTTCCTTGAATGATGCACGCATGTGTTCATTGATAGCTGAATCAGCAATTGAATCTGCGGCTCTTGCAATAGCTGAATCATCATCAAGTCCAAGAATCAGAACCAATCGAGCAACTCCATCGATCCAAGGCAGAAGTGTGAACCTCTGACATGAAGGCGCTGTTTGGTTTGATTCATTCTCATCTTCTATTTCTACTGCTCCTATGCGAGCTAGAAATTGTTGTTGTGTTCGTCCAACTATAGCATTCATTTTTGCCTCATCTAAGTTCTGGTCTTGATCATTCAGCCCAATAAGCAGTTCTGATGCACCATATCTTGAAGGAGCTTTTGCATTCTGCTCAATCTTAGAGCCATCAGGCAAAGATGGCCATGAATACAAAGCTGGTTTGAAAGACTTATAGGCAGCATTGCCAATCAAAGGAACCAGTACAAGACCTTCCTCCAACAAAAGAATTCTGTAGTAATCATCTTTAGCAATTTCTAATAACGCATTTTTGGCCTCTTTCCTGATGACCTTAAATCCCTCTTCATCAGACTTTAAGCGCTTTGCCTGTCAAGTATCTGTTGTCAATAAAAATCCCAAATATCAAATATCTTCTTCAGACTTTACAAGTCTGAAACTATATGAGAAACCTCCAGCACTTAAGGGGATTGGTCCATGAAAATAATTGAAAACCCTACAATATTTTACTTACAATCCCAACTAGCTTCTGAAACATTACAGGCAACCTTATGGTATAAGAAATTAAGTATAACATGCTCTTTGTACCTTGAGCTTACTATCAAGTTTCAATACCTACTGCGGTTAGAAGTTCACTAGTAAAGTTATGAGGTCAAGAATATGACTTGAATTTTTCCTTTTAATAAGAAAAATATTAAAAATATATCTCACCAATGCCGGGATAACACCAGCTTCCACCATGAACTTGTGAGAAGAATGAGTCAATGCTAAATTAGCCAAAAGAGCAGCAGCTGCCTCCTTCACTTTTAGGTCCTCATCCTCCAAGAATTTTATGAGTACAGGCAGGAGCTCTGGGTCAGTTATTTTCTCTCTAAGATTCTCATCTGCTGACAGATTCCACAAAGTACCTAGACTTTGCTCCTTAACCTGTGGAGAAATTGAAACTTTTAACTGAATGCATTTCATGATATACATGTCCAAAAATATAAAGAATTATACATTTGAAGACAACGAAGATCGACTGAGCAAGCCAGTAATCTCTTCTATTGCTCCACTTTCTGCAACTTTTATTCTATAAGCATCAATGGAGGATATCATTCTCAACACTCCAGCAGCTGCTTCAAACGCAGAATCAGAATTTGACTTGAGAAGGTTGACGGTGAGAGTTAGAACACCACCGAATTGCATTATATCATCTACGCATGACTTCCCTCCAAGTGAATACTTCCACACTGTATCTATAGCTAGTTCTCTATCACGAGGATCATTATCTAGCCCAAGCATCCGGATGAATACTGCCATATAACCATCACCAATGGAAGATGAGTTCCTTCTTAGTGCATCAACTTCCTGACAAGCCAAACAAAAATAATATAACCAAAAAAAAACTTTCCCATTGATGAAAGACAAATCTTAATTAGCATTTTGCCAAACAAATTACTTTCCCATTGAAGACGTCTTTAATGGAATTTGCACAGAACTGAACAACAAATAATAACTACAGCAGCAAATAGTAAGTTTAGGAAAAAGATTTCCCAAATAAGGTAAGAGATGAATTTGAAGCACCAGACTTGTCCAAACATCAAAAGGCAAAGAAAACAATTGAAGAAAAAGTAGCAAATGGGATTCAGAGAGAAGAAGAGCAATTATGAAATACACGAAAAACTACATTAGTTTCCAAAAGACCCGAACACTTGCACACAATCCTTAACAGAATCAAAATATTCAAATGAGATGAACCCATCTGGAAAAATGACATTTTGAGAACTTACAGATGATGAAGGCTGATGTGGGACGGCTCCACCATCATCAGAAACCCTTGCTCTAAAAGTGGAGTCTCTGTAACTGAGTCTGAAGCTGAATTTTTGACGATTAAGGCAGTAATCCCCACAAAAATTGGACATTTTGGTTCTAAGAGTGACATATTCCGCTTGATGATACAAGATTTGGCGTTGCAGAGGGTTAGGAGGCTTGAATTTGTACTGGTTTGGGATTAACAAGGCCATTTGTGTAATGGTGGTATTAGTTCTTCACTCTCATAGAGAGGGGTTTTGGGAACAAGGATTTGGTTGGGTGGGTTTTGGTACTTCTGTTGAACTGGTAAAATTTTATCTCTAGAAAAATCTGTCCAAACCAAACCTTTCTTCGTTCTTTTGAAAATTCTTTTTACATTTCCAGGAGGGAAAATCTAGAAGCTTTGGGCCTTTAAGGTTGTTTAAGGTTTTTTTTTTTTTTTTTTTTTTTCAGTCACTTGTATTGTATATGGGATGAGAATGGTCTTCTAAGTGCACAATACACATTTTGTACAACAATGTCAGAGATAACAACAATGAGTTACAAACTAATCATCTTACAAAAGAATTCTAATTATCTATTGTCCCATTATGTTCGTAAGATTATTTGATTTTTGCCTTCTCAATTTATAAAATAGATTGCCTATCTAACTATTTGCCAAATGGGTTTGGATTGGATATATAGGTTGTGTACTTTATGTTTTTGTTTTTGTTTTGATTTTGATTTCAACAATAAACTTAATATATTATAATTATTTCTCAATACAATTTGTACTATTTACCTATATTTTTTACATTTTTAATATTTTTTTTAATTATAAAACCAAAAATATTTTTTCAAAAAACACTATTCACGTTATATTGTAATCTTTTCAGATTAAGTAATGATAGTCTTAGCAACAAATCATAACAACTTTTTGAGAGCAACTCATGTGGCATACATTCATTGTTACATTTTTAATAATATCAAATAATTGGCCAATGAATGTATGCCACATGAACTGCTATCAAAAAGTTACTATGATTTGTTGTTGAGGATATTATTACTCTTTCAGATTATCGTTAGGGAAGGCGAAAGAATCAGTTTACCAAAATGCACTCCCTGTTAAAATAGTAAATATAAATATTTGACTCCTCCAATTACATTAATCAAGCTTCACCATTTATAATACTATTGTGATTAAGTCAAATTAAAAAATGCTACTTCTGAATCTTATAAGTTAAAAGTGTACTCTTGAACCAAAAAATGATATCTGGAAGTAATATGTATGATAGTGTTATTTTAAGATACAATGTAAGTTGTAACTCTAGAACCACAATGTGTTCCCGTACGTAACAAGGGTAATATTTTTTCCAGTGGCTAGCTATATGCCTCACAACCATTAATCTTCTAAATTCAAATATTTTATGATTCCCTTGTCTCTAGTACCAATTTTTGGCCATATTGATCCTTCTATATGCATTCAAATTTCAGTGGATAAGAAAACAAACAACTGGCTCTAAGATGAGCTTCCATTTCCCCACCACCACCAAGCCTCCTCTCCACCTTCTTCTTTCTCACCAATCCAGAAGTAATCCTTCAATCTTCTCCTCCGTTATTCTCTCCAAGCAGAAAACATCACAGCCTTCAAAACTGCAAATTAAGGTACAAATTCATCTCTGTTTCACTCCAAAAAACCCAAAAATTTCATCTTTATAATTGATTGTCTGTTAATTTTATCTATGCATGGTAGGCACAGAACAATGGCAGCTCAGAGCCCATCAAGAACAACATTGGCGCAACAATTTCCAACTTGGCAATTCATGTTGGGGCACTTTTGGCCACGGTAAAATTCCCCAAAAAAAAAAAAAAAAAATCTGTTTTAAAAACTCATAGAATGTTTAGTCTGATTGAGTTTATGAAGTTTTTATTACATAGGTTGGTGCAGAGCCAGCTTTGGCTGTGACAGGAATGAATAACGATGAAGAAGATCTCACATGGACTTTGATTCAACTGGCAATTTCGGCTTTCTTGTACTTTATTGTCGTTCCAGTGAGTTAATCAAAAGTAGTTTATGATTTTTTTTTAATTATCGAATTAATTTGAATTGATTTGTAGGGTTGAATCTTGATTGATTAATTGCAGCCTATCGTCATGAATTGGATGAGAGTGAGATGGTACAGAAGGGGTTTAGGAGAGATGTATTTGCAGTTCATGTTTGTCTTCATGTTCTTCCCTGGGTAAGTTTGCATTAATCCTTCTTGCCATAAATGAGTTATTTCCACTTCATTTTTAGTTTTACAATTCTTACTCTTTCTTGTGAAAATCGTGTTTTTGTAAGTTTAGAGTAGTGATAATAAGAAAGGGATATCGTTAGTTAGTTGGTAAGTGATGTATCGTTATCATTACACTACTTCGTGACTGATGTGTCATCTACTCGGTGAATTAATGAATAACGTTATATCAACTAGTTACGATATACAATTCAATGTTTGTGCATTAATTATTAATTTTGTAGATTGTGTTATGATAAATACCTTTGTTGTTGTTGTTGTTGTTTACAGGTTGCTACTTTGGGCACCATTCTTGAATTTCAGAAAATTCCCAAGAGATCCAGATATGAAATATCCATGGTCTAGACCAGAAAATCCAGATCTTATCAAAAGTGAATATCGCAAGTATCCTTGGGCTACCCCTGAAGATTATGATTAGTTTTTTTTTAATCTTAATTAATTTGTTCCAAAATGTGTACTAACTTCAAAAAGTCCTATATATAGACATGCTCAATCACTTAAGCCATGTCATTTGAAATTATGCTTTTTTTTTTTTTTTTTAAGAGACAATAACTCCGTTGGTTTTCAAACTTGACCTTATGTAGCACTTTCGTCCTGAACTTGGAATGGTTTATTTTCCAGTTCCCAAACTTAGGTTTCAATTCGCATATAGTCTATCGTCCAAATTTCGACTAAAATCAGCTCAATGCAGGCAAATTTGGGATTTTTGATTTGTTAAAATTTTTTTTCTTGAAACTTCGTCTTCACGGCTCTATTCATCCCGTGCCTACCGGCGTTGGGTTAGTTTTTATCAAAATTGGATGGTGGGCTACACAAAGATGGAAAATTTAAGTTTGTGTAGTGAGAGAAATAATTTGAAGTTTGGAAATAAAAGTGTGACATGAGCCCAAATTTAATGATCAATTGAGTTATTATCTCTTTTTTGCAATTCTCATACTTCTTTACTATTCAAACGCAATCTCTTTTTTGTTATGTTCAATCAACTTGTGTTCCTACTGTTTCATTAGAAGAGTTCACTTTGTTGTACTGTTTTGTGGACTATTCTAATGGAACGGAGTAAGTAATTTTTAAAAATTTATTTCGAAAACATGTTTTAGAAATAAAATACAAGCTCTAACTACTTAGCATCATAAATATAACGTTATCTTTGCATGGTACTATTGAAGTTGTCGTTCAAATGTTGGCTTTCATTAATTTAAAAATATTCAAAACATATTAAAAAAAAAATGTAAGAAGATGTATTAGAATTTAAAATTTAAAAATTATAAAATAATGGAGAATTCAAAATTTTATGAGATCCACCAAAATTGTGGGTCAGGCTGACAAAAAAAAAAAGAAAAAAAGAAAAGCATGTGTGAAGTGAATTCATACATCAATGGTCAATGCAAGCTAGCATTGCCAATATCATCCTTTAGGAATAAACAAAACTATTTTACAAATTGCTAAACCAGCAAAATTTCCCTATGAATTACTACTAGATTTTGATTTTGGTTTAATAGAATTTTTCTTTTTTCCAAAAAAAAAAAAAAAAAAAAAAACCTTGTTATCTACATAGATAACTAACATAATCTCAATATACAACAACAACACATTCACTCAAAGTGAAGTCAAATCAGATCTCGTCATAATTTTCGGTCGAGATGAACTAGGTAACTAATGGCGGTTCCACAAAAAATCCATAGTCCGGGGATATTCCTTATAGCCATAGATATAAGCAAAAGTTGCAACGGTTGGGACGACAATGGAGAGTTTAAAAATGGTCCCCCCATACTTCTCCCAAAACATCTTCTTCAACACCATATTGCAATACTTGTCTGCCTCCTTGTACAATGCTTGACGACCACCGTCCATTCTACTACCACTTGATATTGCTTCCTCATTCTACAAAACAAATATATTATATCCTTAATTAAATTTTCACAAATAATTTAATAATATTCCCTCTGTTCTAATAAAAGAATTCTGATATATTTTAAAACATACAAGATGCATGTAACATGTTATGACTGGTTTAATTTCTTTGAGAGAGTATACTTAATTTAGCTATATAGTTTAATGCTTGTGAATCTCACGTATTAGTAATAAAAAAACAGTTCGAATGTTATTTGAAGTTGAGTTTCGAACTATTTTAAAACTATTTATGAATATGAGGGACGAAAATGAATTTTGTTTATAAAATTAAAGGACGGGATGAAGTGATTTAACTAAGACTAATAATTTTGTTTATAAAATTTTGTTTATCATTACTCTTTAAGTAATTATTTGCAATGTTTGTTTTCACATGCGCGTAATAATTAAGGCGATGAAACTAGAAATAATCCTTGTTTAAGAGAAGAAAAAGTCATGTTTGAAATTGTATTTTATGACTCAAACAGTTGTACCTCGTGATTTTTCTAATCAAACGAATGAAGTACATAATAACATGAATACATATTTGGTTTTTTTTTTTTTTTTTCTTTAGCCTAATAAGACGGATGTGAAATTAAAATATTGAAAATGGGCAACAAATCAATGAATTGTGTACTGACCTTTTTCCTGAAAGATTTGAGGGTGTGACGTAGAGCTTCTTGAGAAACCAATTTTGAAGATAATTCTGGCCATCGCAGAATAAGCCTTTTCAGGACAGCAATGCTTGTTTCCAAATTATTTGCATAAATAATTTCCTGTCCAACCCAAATGTCATCAGCACCAATACTCGGGTGCGGGGTGAGATTACAGTCTCGTTAAAAGAATCATTCAGTTAATTAGAAATTAGTTTATGCAGTTGCGTACATACCAATTCAATAACTAAACAGTTCATTTAACAGGACTATAAGAACTAGCTAATTGAACTTACCCATAGCTTATAACACTCTATATTTTGGGTCAAACTCCAGAGGAACAACTTGTTGGCTTCCTGAGATAGTTTTGGATTGCCTACAAAATATAATTACAAAGAATTGAAATGTGTATTTTTTAAATTTAAAAAAAAAATTTATTATCAATAAGTTCATTACTTCCTATGTCTGGTCTCCTTAATTAATTTGTAAGAATTAATAATATTGAAGCAAGTTAATTAATTAATTAGCATATATATATATATATATGGTTACCTTCTGTAGTTGCTTTCAAAGCAAGATCTTGAATTTGTAGAGAAAGTAGCTTAATTGATTTGCTTCTTGGAGTACCAGCAAGAGCAACGTATGCTAGTGTACGGTATATAGTTTCAAATCTCTCTGTTTCCTGCAATTTTCACTCACAAAATATTAAAACCTTGTGTTTGATCAATTTATAGCGATATTGCTCGACCAAAAATTTGTTAAAAAGACCTATTGGTCAAAGTAAATTCACATGATTTTACGTATAAATTTATTCTTATAGGTGAATTATTGTTTTGACAACATCATCACCTCTTCCATTTTATCTCTCGATATTATGTATAATTACCATTTTACCCCTAAAAATTTTAAAAAAATATCATCACCTTGAATAATTAACAAAAAGACCCCTTAAGATTGTGATAATTAATTTTTTTTTTTTTTTTTGGCTAACAATGGATCGAAAGTAATTTGACAAAATTAGAGAGGATTCATTGTTATATCAATACTCTTAATTGACGACAAAATTAATAAGCTGAAGTAATCTAATGATTAAACCTTGATCCTGGTTGAAGAAGTAGGAAATGTTAAGTGTAGCAACAAGTCCATCGCAGAAGGTGGTATTATACGTTCTCCCTTCCTCGTAGCCCCGTTACACAAAATCTTTTTGGCATTTGGCCTGCAAATAATTCTGCAATACAAAAGGGAAAATGCACAAATCTAAGAATTTGTAAAATTTATAAATTTACGTAATAGAAAGCAAAATTTTTTTTTTTTTTAAATAGCCAATTGCAAACCTTTCCACCGATTGCAAAATCACTTCCCTAGTTTGTGTGTTTGAACTTGCCTTGCCTCCCAAGATAGGCAACATAAAATGTGACCACAAGTACATTCCCATTGGTAGATCTCCTTGTGAGGCCTGTGGCAATTAAGCAATTTTTACTGAAATGTAATTTTTTGAAATTTTAAGGGTCAATATGTAATTTAACAAATATTAGAATTAGAAAGTGGTTTTTCCTTTTACAAGGAGTCAATGAGATCGAGAGTTCAGATCATCTCCCCATGTTATTATATCATTGTGTCCAGTAAAACTACGTAATTTTAAATATTAGACAGTATAAGACACAATAATTTAAGTAGAGGATCTGAACTCGGAGTTCGGTGATACTTAATTTTCATAGAATAGATTTGAAAAGTATATATATATTTTACCTGAGCGATTATCCATGCAAAGATTGGAAGCTTGTTTTGACCGTGATACTTTGAGTTCATAGTGAGAACTGGCAACAGATTAATCATAACTTCAGGTCTTTGTCTCAATGTCATCGCTATCACTAAAAACATAGCAACCTTCAAAACCAAACAAATGTAATATCTTGATTAATTAGACAGGCCGGTAAATATGGTTAATGTACATGAAATGAAGAAGATATTATCATAAATTTCTACAAAAATCCCCTAGGTCTTAACTTATTAATATGCACGTGAATACTTAATCCATTCTCAAATAAGTGTTGATTTGAAAAATAATTTTATTTTCAAATAAGTATTCATTTACATATTTTAATATAAAAGATTAAAAAGTTTTAATTTTAATTGGTCTCATTTGATAGTGTCAAATGCAATGTTATTTCAAACGCATATACATTATACAAATTCTCATTTCATATGTAATGAAACGAGAAAACATAAATATGGAGAAAAAGAAAAAATGTACTTACATCTTTAATGTGCATCTCAAAGGAACACTTATTTGAGAACGGGTGAAGTATTTGTTAGAAAATTATACACTTCCTCCCAAAGTAGTGAAGTCGATCTTTTCAATATTAACTTTATTTTATTTTTTTTGGAAATAATGATAATAATTTCACTAAACGGGTGTTGGAATATCAACTTAATTTAAGTTAATAACCAAGATGATTATGAAATCGCATTTTTCGAAGTTCTTAACTTAAAATTTGCATTTTCAATCTTTCACTAACACTAATTTGACATTCAAACAAACTATGCGTCAAGTGTATACTGTTAGTTCAAAAAACCATACTTCAAAGGGGTTTCACTATATCGGAAAGTTTAATTCAATAATTTTAATTTTTTTTAATAAAATTAGTAATATTTTTCAAGTGTTAATTAATTATTCATATATATATATATGAACACACACAAGAACCGAAAATAGATAAATAAATAAATGGTGCTTGAGGTTACCTGAGACTTGAGTGTGGCAGTTTGAAAACCTTTCTTTTTGGCCTTATTGTTAACTTTTTGCATACTTAGGTCACCAAGAATGCTGTCCAATGCCCATAGTACAAATGACTCAAGTGCTTCAATGTTAGAAAGATTACTAATACACTCAACTGATGCTTTATAAACTGATTCTGGAACATGGCAAACTGGGATCTGCTCAACATCAATTATAAGTTAGAAAGTGGAATATTTACGTAATTCACTCAATTTTATAAGTAGTTTCGACTTTATCAGCTTAATCTTTAAAATGCATTTATAGTCACTAAACTGATTCTGGAACATGGCAAACTGGGATCTGCTCAACATCAATTATAAGTTAGAAAGTGGAATATTTACGTAATTCACTCAATTTTATAAGTAGTTTCGACTTTATCAGCTTAATCTTTAAAATGCATTTATAGTCACTTTTGCATTGTCAATATTTACTGTAAAATGACATGTTTATTCATAAAAAATGCTGTTCATGACAGTGTTAGCTAAAAATAGGGGTAAAAGTATTATTGTGTAATGAATCGTGACAATGCAAGATTGAAAATTGTATTTTGAAAATTAAGGGAGGGGGAGTTAAAACTTACCAAAACCAGATGAGGAAAAAGCTATAAATTAAGCCGAAAGAAAAGTAAAAAACTACAGTAATTAATGAATTTGACTCACATCAGCAATGGAGTCAAGGGTTGACTCTTTGAACATGCTTAGCCAGGGAAATTGCGCTGCGCTGACCTCTGAAAATGCACGTCCCAAGTAGTCAGCAAACCTCATTAGCTGAATGTCCTGCTGCAACTCATAAGAAACCTAAAAAAATAAAAAAAATAAATCCAAATTTACAAATTATTAGAAATAATAACATCAAATTCTTTCGTGCGTCTCTTATATCACGTGGTATGGTATAGTGTAGCATGTATAAACTAATGGTAATTATACAATTTTCTTAAGAAAGCTTTGAAAATTAAGCATCTCTTATATCACATAATATAGTGTAATATATATATAAACTAATGATAATTGTGTAACGTATTTATGAAAGTATGGAAATTTAAGGGTTAAATTTACTTATATTGTCGTGAACCCCTCATGGTGATGGTGATTGGTTCATCCTAAAGCAAGCGAGAAGGCATAAGGAATCGGCCCACCTTTCCATATCGAGGACCAGCTCTTCCACACCGAGATACCATCATGTTAGTCAAGTTATCATATTCATTGTCCATCAAGCGTTGCTAAGTGTATTATTTATATTGGTTTGTTGCACTAAAAACCCGACGTTTTCAAAGTATTTACAAACTTGCACAAATTCAATAGCAATGATCATTTTGCATCATTTTGGCAACATGCATGTCCAAATTTAGAACACTAACCGAATTATCAGCAAGAAAAATAGCAAGATCAGCAGCATCAATCTTCCCGGCAGCTTCTTCAACGGTCATATTCGTTTTCTTCATCTCATTCTTTTCCTTCTTCTTCTTCTTCCTATCTTTCCCACCTTCAGTCCCACCGCTCTTCCAACCCTTCCCGTCACTCTGATCACCGTCGCTATTTTCTGGCCAAAAATTCGCCGGTTTTCCGGCATCCTTATCGTTATCATAGTCAATGTAATAAAGATCGGCCATCCTTCGAGCCTCCATGTTTCTCCGCCGCTGCTCATAATTCTTCTCCAGAGACTCAAACACATTACGGGCGCGATCGGTATCAAAGTTCTCGGTTATGGTCGCGACAATCACAAGCGGGCTCGGGTTTAGGTTCGGGTTCGTGTTCGTGTCGGATTTTTTCTTGTTCTTCTTCTTCTTCTTGGATTTAACTTGTTGCCAGCCATCATTGTTGTTGGGATCGGAAGGGTGATGTTCTTTTAATTCCGGGGATTTGATATTTTCTTCCATTTTGAATATTTTTCTAAGAGAAAAGTGAAAATGATGGAAGATTTGGAGGGGATAATTAAAGAGATATAATTTGGGAGGGCTTTGAGTTGGAGAGGGAAAAACGGGGACGTCATTAATGGGTTAATGGATGTATTAATTTGGATGGTGTTTTTGAAGAGTGAAATGGATGGGAGTTATATTCGGGAGTTGTATGGATTATGCAAAATTCACTAAAATTAAATTTAATTTTGAACAATATATAATTTATTAACGAAAAGAACATAGGGGTGTCCGTTCGGATGGTGTTTCGAATTATTTTTAAAAAAAATGAAAAGTAATGGAATTCGTACATCACAATTAACATATTTCACGATCGGTTTTATGCGTTATTGTTCATGACTAAGAAACGGAAGATAAATGGGCCTATTTTTGTTGATTTTATGAATAATACAAGATTAATTTTTAATTGTATATATTTTAAGGGTATTTTTTATTGTCAATATTTTAAGGTGATTGCATAAAAATAGCTAAAAACTATTGGGTCTGGCCCAATCAAGACAAGGAGAGCTTAAGCATAAAAGGCCCAAAAACAGGCTTAGGTTGACTTCGTCCGGGACGACCTGGGGGAGCTGATAAGCCTGACATCGGCAGGTAGCCTGAGCAAACCGAGCTAGAGAAATAGCTTAAGTCAGTAACAATCAAGATAACCGAGCCCGAGACATTTAGGTCGGAATAGCGGTAACAATGACATAATAGCTAGGCCATATTAAAGAGCGGGAATCGGGACTGGTTTCATGCAGGAGTTACTCACTACAATAATTACAAAAGAGCCACCATGATTGAAGGAGCCTTATCCGAGCCATAAATAGCTAGGGAGTTACAAAGTCATTAAAACCGAGTCATAACTTTAGCAAGGGATGAGGAAAGTATTCAAGTCACCATGAATGAGGGGGCAATCAATCTTGGCTCATCATGACTCCAACGGACACTTCGAGGTGAGGCTATATATATTCAGTATTCAGACTCATTTCAGGGACATCATTCTTTACGGACTTAAGCTCTTGGTCATTTCAATTTACCCATATACTCCACTAACTTGAGCGTCGAAGTGGCACAGGGGGGATAGTCCCACTTGTTTCTTGTTTCTTGCCTTCGTTACCAGATACCTTAAGGAGACTGCTGAGCCAAGCTCCCGCTTCTCAGATCCAAGCTCCGCCATCACTCATCCGAGCTCCCGAACTCGGATCCGAGCTCCGCTCTCACCCATCCGAGCTACCAATTTGCAGATCCAAGCTATATCTTCATCCAGCCAACCGAAGCATCTAGATCCGGACATTTTGTGTCACATCATAAGGGTACGTTTGGACATCTAATAAAAAATTATAATTAGTTTTATCATTTTATTTACTTTTCTTTCCATTTTTTTTTTACCAAAGGTCAAAGGAACTAAAATACTTATTTTAATATCACAAAAATAAAGTAAATGACATAACACAAAGGAGTTTAATGTAATTACGCAAGTAAAACTATGTTTGAAAGAAAATGATTAATTGGGCCTTCATAGTGGGTCGTGGCCCAAAGAAATCAGGCAGATTGCAGATATGGTCTTGATGAGCTGTGGGCTACGTACCTCATTTGAGTGCTTTTGGGGTTTTATTTGTTCAACAAGAGAACATAATGGCTGAAATAAATTGTATTCGTACTATATTTCAAGGTTTTAATTTCTATCTTTAATTTTAAGGAGTCTTTTTTAATATTACAAAATAGTAAAGTTATTTCGTAATTTCATCCAAAACTCAGAATAGCTAGACACTTTGAATACAAGGTTGTGCGTTGAAATATGTTATTAAAATCAAACAAGCCTCCCTCTCAAATATTAGGGTAGAAAGAGAAAGAAAAGAAAAAAAAAGGCATATACACATAAAAATTACAGTTTCGTCGTTGACTGATTCAGCTATTATCAAATGGTTGAATCATTCAGTGACGAGTGTACTCTTATGCGCACTATATGTGTGCGGGCGCCCGTGCTTGTTTGTATTTCAACAATTGAGTAGCCCATACACCACCATGGGCTAATAATGTGCTCACAAAACATGCACAACTAGCATTTTTGTTAATAATTTTGTTTTGATTTTATTTTTAAAATGTAAAAGAAATATTATAAAAGATAACATCAAATGGGAAAGGAAAAAAAAAAGTGAAATAAGAATCTCAATTTTCTCAATATTAAAAAAAAAAAGAAATGTTGAATGTGATATTTTGTTCGCAGATGCATGATGGGCTTCATTGACCTAAATGCTTAGGGCATATAGTTTTACACTGACAAATATATAGTAGTGATAGATGATTGAGAAGAATAATACTAAATGAAGAAATATTGGTAAAACCTTTTAAAATATCCAATTTCCACCACAGAAAAATGTGAACATAAAAAGGGTAGACATGAAGCACATGCAGATGCAGTGCAGGCTATAGGGTACCCTTAGGTCTCAATCATTTATCCAACAGATATTCCAATGATCTCTTTCCTATGTCTCCCATTTTATGGACGATTCAAAGCCAAATTCTAAGGTTCTTTTCTTTAAAAAAAAATTTATTTCAAGAACTTGAATCATTGCGTATTTAATTTAACATTTCAAATATCGTGTTATAAAAAATTTTCTTATCATGTGTTGCATCTGATGTATCAATTTTATTTGTTAATATATCGCAATTATGAATTTAGTTACTGAACCATCGAATATAAATTATATACCCTCTATTTATCGCGGTAATGTTTTGAACGGTTGAAGAATTGCGTAGTGAATTTAACATAATCTGATGTGTCACAATTATGTTTTTAAACTACTGTTATCACATTTATTGAAAGAAAACATACATGCCGAATTTAACGACTGAAGTATTGCTAAATTTAGCGACCGAATTTAGTGAAATTAAGGGATTTTTCATCCTTCGATAGTGGAATTGTTGCGAGAATATAATTGCGACTATATTTTTCCTCCTAAATCCTAACATTAATACAGTCAAAAGGTTTTTCTTAACAAATAATATTCATAATAAAAGTATGCTTTTATATATTTTTCATTTTTTATTCCTTAGCTAAGATTATTATATATATATATATATAATTCACAATTAATTCATTTTTAGAAAATAAGATATATAAAAATTTACTTATTTTAATTATTTTAGTTAAAATTCATGACATGTTGTATCTTTAGAAATTTAACTCCTTTACCTATAGGCTATATCGGATGGAGTAAAAAACAATTGTTGGATCATGAATGCGCACCTCAAAAATGCTTACTTTTCTTTAAAAACAATTATTAAAGTTGGTTGTAGAACAAGAGTATTAATTCACTCTTGTTTTTATAATTATATTTTTACTTGTGTTTTTCTTCTTTTTTTTTCTTTTTTTTTTTTTTTTTTGCTGACTATTTCTGAGCCAGAATAGATTTTTTCTGTATTTATTTCCCTTACCAACATTTTAAAATTCTCTTATATTGGCCCCTCAAACTTTTCATGCTCTCTAAACTTCCAACACTTCCTGAGTCCTGAGCACTAAATACTAATCAGTTGGAAAAGTGACCTTAATCCCTTCTCATCACGAGAAAAAATGAAGCTTAAGAAAGCAACAAATCCGAAATTTACCAAAAGTTGAAGGCAAACTATTCCAAAGTTTCAAAATGGTAGACTGCAGTACCTGCAAGGTTCCCTAAAGGAGACCTGTGATTGTTTCCCTGACACTGAAAAGATAGAGCACTAATTCAGAATATTTCCCCTTTCTCCTTTCCATAATGAAACATGTGATGTTATTGCTTTCATTATCATGTCATGCATGAATGCATTCAGGTTTCTTTCTTTCTTTCTCTTACCTCTCTCAGCTAATCTAGCCAAATGAAGCAAATTGTAAATGGAGGGAGGATGCTAAAAATATATGATACGACACAAAAACACAATATGAATTTGATATAATGAAATAGCTCGCAAGTTCAGACGTAACCTGAAATTCTTAGTTCTATGACATTAGGTAAACTCAATGTGTTATAAGGAAAAATGTTCATTTTAACCCCTAATATTTTATTTTTGGAACAGATAAGTCCCTGACGGTATTTTGGGTTCAAACAATCTTCCGACGTTAGATATTGTGTCCAAATAAGCCGTTAACGTTATTTGCTGTATTCAAATACACTTTCAATATTTACAAAATTTGGTCAAATTAACCCCTCTCCGTTCATGTGGATTTACACGTAAATGAGTTAAAATAACCATATTTTGTAACGTTACTGATTTATTTGGGCCCTTAAAATAAAATATTAAGGGATAAAATCAGCAATTACCACACGTTCAAAACTACCGGTCACCCTATACGCTCTAAATTCCCAACCTTGGTCATATTGCATAGGTCGTTAAGGGCCACCCCAACTCTTTATTGGCTTTAATTTATCAGACGAAATTAAATTCTGTAATGAGTCTGCAACTGCAATGCATGCAGCTGAAACTTTCTTTTCAAAAAAAATAAATAAATAAATAAATTGTTGTAATTGACATAGTGTTGTCCAATCAGATGGGCTGGACAATGGACATGCTAAATTTAGTGGCCAAATATAGGAAATGGAAGAATTGATTGTCGAAAGGTGGCAGGGCTACTACTTCTGGGACGAGGTGCATTCATAATGTAAGTTCAATTCAACAGTAAATAAAAGGAAGCAATACCCATTAATGGAGTCGTTGGTTTAGTGAAACTGTGAAAAAAAAAAAAAAAAAAAAAAAACTAGCTAGCTATATTCATTTCAAAGATACAGATCAAAGAATTTTTTTTACCCCAATTCATTCATTGAATTGACCATTGGTATGTTCTCAACTGAGAAGGGTGTAGTGAGATTATTAAATGTGTCCGATGCATTCAGTCATACAAATAGTGTAGCAATCTAATGATGAAACAAAATCGTATTCAAATTCCTGTCCATACATACACATTATTTTCCACCTTCAATAATACTACACCCCTTGAATGAATATGACTGCACCATCCTATTTGATGTAGTTGTTGGACTGAATAATTTCTCAATGGAAATTTTGGCCGATCTGATCGGTTCTCGTAACTTTCACAATCGCAAAGTTAGACCAAAAATTTAAATGACAAGAGGCACCTTTGTAATTAGAATTTTATACATTTATAGAAAATATGTTTGTTAGTTTCTCTTAGTATACACCAATTTAAATTTTATATATATATATATATATATATATTAAAATGGGTCATACCATTTTAATCAAAGATTTATTGACTGAATTTATTAATCAAAGATTTATTTAACAATTTTTGTTAAGTACAAGATTTATTTAGTAACTTACACAAATTTTCAAGAAAGGTTTTAATAATTTTCTCTATATATTACTTAACATTGCGTGATAGAAATTTGATGAGCTCTTGTCAAGAATCCGATCATTGTTGAATGCTTGAGAACAATCACCTACACTTAGAGTTAGAGGGAAATGTTATTTGTCTTTACTCTGAAATTTAAGTTAGTATAAACAGAAGTTTTGACAAAGTTTTAGTAGAGTAACGAAGAACTTACATTTCAACTTAGTTGGATGTTGGAATTTACAAGAAACATTAGCCATTTGCACGTTGACCGGCCTTGAGGATCATCCACTAATAAGATGTGACCCTTATTTTTTGGACCCAGTGAAGCCGTGTAATGACTTAGAGCAAGCATTTTGGACACGATGATTAACCTCGCTAGGGGGACTTACTGAGCCTATTTCTGTGAGCCTAGGTTTGAATCGAAAACCAAATTGGACACACCAAAATTATTTTCAGAAATTCATTCATCATTTATCTACACACAAAATTGGAAAAATAGAAAAAGATAGGTAAGTCGCCATCTAGTAATTCAAAAACAATTCAAACAGTTGCAGGCTTAATTTTAGTGGTAGCATTTTCTCCTAACTAGCTAGCCAATTTACAAATGAGAAAAAGAAACAGAACAAATTAATTAATCTCCCTTGAATTTAAAATTTTGAAAACTCGAATTTAAATTATTATCCTAGGACGCAGAAGCCTGCAGAGAAAACTGGAGGATTATCAAAATCTGAATGTTGTTCGGACATTAATAATAACGTTGATTTCTTCTTAATTTTGAGTTCTGACCTCCTCCTCCCTTGAATAAAAAATTAGTTTAAAAAAAAAAAAAAAAGAGGTATAAAACGTCTAATACGTCGGCAATACCCACCGGCAATTTTTTTATAATACAAATTCTTTAAAAAAAAGTTTTTTTATATATAAATATTAAATCCACTCGTGCGTTGGCATGAACAATATATTGTATTGAACATTTCATTTAATTATGTAAAGACGAAAATTTCCAGTTGCATTGACTCAAAGTCAGCGGAGTAAGGAGAAAAAGGCAAAAAAAAAAAATGTTCTCTAATTTATTTCTATTAAAAAATTCGATTTCTTTAAAAAAATAAAAAAAATTTCATTTTAGAAAGTTCAGTAATTTAAACAAATCTTACAGTGTTTTGGTAATTTATCATTTTAAAATTTCTATACTTAATAGTTTTTCACTTAAAAGTGAAAGAATCGTAGTTTCAAGGATAATACTCATTATTCCAAAAAAAAAAAAAAAAGGATAATACTGTATAACCACAAGTCAAGATTTGTCATAATGCGCCTCTAGTAGATTTAAATATCCCGACATGAATAATGCAGCGAGACTACAACCCCGTTAAAGAAAAATTTTAGTTATTAGATTCAACCTATGCAACTGTGTAGATAATATGTATACATTTAAAATCAAATTTAATGACTAAATGATTTTTTAACAGAATTATAATTTTTTCCTGCAGTAAAAACTACGGTCATACCAATGAAACTATTTAGTCATTAAATTTGGTCGTACATACAACTGCAAAGGCCGAATTCAATGATTCATGTAAAGGTGATTGTAATTTCACCCATTAATTACGTGTGTCACTACAAAATACTATATTAACTTGTAATTAAATAAAATAAAATAAAAGGGCTCTTCACTATAATTTTTTATTTTTTTCTAGAGAACCCTAGACGCTCAAACTTTAGCTTTCAACGTGGAAGAGTGGATCAAGCGCAAGGCTCCACATGCTATAAAACCTATACAAAACCAAAGTGAATGTACACGACATATTTAGTTCAAATTAAACTAAAGTTGTCCCTATTTAATAATAAACCCTATTCCCTAACAGTAGCATGTTTGTGGCTGTTAACTCTTCATTCAGCTCCGGCAGCACATTATCCTATAAAAATGGTAGGTTGAAGATTTGGTCTATCCCATAATCTTCAATCTTTTTTTTTATTATTTTTTTTTATCCTTATTTCCTCAGAAACATTCAATTGAACCCATCATTGTGATTCAACCGGAAAAGATAAGAATAATAAAAAACTAAAAAAATTTGTGAGTTGTAACCCTATAATATTTCTAGGCAAGATCGGAAATGATTTGCTTCAATGATTTTTTTTTTTTCCTGTTTTTTTGGAATGGTTAATTGGTATATGAGATTTGTTTTAGATTACGTAGTGAGCTGTGCATCTAATTCATTGATATTTTTTAGACCAAATGAAGTAATGAAACTACAAAGATAGTATTTACTTTAATTAATCCCCAAAAGTTTGTTTTTGGTTACCGTTTGTACTCTTGGAAAAAGAATCGGTTAGTTTGTATCTTTAAATATTCTAGTTCTATACAATGATGTACCAGTAAAAAAGTACTTAAAAACTTATATCAGACCTGTTGTACCATCTAATTTCTACGAGCATGTGGATTTTATTTTATTTTTATTCAATTAGAAACAATGTCGAGTTTATTCTCAAAATTATAGTGTGTATATTATTATGTATTGAATTTAGCTATTAAAATAATGTTAAGGGGCATTCGTCTGCTTGTTTGACAGTTAGACGTGCAATATTTTATGTTATATCAGAGAATAAACTTGATACATCATAAGTTAAACTTGATACATGATAATTCAACAACTTTATATCAGTGGTAAACTCATTACACAATATTTCAGCAACTTATGAACTCATAACCGCAATACATATGAGGCTGAACTCGGTAAGTATATTATCATAACACAATCACAATATTTTAAAATTTAAAATCGATATATACGTGCGCCATCAAGCCATCAGGCGCTTCAAATAAATGTTTTTACGTAATATTAATTTTTCATTATTACTATGGCACGACCCCGCCTTGCACGTCATCAAAACTAATACTCTTTCTGTTCCATTAGAAGAGTCAGGTGTAATACGAACTTTAGTAATACAAAGTGGACTCTTTTAATAGAACAGAAAGATGGAGTAGTACAGTAACTTCAATAAAATGCTGGTATAAATTGTATGTGGAATTTTGGTTTTGAGTTTATGTTGAGCGGCCAATTAAAAAGTGTATGGTTGTTAAAAAAGAATATTCGTATAAATAAATATAAATGTGGATTATTACTCATCACTGCCCGGATTGGATTCCTGTGCCGTGGTCCCGAACGTCAAAGTCGTCAAACCATGATTATTACTCATCACTGCCCGGATTGGATTCCAAAATTTTTTTTTTTTTTCAAATCATCAATTATTACATTATCTTATTTATTACAAGTGAATATCAAGGAGTTGGGGAGGAGGGAAAAAAAAAAAAAAAAAAAAGTTAAACGCTCACCTGCAAGGTCATCCTAACCTGAGCACAAATAAAATAGAGATAGAAATATCGAACTATGACTTTGTAACCTGTCGTGCATCACAGCAAGGGTTTGACATTAATTCGCTTCAAAGTCACCTAATTAAAGAGTTGGGACTCTTGAGAGTTCTTTCGATTCTACACACTAATGAAAATGACTACAATATTAAAATATCAGAACTCAGAGGCCCGGTCCTAGTACCATCCTATCAGGGGCGAACCCCCTTTAACTTTTTTATCCACCATTATTAATAATATAAATTTATATGCAAAAAAAATTATGTATAAATTTAACTATAAAAAACAAATTATTCATATGTCAGACGTATCTTCCTATCCATCATTATGCATTGCATGGTAAAGTTATAGCCACTCGGAATAGGATTTGTCAAACTAGGCCATCTTTTAAGGTTGTTTAGGGTTTTTGCATGTTCTCCCATGCATAATTAATTACTACTACTCAAGAGACTTTATTAATCCCTTTTGAATTGATCAAAGTTTTTGTTCGATAACAAAAGGATCCTTAAGATTTTTAACTATTTTTACAATTGACCCTGACCAGTTAATAAAACGACCAAGAAGTTACAAAGGATATTAAAAATTGTCATAAACTCAGGAACTAATTGGTAATTTAACTAAACACTAGAGTATGTAAATATAATTAGTTTGACCTATGTTTAAATTGGAACTATATTAGTAAATGTGACATGCGCAAAATAGACATTCTCGAATTCATTGTTACTGCTTGAGTTACGAGTGAAGTACACGTAACCAACTGTTTAATTATTTTACTGCTTCAAACTTAATCAATTATGTATTTGGGCGAGTTACAATTACCCCTATTAGGTTTGTTTGAATCAAATTCTTGAATTTCATTATTAAACAAAAAAATTACTTTGTGAACACGAATTATTCAACTATAACAAGAACGGACGGCAGAGAAAATACATAGAAAGAAAAAGAGAAAACAAAAAACATTACTTGAGCTGGAGTTGAAAATCACAACACGTGTGGCTCCTGCATGATGTAGAGAGGTACACCTAACGAAATTCTGCAGTCTTGTTTGCCTCAATTTTAATAATAATAATTAGCCCTTCAAATTAAAATAAAATATCAACAAAAAAAATACCGTACGTGTTTGTGATAGTTCAGTCAAAGAAGACTAATATAATATATACATCACTTTCATCGTCCGATGGATTATCTACTCCATCCGTCTCAATTTGTATGATCTTTTATCCTCTAAAATATGTTCTAATTTATACAATATTTTTGACTTTCAATAAAGAATAACGTATTTTGTTTCGTATTTTCTCTTATTTAATAACTTATCATTCATTTATGTTGTAAATTTTTAAAAATATTTAGGGTTTAGGAAGTGAAAATCTTTTAGGAGAAAATTTATTTTGAGATTTGGGTAGAAAAAAGAAGAAAAAAACGTAATGATTATGTTATTTTTTGAATTTATATAAGTGAAGATTTAGAAAGAATTTTAAATTTAATAAAAAATGGGAGAAGTTGTTTCTTTATATAAAATTTAGAAAGAAAAAAATTATTATTTTTTTGAAATGGAATAAAAAATAACAAAGTCTTAATCTCATCGAAATTATAACTTATTTAAAAATTTGCGTAACACGTTAGATTTATCATTAAATAAAGTTGCAACATTTCAAATTGAAGATAAAATATTTTAATTTTACCATTACATAAAGTTACAATAATCACATAATTAATAATGTTTCGAAATAATCACATAAATATAATGAGTTTAGCGTACAATGTTATTTATTAGTTGTTTTAATGCGTGTGAAACAAATTAAGGCATCATACCATCTGCATGGAACGGATCGACAGAGTACGTGATTGGTTTGCAAATTCCCATGTAGATCGATCGGGTGTTCGTTCGAACGACAGAGATGGTGTTCCACTTGAAAAAGGTTTTTAATTTGAATCTCTAACCGCCAAAAAAGGCAAATACACAGTGCAATGCAATGTATTCTACACTTGAAGGAGACCAAGACATATACATATATATCATTGACTCGTTCAACTTCAAAGATGAGGGGAAACAAAATTCTTTCGCATCAAGTTATCTACTTTTACTTTTTCTTTTTCTTTTTGTATAAGAATCGATTAAATGGCTACGTATTGAGACATTTTATTAAAAATTATAAAAACTTAAAAACGAAATAATAAAACATCAAATTATATATTTATGTATTTATATATACGTATATATATACCTTTGCTTTCAATGCCAAACTATCTAGGGCTTAAATTCATTTAAATTTTGTTCCTTACTTAAACCCTCGAATATGCACGGCTCTTTCTTTAATTATTTATGGTAAATTGTCTCACACGACGTGAAATGAGATTTGTAATATACAAATGTGTACAAATAAAATAGAAGAGAGTAACTCAATTAGTAGCTTCATTAGTTTATGTATCTATGCTCGCTCCACGTACTTTATTTTCTTCAACTTCGAATATGTGTCACATTAATAAGTTGGTTAAATGTGAAAGGCTGAATGCCCAATAATGTATATGAGTTTGAGAGAATTAATGTCAGGTCCAATTTGAACTAACTTTATTCGAAACCGTGACATAGATGGTTCGATTTTATTCAAAAATTGAATTTGGTCAAATCTGATTTGCATTATGGTTGGACCAAGAATCGGGGTAGAAATATTATTTTTAGAATATATTTATAGTTAATATCTTTATTTTATTATATTAATATATTTATAACTAAAATTATTCATCGCGTTATGGGATTAGATTAAATTGATTACTTTAACTCTTTCTCTCAATTAGTTCGCTCCTAATCTGGTTCTAACAAAATTGCTTGAGAGTACCCTAGAAGATAGCGTGTCCTCCTAAAGTTTCCTATTTTAGTTAATATTAATAATATGTCCTTTTAATTTGATCAAATTATCAATCGATAAATAGTGAGTTTGAACACGGTGTAACGGGCATTAGTAAAATAATCAAATACCTTAGGAGTATTAGTAATTTTTTTCAAACTCTTAGGTTAAGGATGAGCAAAAACTTGGGTACTATGTAACAAATTTAATCAGCGATTAATATATGAATTTAGACACGTTCCATATTAATTATCTTGTCCCATACAACATGAACACGAAACATTTAAAAATAAAAGAAATTAATTCAAAATACCTCTAATGGTGGCCGATAATAACTAAGCTTTAATTTGACAATCCAAAGATCGATGTAAAATAAGTTGAAAAGGAGAATCGAAGAGAATTCTTCAACCGAATATACTTTATATTAAATAAATAAAATAATAATAATAACAATTTACAAAATCTCAATCCGAATAGTAGGATTTTACGATTCTATGATTCCAAAATACCAAATTGATTATAACTCCAATTATTTTGATCTTACAAAAATTTAATAGAATGATTCAGACAAAAGTAATTTTTATAGTTATTTTATAACTTACACATCCATATTTTGTATAGAATCTTACGATCCGACCGATTATGATTCTACACCCAAATCAATTTTACGAGATCTTGCAAATTAATTTATTATTATTATCATATATAGAGAGGAGTATTAAAAGAATAATGTTTCTTGCACATAATATGTGCAAGAATTTGTGCACATAAAGTGCACAAAGTGGGCTAATACCTTCATTGCCCTTCATTGGCAATACACATCAAAAAACCACTAAAGAGCAAAAAAGGAAAAAAATCCACTTAATGCACTTTATGTGCAAAAAATCTTGCACATATTATGTGCAAAAAACAGTATCCGTATTAAAAATAGAGAAGGCCGGTTCTATAGTGGATGCTTTGTTTTGGATGCAAATGTCATGAGGTGTAGAAGTCACAATTTCCAACCCCAATTTCCAGGTTGCAGTGGTAACCATTATTTAATAATTAATTAACCAAGTCAATGTCTTTGAGCCAACGTACGTACATTTTTATATATATATTTTTTATTTTAGGAACGTACGTACATTTTTATATTTTTTTAATTTTAGGAACGTACGTACATTTATTATTAATATTAATAAAATAAAGTAAAGAAATATCGTACGCAATGTTCGACTTGCTAGCTCTCTAGGTAAACTTTTATGTTGGAAATTGAAGTCCAATATTAATTAATTTGCTAATTATTTTAATTAGATGGATAGCAATACTATTAAGTTCGATCTACAGCTTGTTTCGCATTTACTAGCATAATAATATTACAGTATTATTTATTGCGCAGAAACTTATATGCGACGCATCTGAAGACTTGGTATTAAGGCCTGTTCTTTTTCATCGTTTTGAAAACGATTTTGAAAATAAATTTTGGAAAATAGTTTTATAATGTAAAAAGTGTATTGAAAATGTAAAAAGTAGATGCTGAATAGTAAAAAATTGTATTGGAAATAATGAAATATGATTAAAATATATTAAATTTACTGTTAAAACCAAAACTGTTTTCAAAACAGAACAAAAAGAACAGGACCTTAGTTTCAAAAGTATCGCATATATTATATGAAAATACGGTTATCAATTTTAGCCTCTGTTGTATTTCATATTGAGTCCTTTAACATCCAATGTATCAAAATTAGTTGCTAATGTATCATGGTTATGATTTTACCTTTAGCTACTAATGTATTACAGTTATGAATTTAACCTCTAAGATAATGTATAGTATATAACATCTAATGCATTGCCTGTTTAAAAAATATCACTTGTTTCAAGCAAAAAATATATATATTTAATACAAAAAATGCACATATCAATTTTAATGGATGAAGTAGCACTTATCGCAATGCGACCTAACAAAAGATTGCCTCTTATTATTATCATCATAGAAAGTTCATTTTATTGCAAAATGGATAAAGGATTTTCTAATTACTTGATAACTTTGCTTTTCTTTAGATCCAACAATTGGAGAAGCCTGGATTTTTTACTTTTTATGTTTTTTGTTGGCTTGGATGAACTTTGGCTGGCTAAAAGTTACTCGAAAAATGAGAAACAAAATGGGAAAAAATGAAAGAGGAAAAAGGGGGAAAAGTGCATCAAATTTTACTCTTTTTTTTTTTTTTTTTTTTTTTGGAATTTTGGGCCGTTTGGTCCCACCTTACTGTTTCACGCCCCTAATGAGAATTGATCCCACGAGATATGAAAAGTGGTCAGCATAAACTATTTGCTTAGATAACCTTAATTCCCCAAATTGTACTTTTGTTAAGCATGCATGAATTAAGCACGAGAATAATTCACAATTTTTTTTGTATAACCAAAATTCTATTTCAATACTGAAATCAACATTTATTTCATCTCTTCAAATGGAAGAGTCATAAAGTACCACGTATTATTTATAAAGTCACAAAAAATAACTATAAAATAAATAAGATAAATAAATAAAACTCTTTCATTAAACAGAAACTGTAATACATCACTTCTGCTTAAGGAAATTTAATTGGAAGGTATTTAATTTATTAGAAATGAAATAAAATAATTATAATTTGTTATAATGCGTAATTTACCAAAATTTACTAAATTTGATCTTAAATAGGGAGTATGTTCAATGTAGTCATATCTGTTAGATATATAGTAGTAATAGGTTTATGGTAATAATATGCTTAGTTTCTTTATTGGATTAGGTAGACTAGTTCGTAATTCTATATATATATACTCTTGTTTGTCCCTATTTGAGGATTGTATTCTTCAGTCGTATTGTTTAGTTGTTCTATTGAAATTATAAGTTTGATTATTCCTCTTTTTCTTGTATATGTTCTTCTTCTTTGACAATTTGTAACAATATAGACCTATTGGGAGCACAATTTTTTTTTGTCATTTATTAATGGAATAATTAAACTCTCATGAAGGGAGATTATATTAAACGTAAAAAATGAAATAAAACCTTTTTATCCATTTTCCCATACTAAAAAAAGAAAATTAAAAAAATGAGGGAAGAATAAAAGAGAAAAGATTGTTCATGGTTGTGACCTGTAACTGCAAGCTAAAAATTAATAAGTTTTACTAGGGAAAAAAAAAAACTAAACATGTATATGCAAAAAATTTAATTAAATGTTCGTGTTATCAGAACCGGACCGGAAAATGAATAACGGGAAAGAAAAGGTCAATAGGTCAACTTAGTCTGACCGGATAATGTCATAATAATAGTAACTATAAATATATTATTATACATGAAAATATTACATTTAATCATAAACAAATTTCAAATTTTAAAGTTTAACCTTAAATTTTGATTTAACCATGTATCAACTAAGATCTAATCGCAGATTGATTGAATTTTGACCGAGTTTGATCAAACTTAATTTTTAAACAAAATACAACCGACTATAATAAAAATTTAATGGTCACAAAATCAACTACTCATCATTCATTCATTAATTTGGTCTGCTTTGGTGTAATGTCCTAAACCACAAGCTGAGGTTTCGCTTTTAACCTCTTTTTTTTGTCTACTTTTATTGGTAAAACTAGCTTCATTGAGACACCTTAATCAACAAAAAATGTCATGCATATTTATTGAGAAGTGTCTGGTTATTTTAAGAAAGTGTCTTGAAAATATATTTTAGAAAATAAATTATAAATGTTGAAAGTGTAATATAACTATAAGTCAACATGTTGAAAATGATGAAAATATTATTACTGCCTTTGAGTTTATTAGAAGAGTCAATTTCTTAAAAGGTACGCTACAAATTTTGTTTCAAAAAAGTCCTTACTTTTTAAGGGTGTGGATCACATGTAAGCATACAATATTTATAAATATATGAAAAGTACAAAAATAAAAACATGATTTTTTTGTCGATATAAAAAATACTTATTAAATTAAAACTCTTCGACCGGAAACGAGAAAGTAGGGGTGACAATTCGGGTCCACTCCATGCATGAAACTGTGGGTGAGGATTGAGGTTTGGTGAAAGAAAAATCACATTGTTGGTTTCATGCCATTGGCATTGGTTGGGGGAAGTGTGTTTATCATCAACTTCCATTCTCATCCACAAGACTTGAGCTGTCACACCCTGTGTTTCCAATAATTCACTTCTGTCCCTCTGAGAGGCTGTGACCATCATCATCATCCTCACCCAAAATAGTGAAATTACACAAACCTCTTGTAATCAAAAAGAAAAAATAGAAATAGAAATGTGTGATAATAATGTCTATCTACTAGTAATATAGCCTTTAGTTATATCTTGTTCCCTTAATTTGAATTATTATATTATCATTTCGTCTCATATAAAAAATTCAGTTTCAAATTTTTTTTGGTCTCATTCTGTCGGTAAAAAAGAGAATATAAATGAACAATTAGTAAAAAAGAGAATATAAATGAACAATTAACATTTACTTAAAAGGTAAAATTATGAATGAAAATATGGTGTTAGAATACTTATTTTAAGTATTGTACTTTACAATCTATAATTAGTTGTATATCATTTAAATAAGACTGTTTGAGTGAAATCAAGAGAGTTACTTTTTCAACCTTTTACTATCACTTCTGAATAATTGTGTGCCTATCAAATTATGTTGACATTAACAAAAGTAGTGATAAATTTATCTTAAATGGAGCGAAAAATATATTATTAAGATGGAGAAAGACGAATTGTAAAATTTATAATAGTTTAAAGAGACCATTGTAATTAAACATTAATAATGTTACTCATTCCATCCAAAAAAAAAAGAAAAAGAAAAAAAGAAGGGTAAATTACATTTACCACTTACTGTTTGTTTGGGAGTAAATCAACGATGTTATTTGTGAAATTACAAAATACCCCTTTAAGTTTAGTTTTTTTTTAAAATATAGTACATTTTTTATGTTTCATAATGTGTATTGTAATTTTTACGTTTCATACGTTTTCCAAGAAATTCCATTTTATAGTAAGGGTATATTATATAATTTTACAAACAAAAAGATTAATTTCATAAATACCTCCAAGTAGAAGGGGGTAAATGCAGTTCACCCAAAAAATTTATTTACAATACTACTTTTACTTTACTTTTTTTGAAAAACTATATTATTTTGAGTCTTGTCAACCTACGCTTTAAATAGGTAGAAGAATCGAACTCTCGATCTCTGGGTAACTGGCTCACTATACATCATAACCGTTGAAGCACTAACTCGTTCCTAAATAGTACTTTTATTATTAAAATATGCCATTTTATCTTATATTTTATGGGGATGTTCTTTAAAGCCAGTTCTTTTTGGTTGAATTGAGTTTTGGTTTGGAAAAAATAATTTTATAATGTAAAAAGTGTATTAAAAATGTAAAAAGGTATAGCTGAATGGTAAAAAGCTGTATTAAAAATAATAAAAACTGATTATAATATATTAAATTTACTGTTAAGACCAAAACTGATACAAAACCAAAACTGATTATAATATATTAAATGTGTATGCAAAATATTATAATTAGTTTTCATAATTTTCAATATAATTTTTTACAATTCAATGATACATTTTTATAATTTTAATACATTTTTTACATTATAAAATTAATTTTTCAAAATTTGTTTTCAAAACAAGTCTCAAACTTATCAAAAAGAACATGCCCTAATCTTACAACACAGAAAAGAAAATAAGGTAAAAGAAATTTGAGACATGAACAATGTGTGGATTAAGATGCAAATTAATGAAAATGTGCCCAAAACAGGAAAATGGTAACGATCCCGCGATGTTGGGTGGTCCCCAGGTAAAAATTCTGGGAATCTATACACGTGTCAGAGTCACGTGGCTCGGGGGTCTCCTCACTGTCACTGGCCGCTTAGTGAAAAGATGGTACGGCTTTCTACTTTTATGCAATCAAGGAACGGAATCACCTCTGCCAGTCAAAACTCATAAGCTAAATTAATTATTTCTAAAATTCCCAAAAAATAATAATATTATATAGAGTGATAATTTTAATGCCTGATTTAACCTTTAATCTTAATTAATAAAACAAATATAGATCCATCATTTTTCCTTTCGAAAATATTTATTTATTTATTTTATAATAATTTATTATTAATTCAAATGCACCTCCCTTTTTTTCTTTTTATTTTTTCTTTCAATATACCTTTATAATTCAATTTTGATACTCCTCTGTCTTACTTAAAGAGTATAATTTTAAAAATGTGTAACGTATTATGGATTACGATATACAACACTTAAAATAAATAATTTTGGATCATATTTTTTTTGCTATACCATCATGTTTTAAGTAAATATTATACTTTGATGACATATTGTTATATTAATAAGTATATTCAATATAAATATATAGAAATTTGAGGGGGGGGGGGGGGGGGGGGAGGGTTGGGGTGGTGGCAATGGCAGTGGCGGAGTCGATTTTCGCAGGTCTGGTAGGGCAAAATATTTATACAATATTTTTTGAAAGTTTTGGTGGAATAATACTTTTATAATTTCTGTAAATTTTATAAATATCAAGGGTATTTATAAAAACTATCAAGCCAAGGGAATTGTCCCACCAAGTTTAATGTAGCTCGGCCCTTAAGTGATGGTTAATGGGAGGAGCTTGTAACATTGAGGGAATGCAATTTTAACTAAATATTTGACTCTTTTATTGAAATACAATTTATTTTGTAAAACAATAACTCTCTGTGTAAGATAAAAAGAGTATTAAAAACAGAGAGACCTGTGTTCTTGAATTTGTAATATACTCTCTTCCTTATATTAGAGGAGCTAAAAGTTTGTCATTTGAAGAAAGTTTGGGGATCAAAAATGCAATTTTCTCTTTCAATTAATGTGATTAGAGATGCTTGCCAATAATAAGGAGGCAACCCGATTGGTCTTTTTTCCGAAGGATAAGGTTTGTCACTTAACGGCATTTTGTGTCGCCAACTCCTGCCGTTCCTTCGTAACCTAATTTGTTCAGTTTGTTGCCCGTTTTTCCGTTAGCATAGACGGCATATTGACGGCCTGACGGGACAGCCACTGAAGTTTTTTTCTTATTTTTTCTTTCTTCTAAATAATAAATTATTACTTCCTTCGTCACACTAAAAGTTCACTTAGACAACTGTACAATTTATTATGAGTTGTGAGGTACAATAGTTAAAATAAGTTATTTGACATAATAATTTTCACATCCTTAACTTATTTGTAATGGTTAATTGTAAATCATACATTTTTATATTAGTAAGATTATGTAATATATATAAATTTAATATGAACTCTTTTAATGAGACAATAACTTTTTTTTTTTATAGTCGACTTTTTAAGTAGAATAGAAGGAATATAACATTACATCTATTATATTGGAAGACATAAAATTTGGGAATGAGAAGGTAGAAGTTGGGGCGTGAAGCCTTGTGAGACTTGCATACAAATATGACAGAAACTGTCATACGTTAACTCTCAACTTTTGAGTGATTCATATGTGTCACAATCGTTTGGACATTGACTCTTAGGGATCTAACTCTCAAATTTTGAGAGGTCCATTATGTAGTCTTTGTCACATGGCGCAACTCTCATAACAAAATAAATCTCCATTTATTTAAATTTTTTGAGTACATAACAATAGTAAATTTACTGCACTAGGGGGTGTTTATTTTGTGACAAAAATGAGGGTGTTTATTTCACATAGGGGGTGTTCATTTTGTACAAAAATGAGAAAATTTTGTTTTAGCGAATAAATAAATTTTTGAGGAAATATTTTTGCGAGATTTGTGTAAGAAAGGGAAGAAAAAATAATGAGTGTTATTTTTGAAAAAATGTGAGTGAATTTTTAGATGAAATTTTAAATTTTGAATTTACGAGAAAATAAGGGTGTTTGTATTGAAATTTTACAAATTAGTTTTAATTATTTTTCATTATCTCTTTGTCTAGGCCTATAGCTTTCAAAAACGGATTAATTTTCAAAAACAAAAATGGATTTTTATTCAATTTATAAAACTTCACGAAGTCATTTATAATTCCTGATGTTTATGCATATTATATGTAAAAATCGGTTCATTATTTTATTTTGAATTAAAATTTATTTTCTATATTTTAATAAATTCATTAATTATCTTAATAATGTCACAGAAACACAATTAGACATTTAAATTTAAAATTTTAAATATAATAATTATCATATAAAAAATATATAATAAATTAATTTGTATATTAATAGTTAAATTGAGAGAGTGTATAAAACTGGTGTAAATGAGTTTGAGTTCAACTAGTAATTGGTATTGAAATGTCACCATTTTCGTGCATAAATTATACTCATTCCGTTCCATTAGAAGAGTACAAATTGAACTTTTCTAATGAAATGGGTGTAATACCAGTTATGCGCAAGAACTATACCAAATTGGTGTAATAGATGGGTTGAAAATGCCCAAGACCTAGAAATGGTAGGCTAGTATTGTATGATGATACTTTTATATTTGATACTTAGTATATAAAATTACACATCAATTATAAATTACAAAACTGGTAAGCAGAATATAAACAATAGTGTAATTAATAAATCAAAGATGGAATTTTTTTCTCTTTCGTGTCAATAAAAAAGTTTTATTTGTAATATTATTTTAGATAAATTATATTTACCCTCTTGAGGTTTCGTAAAATTATCATTATCGAATGAGATTTAACAAAATTATCATTACGTTTTTTGGTATACAAGATTTTATCAAATAAAAAAAAAGTATTTGAGGTTTGTCTTCAAAAATTAAATTAGAGGGATTAATTGTTACTTTAACGTAAATTTCACAAGGGACACCATATTTCTCCGAACCTCATGGGATAATGATAATTTCACAAAAATTCAAAGAGTTTAATGTAATTTACCCTATTTCTTTTACGTTACACAAATTATTACACTATTATGCGCTACACGAGTCATTATACTATTTTCTATTTTACGTTATATTGTGCTATTTTACATTACATTAATCATAATACTATTTTACGTTACATGAATTGTTATACTATTTTACTTGCATGATTCATTAGATTTCATATGTTTCATAAAAATATATATTTTTTCTAGTATGATTTTTAAAATTAAAAATACAACTCTTCTTATGAAATAGAATGCCTACTATTTTAAATTACATAACTGAGATGAAGGTTGTATATGTTTTCATTTACGTTACATTATTCATTGTGTTATTTCATGACAAAAATTCATATTCATATATGTTACGTGACTCATTATTCTATTTTAAGTTGCATAATTGAGATGAATGAAATATATGTATGTGTGTGTGTTATATTATTTATTGGGTTATTTTACCATAAAATTCACTCAAAGTATCATTATTAGCTAGTGCATCTTGTGGACAAAAAGTTGTTCAAAATTTTGATAGTCAAAACTATAGGAATCAGGATGCAATTTGCTGAAATTTAGGGACTATATTCTATTTTAGCTCAAATTTAGGGATCAAAATCCAATTTGTTGAAACTTTAGGGACCAAATTGTAATTTAGCCCAATTTTGGAAATGAAATATGAATTTCAAAGTTCAGGTGCCAAATTAGTAATTTAACCCAAACACCAGGAACCCAAATGTAGTTTACCCTTAATTGTAAAACCTAAAAAAGAACAAAAATATTTTATCAAAACAAAAACTTTAAAATGACAACTTTTTTAATAGGACATAAGAAATACTTATTATTATTTTTCTTTCCTTTTTATTTATACACTACAGATAATTAAAATATCAACCTTTAGCCGTAGGAAATATTTTGATGAGGGAGTGGAGATTTAGATAAATATATATAGTCAATCGAAACAATAAATAATGCTCAAATTCCTCCACATGATTGTTGTTGGAACCTTTCTTCCCGTCGAGGCTCATAGACTCGTCTGCGACGGTAGAACTTGCAATTGAGAACTAACTCCTTGATTCACCTTCGATTATTAGCAAATATTATCATATCATACTAACTTCGATTATCAACAAATATTATAATATCAAACTAATTCAACATGAATCCAATTCCCTTTCATGTCGAACTCGCTTAGTATTTATAGGCACGAATTGGGATGTATCTTATTTGATAAAGAAGCGCCTCCGCAACCAGTTGACCTCATCCAAACTTCAAGAGATAGATAATTCCTTCTTATCCGGTAATAACCACTACATCGATATGTGTACAACACTAATGTAAAACAGACAATTGTCATGTGTAATTGGCAAGCTCTAGAAGGTTCCCATCATTAAGATCTCGTCATGGGCCAGTCTCTCTCTAACGGGCCTTTGAGCTTAAGAAGGTACCTGGGGTCATCTTTGCCTAGCCTCGTCACTTTCTTGACCTCACTTATTTATACTCGACCGTTATCATTGGAATTAACAAGGAGAAATGAAAATTTATTTAGTATATCGTTTATATTTGAAAATTACTTCAGCAAATGAATAGTAAAATCAAAAATAAAATTTATCTTTATTTATGAGCTACACGTTTCCAATATCTCTCAAATGTTGCAAGTAATAATGGGAAATGGTTATTTTGGAGTTAAAAGAAATTTGAAAAAACCCAAGTAAATAAAAAAAAGAACAATTTACTGATAAGGATGAAAAATTGCAGAGGCCAATCTGATGTGTGCTCTGTCTGTGTGTGTGCGCTGGTTCTTTGGTCCTAGCGCCCTTCTTCACGAGCCTCTCTTATTTCTCTCTCTCTTCCTTCTTATTCGTACATTCCTCAATAATAGTCCCCAATCGGATTTCAATATTTTTCCCCTTTCTCTCTTCCTCACTTCTTTTCTCCCCCAAGAACACACCCACACAATCCCCAACCCCACCACCCAATTTGTGTGAAAAACCAAGCATCTCTGCCCCCAATCCCCGATGCCCTCACCCCCACACATCTTGAGTGAAACAGACCAACCGGAGCGCCGATAATCTTTGGATTCGAGGGAAAAAAAGATGAAGAGGGAATATCCAAGAACAACAGCGACTCAAGGTTCGTCCCAACCCCAAGATAGTTATTCTGGGGTTGGAGGGAGTTCTACGGCCAGCGGGAGCTGTTTTACCTCCTCGAGTTCGAATTGCAGCAAAGGGAAGATGTGGGTCGATGAGAGTGACCAGCAGGATGCAGGGGTGGATGAGCTTCTGGCGGTTCTGGGCTACAAGGTTAAGTCTTCTGATATGGCTCAGGTTGCCCAGAAGATTGAACAGCTGGAGAATGTGTTTGGGAATGGTGAAATTGATGGGTTATCCCATTTGGCTTCGGAAACTGTTCACTACAATCCTTCAGATCTTTCCTCTTGGCTGGAATCTATGATTTCTGAACTCAACCCTTCGGATGTTTGTTCTATGCCGGATTCCTCCGCGGCTACGATTTCGTCCTTGGACAATTGTAGCTCAACCACGAGCAATAGCGCCCGTGCTTTTTCTAACCAGGTGATTTTCGATGACTCCTCTTTTGATTCCGATCTCACCGCCATAGCCGGCTGCGCTGTTTATCCCCAAATTCAGCAGCAGCAGCAGCAGGTGCGGCCTCCCATGGTCCAGCCCCCAATTCAACACGTACAGACATCGCCGGCGGTCCAGCCTCCTTGTAAAAGAATCAAGTCCTCTCCGCCGATGAACGGTTGGGGAATTCCTTGTGACCCAATAATCTCATCTCCTCGTCCCGTCGAGCAAACAAGGCCGGTTGTCCTCGTTGATTCACAAGCCAATGGGGTTAGGCTTGTCCACGCTCTGATGGCTTGCGCTGAGGCCATCCAACAAGACAACCTCAAATTGGCCGAAGCTTTGGTTAAACAGATTGGGATTCTGGCGGTGTCTCAAGCCGGAGCTATGAGGAAAGTAGCTACTTATTTCGCTGAAGCATTGGCTAGAAGGATATACGGAGTCCATCTACCCAACCCACATGATTCAGCATTCACGGATATGCTGCAAATGCATTTTTATGAGACCTGCCCTTATTTGAAGTTTGCTCATTTTACAGCAAATCAGGCAATTCTGGAGGCATTTAATGGCAAGAACCGGGTACATGTTATTGATTTTAGTATGAAACAAGGTATGCAATGGCCGGCTTTACTCCAAGCTTTAGCCTTGAGGCCCGGTGGTCCGCCTAGTTTTAGGTTGACCGGGATTGGACCACCCTCACATGATAACACTGATCATTTGCAAGATGTGGGTTGGAAATTAGCCCAATTAGCCGAAACCATCAACGTTGAATTCGAGTACAGAGGATTCGTGGCCAACTCTCTTGCCGATTTAGATGCATCCATGTTCGACATCCGCGAAGGGGAAACCGTCGCCGTTAATTCCATCTTCGAATTGCATCAGTTGTTAGCCCGGCCCGGCGCCGTCGAGAAAGTCTTGTCTGTCGTCAAAGAATTGAAGCCCGAGATATTGACCGTGGTGGAGCAAGAAGCCAACCACAACGGCCCTGGTTTCCTGGACCGGTTCACCGAGTCATTACATTATTACTCCACCCTCTTCGACTCCTTGGAAGGCTGCAGCGGCGGAGGCAGCGCCGGGAACAGTGGCGGCGTGGATGGCGGTGCGGTCAGCGATCAAGATAAGATTATGTCCGAGGTGTACCTGGGGAAACAGATCTGCAACGTGGTGGCTTGTGAAGGGGTGGACCGGGTGGAAAGGCACGAGACCTTGGACCAATGGAGAACCCGGTTTGGTTCGACCGGGTTCGACCCGGTTCACTTGGGATCTAATGCATTTAAGCAAGCTAGTATGCTTTTAGCCTTGTTTGCAGGTGGAGATGGGTACAGGGTTGAAGAAAACAATGGTTGTTTGATGTTGGGATGGCACACAAGACCCTTAATTGCTACTTCAGCTTGGAAACTTAGTTAAACTTTTTACCCAAAATTTTAACTCTTCAAGATTGCAAGTTTTGAAGTGGGATTATGGGTTTTTTTTGAAAAAAAACTCTTCAAGATTGGAATTTTTTGGTGTACCAAAAAAAAAACCACAAGAGAGTGGTCTTTGCTTAGCTGGGAACTTTGGGGGAACTGTGTGAGGGTGAGACCCACCACCACTCTCCATTGTAGTGTATTTGCTTCTTTTTTATTTTCTTGAATTTTCATTTGGTAGTAGGGGGTTTGTAGGATTTGGAAATTTTATTTTTGTGGGCTTTTTTTTGGGTGGAATCATGTAACTTTTTGGGGTTAATCTTAAAAAGGGGTCAAATGTCAACTTGTATTTATGAATATATATATATATAAATAGCTTTTGGAAAATAAGAAAAAAGAGTTGTGAATTCTCTTTTGATTTGTGATGTAAAATAAATTGACCAAATGGGATATTTTGTGGACTCTCTTTTTTTGTAAGAGTACATTTGAAAAGCTTTGCTTGATTTGCAACTTTGTGTGGAACCATAAGCCATTTCAATTCTCAACTCACTTTCTTGTTAAGAATTCTCCTACATATGCACATGGCTTTGAGAGTTACTTTTCGGCTCTAATCAACATAACTCTCCTTAATTTTTTTTTTTTGAAAAAGAAAAGTAATGTTGACACAAAAGTTAATATTTTAGGCTCTAGAGGGAAAGAAACATCGTAAGAAAGGGTAAATTATATTTACCTTCTATAAAAATTGAGAAAATTTACCAATACATACACATTTGAAAATTTTCTTTTCCCACTTCATTTGAATAGTTATTATAAAACTCATGTTCAACAATGTAAAGAACTAGTAATTTAGTGATTTGATTCTCAACAATAATTTGCAACTATGTTAACAACTAAGACAGTTGGAAACTTGCTTTTACTATCAATATTCAGTGTTGAAATGATAGATAGCTTGGCTGGCATTCACTCAAGGAGCAATAGTTGATTAATTATTAGTTAAACAATTATTAACTAGGTCAAATTATTACGAGAGCGTCTCTTGTCCGACCTTCCGACAATCGATGTTTCAGCCCATAAATTAGATACACGTATGCGTGTTTTATTTGTTACAAGCGATACTCGTTACTTTAATATAATCACAATACATCAACAATTAAATTTGATACAAAAGAACCTAAACCAATACTTGATACATTAGATGTTATACGCGATACATCATCAACTAAATACATAACAACGATAGACTAACATCTATACTCAATACATTATACGCTAAATTTAATACGTAATACGTCAAATACTATACACAATACGCAATACATCAATGACTATACTCATAATCGCGATCGATCAGTAGTTACACTCAATATTATATATGAGGATAAATTCGTTATACGATACATCATAATCTAAACTCGATAAATGTGTTTCCAGAAAATATCCGCAACGCATTAAAGACTAAACTTGTTACATGTACCGTCGGACTGCCAACTCGGATACAAGTTTTGGCGAGTTATTTTTCACCCAATTTATTTATTTATTTATTATTATTATTATTATTATTATTATTTTGTAATTAAAATAAATAAATAAATAAATAAAGTTGATACCTGGCACTTGTCTTCTGAATATTAGTAATATTGTACATCTAGAGACTATAAATTAAGGTTTGCTTCTACCAAGAATCCATCCAAGATCCAATTCCAGTGTTATTACAGGAAGGATACTGTTTTTTGCACATAATATGTGCAAGATTTTTTGCACATAAAGTGTATTGAGTGGGCCAAATTACCTTCATTGCCCTTTAGTGCAGTACACATCAAAAATCCACTAAAGGGCAAAAAAGGTAATTGGCCTACTTTATGCACTTTATGTGCACAAATTCTTGCACATATTATGTGCAAGAAACATTATTCTTACAAGAATACTAATTTAAGGATACTGTTTTTTGCACATAATATGTGCAAGATTTTTTGCACATAAAGTGCATTGAGTGGGCCAATTACCTTCATTGCCCTTTAGTGCAGTACACATCAAAAATCCACTAAAGGGCAAAAAAGGTAATTGGCCCACTTTATGCACTTTATGTGCACAAATTCTTGCACATATTATGTGCAAGAAACATTATTCCTAATTTAAACCTAAACCAAGAATTAATTACTGTTAATTAAACTGGAAAAACGAGAGAATTACTGCAGCTAGGCAGGTTGTTGCATGCTTTTATGATTTCAAAAACCTGATTAATTAATCTTTGTCCATCTCCACGAACCGACCTGACCTGTCAGCAAAATCATAGTTTAATCAACGTCACATCAAGATCAATTATGTGATTACTCACTAATCACCAAGCAGTAAGGTTGTAATATCAGTCCAGATCACACCCATTTTAATAATGTTCTTGCCACGTTAGCACCCCCTCCATGATTATAACATAAAAATAGATTAATTAAGGATAATTAACAATTCATAAGTACTAGTATACTTGTAGGTGTCATTATCATTGTGTAAACAACTTGCAAAAAGGTTTAAGCAACTGATTCTTCGTCATCGATCTTTACAATAATCTGCCGGCCTTTCCATAGGGTAGAAGTTAATTAATTAAACATTGTTGATTACTAATAATGCACATAGATGCGTTTATTAACATAGTTTGTTTCGCCATGGATCTTCTGCTCCCTATACGTATTATTTGTGGTCACTTATTGAAGCGATATTGTTTTATTTTGAAGTGCCACTATTAAACATGGTTTTGAAAAGTGTGACACGGATAGTGTGTAAATTGTGGGACGTAGTATCTGAACTCAATTTAAGTAAATGTTAACTTAATTTATCGTCCAGTCCGATGTTTTAAACTTAAAAGAGGACATGGATGAACTAAAACATTGAAAGTCATAAAAAAAACTCAAGTGTCTCAGTCAGAAGTGCTTGATTGCTTCCACATGAATGTATTTCTCACATGGGATGTGTTGATATTCTCAAAAACAAAGTGATTAAATTATGTGTTGATTCATGTCAGATTTATTATTATTATTATTATTATTATTATTATTATTATTATTATTATTATTATGTGGTTAGATGTAGTTTAAACTGTGAAAATTGAAGTAGTAACTTTTACAAAGGTTTTTTTTAATATAAAAAAATTTGGAGAACAAAGTTAAATAACTACTATATATGAATTAATTTATGCTATTATTAAAATTTCATCTTGTAATATATTAACCATAACGGGTCAAGAATTTGGGTAAATTATTCATCTTTTCGCTAAAAATTTATAATCGACAAATGTACATTACCTTTGAGTCATTCTCTTGTTGGATTGTTTTACACATTAATGAATAGTTTTTTCTTCCAAATCAATAAAAATTGCTTGGAATCATGTAGTTATTTAATTAATTCAAACAAAAATGTAATTATTTAATTTTTCCATCAAGTTGTAATTTTTTTTTGGGCTTTTAAATCTTTCTTGTTTTTTTTGGTGAATATCTGAGTCTAGCAAATTCATAAACATATTTTGCCTTCAACCCACTCATTTGATGTCATAGGGCTCTTTAATTAGAAGTTTTCATTATATTTAATTTTATTGATGCTCTTATGGAAGAAAGGGGTAAAAATTGGAGAAAATTGATTCTTTGTTTTGTAATTAACCCTTGGATATCATTGCCAAAAAAACTCCCAAATCAAGCAAAAATATGCTTCTCAAGAGCATATGGCATAGGTTCTGGATTCAGGATGTGTGCATTTTCAACCAAATTATTATCATAACTTTAAGATAAATTATCAAAATGATATGTGTCATCAACATGGTGTAAAGAGGTGGTTTGAGGTATGGTAAGTAATGTGTTTGTGCTGAACATGGTATAAAAAGACTGTCTAGGTTTGTCCTTGACACGGTGAGAAGATGGTTCTCCAATATTATGTCTTGTAGTTTATTTTGTTTCCTGTGTGATGTGAACATGTGTCCCTAATAATGTCTGCAGTAACAAGAGTGATATTATAGTGTATGGTGTTGCAACGTAGTAAACATCAAATCCATCAAATATATTACTAGGAAACATATTGTAGTGTATATGGTGTTGCAACATAAATTGTATTTCAATATCTCTATATGAGATACACAAAAATTCCCCTCAAGGACAATCTTTTTTTGAGATCTAATTTATTTATCAATATTTGGCCTATTTATTTCCACTCCACCCTTATTGCTATTTGTGATAAATAATTACCTACTCTTTTAGTACACACTAGAGGACAAAGTTAGACTTTCCACCTCTATACCAACTTTTGGTTATTTTGAATATAGTTGTGTTTGTATTAAAAAAAAGAAAAACAAAGATCTCAATATTACAAAGTTATAGAACTTTATATAATTTTGTTTTAGGCTTTGATATTTTTAGTTTTTCTTTCTTTTTCTAAATCAATTTAAATATTTTGAGATGAATAAAGGTGGTATTGTCATTTTAAACTATTAAATCAAATAACATCGTGTATTCTTTCAGTAGAGACGATACCTTTTATTTTTACATAACTACGATACATAAGAGAATGTACTCGATACACTAGAGACTAAACTCAATATGCGATAAATTGGAAACTATGTTCGATATGCGATATTTACCTAAACTCATAACCAGTATACATCGGAGGCTAAATTCAATAAACTAAAAGCTAAAAAATACGTGATACATCATATATGCCAAATCAATACTCGATACTTCAACAACTAAACTCATAACCGTGATATATTAGTTCTTTCGATCCACACCAGAGGCTAAACTCAATTTGCGATAATCATTGACTAAACTCAATATTTATGGACTTGAATATTGCAAGTGCTCATGGGCCTTGTCGTCCGTCCAATGTTCACACGTTATAAACGAGTTAGATTTGAGTTTTGGACAATTTTTATTGTTAAATTAATAAACAAAGAATAACACTAATAATTTACCGACTAAAAGTAAGGTTTGAGCTTTATAATATGATACGAAAATACGACATGAATCAAGTTTTTCTCTCTATTAGAACTTATTATATATATATGTATATATATATATATATATAAAGGAAAAAATTACACTCCCATACAAAAAAATTGAGTATGCAATTACAGTAATTATTCATATAAGACTAAATTTAATGACTGAATGGTTCATTTGATTGGATTGTATCACCCATAGATTGAACCTTGAAGGGTTCAAGAGTTAAGTAAGTCGACACAAATTAAAGTTAAAATTGCAGAGCGTCTGCACGCGAATCCAAACTCACTCCCCATACACCACATCAACTGTCACCGCAACTATACTCATTCTGTTTTATTAAAAGAGTACAATGATACAATCATTTCTGAATCACAAAGTAAAGTATGACTCGAAACTTGTACAAAATTCCTTATATGAGACGAATGAAGTAATAATTTAGAACGCCACCTTAGTTAAAATACTATTAATATTTTGGGACGTACATGTATAGGAAGTGGTCAATTCAGTAATTGTCAATCCCATGAGAGGAGAAATTTCGTGGCTCCTCAATTCCAAAAGCAACAATTAAAGCACTCGTGTGTGGAATATAATGGGGATGACGAAGAAGCAGAGGACGAAAAACCCTTTTGTTTCTTGAATCACTAATTCACTATACACAAAAACCATTGGCAGTTAATTCATAAGAAACCTCGTCGAAAAAGGCACCACTTTAGGTTTTTTTTAATTTCTTTATTCCATCATCTTTTACAGCCACCACCATCACCAAAGGAACATTAATTAATATATTCTCGTTCTGTCCCATCCCATTAAAAAAATTTTATTTCTAAACTTTTTTTTTTAATAGCAAAAATAAAATCCTCAAGGGTCTTATATATGAATAATCATTTTATTTATTTATAATTAAACACATACATTTAATAACCTATTTGTTATCATGTTTTAAAATATTGTTATGAAAACTTATTTTGGGAAATGAGTTTCTTACTGTAAAAGATGGATTAGACATGTAAAAAAGATATACTGAAAATATAAAAAAGTGTAGCTGCACAATAAAATGGTATATGAAGAATGATGAGATATTAATATAAAATGTAAATTTTCAAATACATGTTTTTGAAAACATGTTTACGAAGAGGCCCAAAATCACTACTACATGTATATTGATAATAAGAGTGAAAAAAGGTGTTTGGAGGGTTCAGAATCACCTCACCTTTATATGTGGGACATAATTAACACATTTTAAGTGTATTTGCGAAAAAATAATGTCAAATTGTTAATTTTAAGTGTTGTATTTGATAGTTCTTATACTTTTATATATGGGTCATAACTAACACATTTTAAAAAAGATAAAGTTATTTACGAAAAAATAATATCAAATTACTAAATTTAAGTTTTGTACTTTATGATTTTCTTATACTTCTCTCTCAATAACATAATTATTTATATAGGAATGAAAAAGTATATAAAAACTTTCCACTAAAAGGTGCATGCATATCTACAGTATACTAAACTAGATCTGATTTCGCTTTTTGCATGATGTTATATATTAGTGGGAAAAAATGCAAAAGTGGTCCACAATCTTTACCCCTGTTGCAAATGTAGTCCACAATCTTTAGTAAGTAGCAAATGTAGTCCACAATGTATCCATTTTGTTGCAATTTTAGTCCAAAAACGGAAAATTGACCTTGACTAACGGTCAACGGGTTTGACCGTCAGTCAAACCCGGGTTTGACCATCTAAAACCACCCCACCCCTTCCTTCCAAAACCATTTCTCCACATCAGCACCACAATTCACCACGTCACCCGCGCCACGTCACCTCCAGGAAAATGAAAGGAGAGGCTTCATAAAAACTTCAAAATTTGCTCCGTTGGGGGGTTTCGAACCTGTGACCTTCCGTCTGCGCGTGCGAGAGACAACCACTAAGCTGCAGTCGTTTGTTTGTCTTTAGTTGCTGTTCCATTCAGTCATATAGAATCACACTTTTCTTTCATACTTTATACTCAAGGCCGTATTAAAACTTTCAAATTCCTTTCCATGCCTTCAAATTAATTAACTTATTTAATTAAAATTACTATTCTAACCTTATTAAATAATGTCAAACATATAATTACCTATAATATATATTTTTAATTCTTTCAAAAATCTCATACGAATTAATTCAACATCAACTGTAATATATTTTTAACTCTTCCCCTTCTATTTCTGGGAGATTCCTATTTGGAAAGATATTTCACCAAGGCAACGCTGCTTTGATTTACCTTACAGACACTGGTGAAATATCTTTCCAAATAGGAATCTCCCAGAAATGGAAGGGGAAGAGTTAAAAATATATTATAGTTGATGTTGAATTAATTCGTATGAGATTTTTGAAAGAGTTAAAAATATATATTAGAGGTAATTATATGTTTGACATTATTTAATAAGGTTAGAATAGTAATTTTAATTAAATAAGTTAATTAATTTGACGGCATGGAAAGGAATTTGAAAGTCTTAATACGGCCTTGTGTATAAAGTATGAAAGAAAAGTGTGATTCTATATGACTGAATGGAACAGCAACTAAAGACAAACAAACGATTGCAGCTCAGTGGTTGTCTCTTGCGCGCGCAGACGGAAGGTCACAGGTTCGAAACCCCCCAACGGAGCAAATTTTGAAGTTTTTATGAAGCCTCTCCTTTCATTTTCCTGGAGGTGACGTGGCGCGGGTGACGTGGCGAATTGTGGTGCTGATGTGGAGAAATGGTTTTGAAGGAAGGGGTGGGATGGTTTTAGATGGTCAAACCCGAGTTTGACTGACGGTCAAACTCGTTGACCGTTAGTCAAGGTCAATTTTCCGTTTTTGGACTAAAATTGCAACAAAATGGATACATTGTGGACTACATTTGCTACTTACTAAAGATTGTGGACTAAATTTGCAACAAGGGTAAAGATTGTGGACCACTTTTGCATTTTTTCCTATATTAGTGGGTACAGTTAGCTATAGTGTATGATTATTCTAATACTACCTGATTTAAAATTAATTAATTAATTATGCTACACGTCACAAGATGGAAGTGATATTTACGATAAAGTTCATGCGATTTCAATTCAAACATATATAATTGGAAAGCTGTTTCTAACCCATGATTCGAAAAATTATTATATGCATTCGTTATATAAAATTAATGATAAAAGTGTATACTTTTATCTGCAAATTACAGGTAAAGAAGAAGGAAAAGTTTAATGATCGATTATTATTCTGATTGGGGGTACTGCACTAAAAATATGAGTGTTCCGATTCTATGAAATTACTTTTTGACAAAAACACACTCTAAACTTTTCTCACTTTTTAGGGTTATCAATTTTTCACATAGGACCAAACTACAGCACAAGTATAAATGAGTTATAATTAAAACTTGACTTATATATTCTAATTAGTTGGGTTTAGTTTGAATAAACCAGTAACTAAGTAGGTCAGTTTTTTTTTTTTTTTTTTTAAATTTTAAAAAGTCTACTGTCTGATTTTGAGCGTGGAGTACTGCTCCAGACTTTCTTGTTCACTCGTGACTGAACGATGTCTAACAAATCTAATATATAACTCCGTATTATTTATTTATTTTTAAAAAAGGTCAATTTTAGGTTTATAAACACAATTTGTTTTAGGTTTATTTTCGATCCGATTTGGGACAAATCATTTATTTTATTATATATATATATTTATTTATTTACAATTATAGATACTGTGTTTTATTGTTCTAACCCATGTAACAATTCAAACCAGATCCGATTTGGGATATTTGTCCAATTCTATGGGCTTAAAAATCACACACATAATATGCAAATATGTATTGAGGGAAAAGTTGTTTAATTATCTGTGGTTCAGAAAATTTAAGCAACAAATTGTTAAATAAAGGGAAAGTTGTGGTTAAAAAACCAAACAGAAAGTTGGCCCATGCAGGTCTCGAACCTGCGACCTTCACGTTATTAGCACGACGCTCTAACCAACTGAGCTAATAGGCCTTGATGTTGTTAAAACCAATTTTAATGTTTAAGTTGGTTTTCCACAGACAAAGTTCGCTATGAAATTGATTGGAACCTGTTCTTGTGTTAAGCACTTAATAACAGACTAAAATCTTACAAGAATTTAATATCTTAAATTCAAGTTAATTAGCTTTCAAATTATTTATTGGCCACCAAGGTGGAATATAGGGGTGTTTTCTCCCATGGAAAAAATCCTACACTCCAAATTAATGGAAGAACTTGCACGAGTTCATCACACGTGCTTATCCTGCGAGTACTGTGCATGAACGAAAATTTGAAAATAAAAAAAGTGTACGAAAGTTATTCCCAAGTCTTAATTGAAAGAGAAAAGTGAAGAAAAGCTGATGATGATGAAACATTTTTCTTTTCTTGGAAGCGTGTAGCTGGTGATGCACAGTGGGTTATGAGTGTAATTGTTGAAATATCGCGTAGAGTATTTGATGTGTTGTGTATCACTTATTGCCTCTGATATATTGAGTTTTGCTATTAACTTATTGTCTTTTTTCTTTAAAAAAAAAATTGGAGTGTAGTGAGAAAAAAGTATTGATTTTAAGTGTTGAATGATCACGTATTGTCGTTGATATATCCCATGTAAAAAACAGTATCACTTTTTTTTTTATAAAAAAATTGTCTATAATAAATAAAACTCATGCATAAATTTTAATGGTTCCAATATCACATATCGAACCGACAGTCTGATACGAGACTGCCTAGGGGCTGGCCCAATGACTGTAGGGGTCCAATTATATATTCTATAAATACAGTATAGTGGAGTGGTGTTTTTTACTCATAAAATCTATATTAAGGCCCATATTTATTTTTATTCCAAATGAGTTAACGTAAAAGTGTGCCTTTATTTTAGTTCAAGGCCTACATTTAAGTTCCATATTTACTTTTGTTTTTGTTTGAAAAGGATTGTTGCAAGATTGAATTTTTTTTTTCTTTTGTTGTCGTAGTTGAAAGAGAGCGTTGGAAATTTTTTTAAAGAAAATAATAGAAATTATTAAATTATCATATTATATTTTTCTTTGATGCCTATTTTATTCATTTGGCGGCCAGTGCCTTCGAATCCTTAGGACCGACCCTGGAACCGCCTCAATTATGACAAAACCGAATAGATTTATGGGCTAGGTCTAATTCAAGTTCCAGTTTGAATTCTCTAAATCTTTTTCTCTCGGAGGCAAATTCGTAACAATTGACCAACTAAATAAAATGGCAGGTGGCCAAAAGGAAAACCCAATAATAATAATAATAATAATAAAGAAAAAGAAAAGATCTCCTAAGGCCAGCGGCAAGTTGTCAACTAGTTGCATGAGAGTTCAATCAGGTAATTGAGAATGATATTAAAGTTAGTTTAGAGATAAAAACTGAAAGGCGGTGAAAATGAAAAGGGTAATCAGTGCAAGTTGCCAGTCGCATCACAGACGTGATGTATCATCAATTGTGGTGTTCAACTGCAAGTCCCCCAATATAATGTATATCGTGGTGGCAAAAAAGTACAAGTTTCCGTGTGGGTTGTATATAAGTGTTCCAAAGCAGGCGAAATTGTATCAAAAAACAAATATACCCATTGTAGCAGGACGAAATTTCAACACTTTTAATAAAATAATACTAATAATAATAAAAATTAGAGTGGTGATACATTCAGTGAAAATTCAGAGTGAATTCTCACAGTGATTACATGAAAACTATATGAAACAATGTTATTGGATACTAATTAAAATTGTAACGACTAAGTGACTCAAATCATATAACGCCACATACTCCACTAAATTTTTTCGTTGTACATTTTCTCTCTTAAATCATTTTTAAAAAAATTTTAATTTTTTTACTTTCGTGATCCGTGAGAGAGTACATATGGGGGACCCGACAGAGGAGATCCAACCACGGCCGAAGGGGAGGTGCTGTGGCGGGCTGGAGACAAGTATATATGACTCGAGCTGGCCAAAGAATCTAGGTCATATGGTGGGTAAGATACGAAGGTGAGTTTATTTGATATAAAAGGTACTTAAACTATATTTATTTCCAAGTGGGGTAGCCTGAAAACCAACATAATATTTGTTTATATGGGAGTAGGAGTATATGCTGTGCACGGATGGAATCCTTTGAAGTCAGCATTTTGCTGCGTTACCGATCCTTTTTAGCATGTTATTAAGTTACTAGGGGGGCTCATTTGGTAATAATTCGTTTAACTAATTGAATTTTATGGGATCATATTATGATTAAAATAAATAAATATAAACCCTTGAAAAATTTATCATTTTCTCTCTTAAGATAGTGAGACGAAGATTTATCTGTTACTATTAATCGATCGATACTATAATAGTGAAAAATAAGATCGATAGATCAACAATAACAGCTAAACATTCGTTTCACTCGTAAGTGAGAAAATGATATAATAGTCAATGATTCATTTGCCCAATCACTTGAAGAAGAAGGTGATTTTTTTTTTGGTTAGGACAATAGAGGTTATTTGAAACATAAATGGTAAAAAAGAGAAAATATAATAAAAGATTAAACCCAGCTTCGAAAACGATTAAAACTTATAACTTTTTAAGAAAGATTGCCCATCTTCAACAACCAATTATAAACAAAAGCACTAAAAGGAAACAGAAAGCTCATTTTAGTCACACGACGTTGCACCATACAAATTAATTAAAATACTCCCCTCCATCCACATGAAAGTATCTTTCAAAAATATATTTTTGTCTCTTTTTATTTAATTACCTTACATGTTATTATAAATATAATTTATATATAGTTCATGTTTCATTCATACTTAAATAGTAAAGATAAGAGTAAAAAAAAATTATAATAAATTTATAAAAAAATTATATATTTTCAAAACAAAACTCTTTCGTTAAAACAAGACCGAGAAGCGTGGTAAACACATACATTACCACATACATTGTATATAGCACGCAAAATTTGCAATCATATGTGCAATAATGCATGGATCCCATTTAAATATACATATATATATAAATAACATGCATTAATATATTAGTATTAATTAATCTCCAAATGTCGACTTTCATTAACAGGAATTAATAAGATTTATTGTGGCTGGCTAAGGGACCCCATGAAAACCCCCACCTGTCGGAAAATCACATCATAGAAAGCAAAATTTCGAAGCCCACAATTTGATCACTTCCCCTTTTCAATTTTGATGCCCTTTTTCTTCTTCCACCTCAAACCATTATTTATATCAACAAAATGTGGAGATTTTTGGTGGGCGATAGAGAGAGGAGACTATGTCAAACTTCAATTCTTTTGGTTCACAAAAGTCTATGAATGAACACAAGAGTCAAAGAATTGAAAATTAGTGATTTTTGCCCTTCTCCTTTTGTATTTTGATCATTGGGATGATGATTTATTTTCAAAAATTAGTGTTATGGTGAATTATGTATGAATTTAATTCAAAAATTGTTGTGACATCGGGTTGTTTCTTTGATGTATCACAGTTATGTTAAATAATAAGTATTACGTATAAGAAATAAAAACAAGTATCGAATTTAGAAGAAAAAAAAGTATCGTCTGTGATTAAAAAAAAAAAAAAACATGCATATCAATTTTAGCTACTAAAGTATCGCCATCGGATATTTAAATTGGCAAGAGGGCCAAAAAAGGGTGGCGCCGGAATATTTACAGTGTAGCCTTTGAAGACCCCCTTTTCTGGAGTAAACAATTGGAACTTCTTTTTTTTTTTTCCTCTGAAAATTAATTGAAATTATTGGAAGGAAAGTCGTCGCTGTTCCTCATAATTTGCTACACTTGAGGAGTACGTGGTAAAAATTATCTTTATAAATCAAGAGTCAGAGGTAAATTATGATTACCGTTGATACTATAATAGAATATTTCGTCATGTCACAGTGCCAGTTTTTTTCCACAAAGAAAGAAGGGTAAATTGCAAAATAAACCTCGCATTGTTTAATAAAATAAACCCTGAATTGTTTAATAACATTACAAAATGCTCGGTCAATTGCTACTATGTCATTACACTATGGCTGCAGGTTCGATTTGCTATTCTTAAAATTATTGGTAATCTTGGCAATTCGTGTCATCATGTTCGGATTAGCATATTCAAGTTAGCCGATTTTCATGTTTACACACCTCAAATCTAATCATACTTATTTAATTATTCGTGTCGACATTCACAATTCTGTCGCATTAAAAGTTACCCGTGTCAGTTGGTACGAGTTCAATCTTCGAGTTAAGGTGTTTACATTTTCAATTCTAAACTAACGTACTTAATTATTCGTGTCGATATTTCAAACTCTAATTTCACCTGTTTAATTATTATTTTGATCGTTTGATGATTCGTGGTATGTCATAAATTGTCAGCAGTAACTAACTGTGGTTATGAGGTGATCTCAAAGTTTACAATAATATTGCATGGATTGGCAAAAGCAGGAATGGTGGGCGGTGTGACTCTAGACCCATAGGGGTAGTGGTTCTTTTTGGTATTGGGCGTGGGGGCTGTTTCTGGAGTGGGTGGGTAGGGTGACCGCAGGTCAAAATCAACATCACTCGTGGGGATCCAATAGTTGGGCATGTCGGGAGGCTCTTTCAGTCATGTTGCTTTTCTTTCTTTCTTTTTCTTCTCAATTTTTGGGCAATTTCCCACTTAAACAAAAACTTCCCACTACCATATGTTCCTCCCAACTCTTAATGGGTTTTGTTGAAACACCATTGGGAAAAAAAAAAACACAAACAGCAATAAGATTTCTTTGATGAAAGATAGATTTGGTCTGCTCAATTCTCACTGAACCTAGTGCTATGGTGTTGAGTGGAAGCTGTAAAGAGTCCTTTTCCATAGCTTCCAATTGAGTTTTTTCTTTCCTTTTTCTATATATTTCAAAAAAATCGAATGATGTTATACTATACATAAGTTGGGCCGGTTGGACGACACTGAACGAGTTAACAGTTTTTTATCCTTCAGCCAATTCTTGGTCCAATATATAGAAGAGGTATGTTTGTTACACCCTTCGTGACTCGTTTAGTAATTACCGATTCGAGAGTAAGGGTGGTTGGAGTATCAAGAGTAAACAAATCCGAGTATTTGGAGTTATCGTGCAAGATAAAGATGGCAGTGATAGTGTTTAGCAAGCAAAATGTTATCCTCAATAAGCACTAAAATCTCTACATGTTTAGTAGGTTTAGCTAGAATCAGGTCATTTGCCATTTTAAGATTTGTTGACAACCCAATAAGGAAAACACCACAGGCAGAATAGCAAAGTTACAACTTGATCAGGACACAAAGGAAACACAACAGTAAAACTCAGTTTTAGGTGGACTCAAATGTTAACTTGATGCATAATACTTACAACAAAAATGAGAGCAAGCAACTTTCACAGGGCGCTCTTTTGTATGTTTGGCACGGACTGTGGGACAAACAATCATTTGGGAATAGTTTCCGCCAAGTCTCACCTGCACGTAGTGACTTTAGAGGGATTTAGAGGGAGGAGGAGAACAAGGCCCAACTTAAAAGACTGGCATGCTTAACGATAAAAATAGACAAGAAGTCAATTTGGTAAGCTAAGGCTTGATTTTCATTGATAACAGCTGGAAATTACAAGGAAGAAAAAAGTGTTAAAAGGGGTGGGGAGCATGTAAAATCAAACAAGCAAAAGAAGGGTTATGGAAGTCTATTTGGCATCTTCTTCAAGCAAAATCCTTCACAAGCTATAACTGATGATTATGGAAAAAGTGGAACCTCAAGTCAAGAACCTAATGCAAATATAAACTTTGTATTAAGAGATAGCTTAGTAAAATGATCAATGAATCTGTATTCTGGAGGGACAAGTTTATGAACTGCAATCACCCTTTCTCAAACAGCTGACAGGTCCCAACATTCAATGAAACCCAACATAAGAAGTGTTTTATTGGTATCAAACCTCATTTCATCAAGTCACTAACAAAAAGAATTAAATAGTATTCCTCCAAAAAAACTAGAAGAAAGATGATCTTTAGATCACTGAAACCAGTGGAGATGGAACAGATAAGGAAGAAAAAAGCAACTGAATAGTTTTAAGAAACAGAATCTTGCTAGTTTTGTGCTAGAATTGCTTCATCTGGGTCAGCATGGAAAGGTAACCCAATTTTACAACATTTTTCATACTATATGCAAAATTTTGGCCAGGTTCGTTCTCACTATTTTTGCTTTCTACAGTAAATTTAGTATATTATAATATTTTTTTTCTTATTTCCAATATAACTTTTTACTATTAAACTACACATTTTTTACATTTCCAATACACTTTTTACATTAACAGACTTCTTAGTAGCATAAACCAAGTATTTCTATGTTCAGTTATGCAGCAACCAGAATCTTCAACATTTGTAAAAAAATACACAGGACATGATAAATTAAGAAAGTTGAGTGAACAGTCTAAAAGAAACCCATAACTGCATAATCTACATGGTTCCAAAAATCCACCATGACAAGCAAAAGAAATGAACAGAGTTCAAATAATTTGATTCTTACCAACAGCTTTGAAAAACTCTAGTAAATAACTGCAATGCATTTCAGAAAGCTCAGCAGTTATTCGACTCATCCCTACATCAAGAAAACGGATTCGAGGCTTTAACTTCAAAAGGTGCTTCCAAACAAAAATGTTTCCAGGATGTGTCAGTGTGAATGGAGTTGTCTTCCTGGAAAAACAGAAACCACAAGGAATGAAAACAAGAACTAGCACTAAAAGGAGAAGCTGGGGAGAGGAGAATTCTAAAATTTGCTGCCAAAATATGACATCAATAGGTGATACTGGATGAACACAGTTATAACAGATATACAGAAATGAAAAAGGACAATAACTACACTTCCTGGAATGGTACGTAGTTACTTAGAAGACATGCCATAATACAGAAAATGTAGCACATCAAGATGAATTACCAGAGGAATAATGAGTTGAATCCAATGTGAGCAAGTGAACTTTTTTAAGTCATTCATGCCTTTGACGCTCATCAACATAGTGTGAAACACATTCCCATCGCTAGAAATTCTCACTAACACATTAGAACAGAGCAGTGGGGAAAATGGCTTTGGTAAAGAGACATGCTTAAATGTAGAAATACTGTAAATGAAATGGCTTGAGTTGTCAGCTTCTCTCTTAAGATTAATTTGAGACTTAATGAAAACTGAAAATTGTTCAACACTCTCATCCAATCTCAACCATTTCAGTATGGAGAGAAACTTCAAAAACCTTGCTACAAATTTGATTAACTTGAGATCTATTTGAAGTGACTCACCAACCTCAGGGTGTCTAACCTTTACAGCCACTACCACAGGCTTCATCTGACAACCAACATATGGACACTTCAAACAGGCTTGGTGTATGTAGGCAATACATCCTGATCCAACAGGTACTGCTATGAAGTCATCAAAATTTTCCTTCTCTTAAACCAAAGCCCTTCCATTAGTCTCTCTTTGTGCAAGCAAAGCAATGTTGAGGTGCTTTTTGTCTAAAGCTTGGGAAGCACAGCACATAAATCCCTCGGAAAACAATCTGAACATGATACAACCCATTGTCCCCGTTTTATGAAAGCACGACCTGCTATTTTCCAATGAATCATACACAACTCGAAGCCAAATTTTCCTATAGGACATGCTCTTTCCAATGAATCATACACCACTCAAAGTATAGGACCTGCTCTTCCCAACGAGTCATTGCATGCTTGGTGAGAAAAGAATTGCCAGATATTGCGTTCAAAGTAACAAATTGAACCCCCTTGTACTAAACAAAGCATCAAGAAACATCCAAAACGTGCTCACTTTTGGCACATATGTACATTGAATTCCTCGCCTGGAGCAGCTTTTGCTTCAGTTGACACTAGATTTCGATTTGAGAAGGCAAAGATCCCAGGGACAACTACTATAGAGAAGCTCAAGGAAAAGCTAAGCTAAGAGCTCAAGCAATCCTGTTCATAGGCAGGCTAGTTTGCTCTTTCAAGGAAGATCTCTAGCAAAAACCATTCCAAGCAACTTGGGCATGTCATGATGGTAGTTTACCTGGTCGAAATGGTGAGAAGTTCTTGAGTGCACCAGTAAATATCTGATTTCTGGCCCCAAACAATGGAAATAAAGTAGATCTACTACCATAAGGGCTACTCAAGCCTAACCTCATTGCCTAAGCAATCTGTGACATATGCTGCCAATTGCAGGAAGCCCACTTTGTAAATTCAAGCAAGTTGGGTACTTTGTGATTGTGTTTTACCTCATGGAACTGCTGAGAAGTTTTTTCGCAAGCCACTACAGAACTGAACAAGCCTTGTGATAAATAGAAGGTCTTCATTATGCTTATATGCAATTGATATTTATCCCTGAACAATGTGCATGAAGGAATACTAGAAGCTGAAAAGTTCTCAAGCATCCCCATGTAAAAATGATTTCTAACCGCAAACAATATGGACAGAGCAAGTCTAGAGCAGGCAAGACATGCTGTGAGAATAGTCTGAGTGTGCTGAATACAAACCAGGTGAAAGTCCTTATGTCAACCCTTCTGCATAAGTGCTACTACCCTGATTCTTGAATACAGATTGTGCATCTCTCCTATCACTCAAGAAGCTGCATTCCTTGGAATCACTCTGCCTGTGCAGATAATTTCAAATGATGGACACTTTTGTCTTTTGGAAAAAATAGAGAAGGGAAATAAAGCATGATCTACTAATTGTCGACATTCAAGAGAATCAAGACATACGCAAGAACATACCTAAAGCAAAAATCTCATCTTTACAAATGCGAAGAACCAATTTGGGAAGCTCATTCTACAAATGATAACCCAAAACCAATGCAAAACCATAAACTTACCAAATTATAAAGATAATTCTCTCATGAATTCTGACTCCCAAATCCCTAGGCTCCTCCAATCATCCCAGCAGAGTAGGAATAGAGCCCGGGGAGGGTTGGAAACAGCTCGAGAAAAGAACCCCAAAAAAAAACAAAAATATTACCCAGAGGAATTGGCTCCAAATGGGGGTTCTTACAATTTGAGCTAGTACTCTACTATGCTCTTGATGGCATCAAATTTAAAATTAAAAATTGCCATCCCAGAATTCAATTTCATATAATTCCCTTTCTTTACTTCACGAAAATATCTAAATTATGGTCAAAATGAAGAAGCGCACCGCTATATAATTACCGAAAATGAAAAAAATTGTTTACCTCAATTCAAATGACAACCGGCATGGAGCTGCGACAGAGGAAAGAGTAAGCCGCACGGTGGGACTATGAAGATGCGTAGGAAGGAAGTCTGCTCTCATGGCTGCCGGAGAGAAGATGCATAACCAGCGGTGGTGGCTGTTTAAGCAATAAAGCGCGGAAAAGCCAAAAAGGAGGGAAAATCGCCGTAGAAGAAACCATTTGTTTTTTTTTTTTTTTTCCTTCTTCTTTTGGGTGTAAGACTATTTACAATTGTAGTTTTTGGTCTTTCAGTTAACAATTTGATACTTTTTTTTGGATTTCTTTTCCCTTTTTGGAACAATAAAGATGAAACTTTTTATGCAATCTTGCTGAAAGGTATTTAATAATTATTTATAATTATAAAAAATTACGTTTATTTAATAATTATTTATAATTATAAAAAATTACGTAAGTGTACTAAAAGCATTAAAAGAGTAACCTGTATGGCAGCTCATTTGAAAATGCATTTTGGACTCCTTTTGGTGTGCCCAATGTGCAAAATGTGTTTGGCAAACATTTTCTCCCAACTCATTTTAAAAGGTGTTTGCAAATGTTGTATGGTTACTATTGGTGAGAGTTGGCCCAAAAAAAAAAAAAACTCCAAATCCAAATCCACTTCCACTCACTTTCACCCTTCTCCATTTACGCCCAAATAGAGAAATAACTTGGCAACAGAAAACCCTACCCGTTCCCTCGCCCAACTCCTCGTCGTCGCTTCTGGTGCCATTCCTTCGGAGCTGCTATCAACGACAGTTGACACCACCTGGTCCCTTCTTCCTCCTATTCTAGTTGAGTTCCTACTTTATCATTCTTCGATAACGGCGATAAACTCGCGGGCGAAGGGGTCACCGTGTAACCGGCGGTTGCGAACCTCAAAAGCGGCATCTTCATCTCAGCCATGCTACCGATTGACCGAGTAGTTGCTGCTCGTAGGCATTGATTTCGACTGCGAAAAGTCGAAAGCCTCGACCAGTGGGTAGGAGCTGTGGCATATTTTGAGGGAGGGATGGCGACATAGCTGCTTGCATTTATAAATGGTAAGAGATTCTTAGGCAATCTTCACGTTTTTTTCGTTTGTTAACTCTATTTTGTCATTCTTTCTCCCATCTTCCGTTTTCTGTTATGTAGGATTAAATCAATAATGTAGGGATGGTTTACATTTGCAGTGTCCGACACAGTAATTATGTATGCTAATCGTGTGTTCAACGTTGACATGCTGTTTTGTTTTTCAGACCCTGTTTTGCTAGATTACTCTGAAAACTATATATAGTTGTAGGAAAAAGAGAGGTCTCAATTCCTTGGGTTGAAATTAGATAGCATACATTGCACTAAGAAAAACTAATACACCAGCCAGTTTACTCTGAAAACTATATATACTTGTAGTATCTTTTGATTTATTGTTTCTGTGTGAGTGAGTTCGATTATGTAGCATTAAATGTTGCTTTGCTTTTATTGTAGGGCGTCCATTATTCACGATTTCAGCATCCATTCATAAGGCCGTTTCAAATCATCTCCCCTAGTCCCGTCCATTTGAGGTACTATGTTGATACCTCAGCTTAAGAAAAATTGCTAAGGGCTATTGTTATATTGGAATCAAAACATTCTATTGAGAACGGTATGTCTTATCAATGTCCAGTATATTATTTTGATTAAAGAGTAGGATTGTCAAAAAACAACTCTGAGCACGTAATTTCTAACCTAACATCTTCATTTTGCAATAATGGTGGGGGTACTAGTTCTTATACTTTATTCTACCTTATTGATTAATGGTTTTTCAGATATTGAACCTAAGGAGTCGTCAACACACTCTTCGCACGCCGAGAACGATCTAGAGGAGTGTATCCGAAGCAGCCAGGAACAGGTATTACCTTTATATAATTCCACTTGTGTTTTTATTTTCTTGCTCTTGTAATCATATTATTGTGCTGCTGTTTGTTGCTACGTTACGTGCTATACTGGATTTGGGAGTTAAGAAATTAGTTTGATTGAGTTTGATACTTTGCATCAGTTTAGTAATTCTTTTTTTCAGTTCACAGTCTTTATATTTGGAACTGTCTGATAAATCATTTGGTTCTGAAATGGTTGTGGTGTATTCGTTCTGTACCTAATATAGTGATTTAACTTTGGATAGTTCTATTTGATGATCATGATTCTTATATAATTTCTGAATAATCTGAACTTGAATATATTTCATTTCACAAAAATCAAAATCAATGTAGTTTCATATTGTCATATGAACTTGTCATACTAGTGTGTTTTGAAATTTAAATTTTTGGCTTTTTGGTAGAGTATGGACAAACCTGGATCACCCTCAAGTGATCCGCACCATCCAAAAGCCGAATGGGACGATATGCTTGTTGAAACTTTGCTGAACATCATGGTTAACAAGAAACGTAGCTTAGAGATGACCAATGGTAACTTCAAAGGAGCACAATGGACTGCAATTGCTGCAGAGTTTAACTCGTCCACCAAAAAGAATTGGATCAAGAAGAAGTTGAGCACCAAGGCGGAAAGATTGAAAGGTGAATGGAGAAAATGGTATAAAATCAAGGAGAGTACAGGTGTTGGGACGGACCCTAAAACAAAAGTTTTCACCTGTCGCGATTGGGAAGTGCTTGAAAGTGTATGTAAATATATACTTGTTTGATATGTTTTCCTGTTTTGCTTTCACTTTGACATTGTATTAGATATGGCACATTGTGCTAATGTATATGTTATATTTGTTTGTAGGCTATTACAGGAGCAAAGAAGTGGAAGAATACTCCCCCGCCTCCGTATTTTGATATGCTAGATGAATTGTATTCACACAAACTGGTACGAATCAGTTTGGTATGACATCGACTTATATGCCAATTGATGAGGAGGATGGTGTGGGACTGGAGTCCGAAGATGATATTGTGAGTTTGGAGGGTGACTATGACGTTAGTCCCCCTATCGTTGATAAGGGAAAGGGCAAGAGATCTGCTGAGCCAACTCCTGATTGGGTTGGGAAAACATTGTCACGTGGTTCGAAGAAAAGTAAAGGGGACGAACCATCCATTACAGCAAGTATCCAAAGTTTCAATAACTTGGTCGAAAAAAGCATGAGTTCTTCTGACAAAGTTACAGATGCAATGGCTCATCTAGAGATAATGAGTCTTGAAGAGCCTGATTGGTTAAAAGCTTGTGTTTGGATGAATGGTGATCCAAATAAGGCATCCATGCTATTAGCAATGGATAGAAAGAAACTCCTTTGTTTTCTTGCCGGGAAGCTATGAAGTCTTGGAGGCTTCAAGCCTTGAAGCCTCACCTTATCCTTCATGTTTTAAGTGTGTGCGTTTTTTTTTTAATTTCCTGTTGTAGTAGTTTGTTGTAGAAGAAATTTGGATACCTTTTCCTAGGTTTTAAGGCATACAACTGTTGGCAATGTGTAAACCTTTTGTACCTAAATCATGTTATTGTAGGGGAAACCATTGTAATATTATTGGCGTAAAATTGATTACAGATATGATGAAATGTGGTTGTTGGAGCAAGCTTTGGGAGCATTTTTTTTTAGACATTATTTTTGGTACTATTCGAATTTAGATACAATTATGCTTCATATATTTAGGTACCCTTTCATCCTCCAAATGTATGTGCTAAAGTAAAGCAGACAAAGCCTGTGACAAAGCAGACAAAGCCTGTAAACCAAAAAGCATATCACATTTATTGAAGCTAAAATAACACAATAATTTGGTAGTCAAATACACTGTATAGGTCAAAAATATTGTTCAATGGTCAAAAAGCAATGCAGAACTGAAGACAACAGAGCATCAAATATTTGTGGAAATTATGCATACATTGTGTGGTGAATACCATGGAGACGTCTAATCATACCTACAGTAGAAATTTATAACAATGACAATGAATGATATATTGAAGAATGATAAATAAGCTGCAAGGGAAGAGAGAAAATGGTCGAATAACAATCTCAAAAGCTGCAAAAAGAAGAGAGCAATTTAGGTGACCTAAGGAGGAAGGTAGGAGTAATCCACCAGTCCGAACATAACCGCTTATTCTTTGTTCCATCTCCGATTTCACCCTCAGGTAATACTTTTACCTCTTCAAAAGCTGTTATATTTTTATGTAAAGTATGAAGTGGATAAAACATGCCGTATTAATTACGAACACTTTGTTAATATTATTCTTTTGCTCTTAATATATTCCTTGCCTTTTTTGGAGTAATGTTTATACAGTCATTTTGATTTTAACTCGAATGATTTTGGGATAAAATATGTGGGAATCTTTTTATAAAAAATGGAAGAAGGAAAAAATTGAAACTGAAACAAAAAAGTAGAGGGGAAAAAAAAAAATACTCACCCACCGCACATATATGCATTCGGTGGGTCAAGTAAAGTAATGTATACCAATTCTAATTCATATGAATATGGAAAGCTAATAAAAAAGAAAAAAGAAAAAATAACAGAAGATGTATGGCTGAAGAAAAAAGATAGCATAGAGCATAATTGCATATGTGGACAAAACAGAGAGCTATGCGAGTTGCTTGTTTTCTCCACTGCATTAATTACAAATATACATAAATTACTTTTATTTTGTTTAAAATGTACATGAAATCAGCATGTAAATTGATGTAACTATAGTGTATACAAATACTTTGTGCTAATTGTATATAATATAATGTATTCTTATACTTTTTTTATATATTAATGTTAAATTATTGTAATAAAACTGGTTTAATATTATTGTTAAATTATTGTATTAAAATTGCATAGGTTCTAATGGATGACAATGGACATCTGACCGCATTTGATTATATTGGCGATGTTGTAGACGGTTATATAGACGAATCGTGGGATGAGATTGACTTGGCCTTTTTAAAACTTCTCGTCGAGTGGGAGCAGTACAATATTGGACTATGTACAATTAGGCAACCACAACGAAATTGCGAACTAACAGGTGCACAGTACACAGAATTCATACTGAATAGTCACCCACAAAATTTATATGAAACTACAAGGCTAAACTTGGAAACATTTGAGGTGCTTCGTGATGCCATAAGGGAGAGTGGATATTATAAAATTGGGAATAAGGGTATCGATTATGATGAGGCATTGCTTACGTTCCTTCTCTTGATTGCACATGATAAACGCATCCGTGATGTATGTGATCGATTCCAACACTCTCCAGAGACAGTGTGTCGAACTGTTAAAAAGGTTCGTCAAGCAATTTGTCGAATGAGCAAGTACGTAATATGTCCTCGTGATCAAAATCAAGTTCATCCAAAGATTCAGAGTAATGCAAAATTTTTCCCGTACTTCAAGGTAAGACTATATTTTGTAAAGCCATTTTATGTACGGTATGACACCGCATTAACTATTACACATTAACATGTTATGTAGGATTGCATTGGTGCAATTGACGGGACGCATATTGAGGCATTAGTTAGTGCACGGCTAAGGGACCAGTTTCGTAGTAGACATGGTATAATCAGTCAAAATGTGCTGGCCGTCGTAGACCATGATATGCGTTTCACGTTCGTGTACGCCGGATATGGAGGAAGTGCACATGATGCAACAGTACTTCATGAAGTAATCAGTAATGAAAGGTATGATTTTCCAATGCCACCAGAAGGCAAATATTATGCCGTAGATTCTGCCTATAAAAATATGCCAGGATTTCTTGCACTATTTAGGGGACATAATTATCATCATAATGAAAACCATCAACATGGGACTAATTTTCGCTCAATGGAAGAGAAGTTTAATCATAGACATGCATCTGTGAGAAATGTGGTTGAGAGAGCATTCGGAGTTTTGAAAAGAAGATTTCACATATTAAGGGGCCCATTGTACGCATATAAGATGGAAGCACAAGCAGAATTTATCATTGCTTGTTGTGCAATAAACAATCTCATTAAGGATTACAATCCCAATGATCCAATTTTTCGTGAATTTGAGGGGATTGGCGAATCAGGGAGCAATGGCGATACGCAATTCACAGAGGTCGACTACTCACGACGTGCAGGTTTGGACTGGAATGCATATCGATTTGCCATTGCACAAGCGATATGGAATGGTCCGTAGAGCATATTGCCAAAGTATGCATTACACCCTTACTTATAGGCTTGTCTAGCCAATTTTTTTGCTTATTGTATGTTTACATTTGGTCATGAAAATGAGGATTGGTGGAATAGTACAACTTTTTTTTCGATTATAAGTATGTTGGTGTAGTAGTTTTTAATTTTCAATTATAAGTATGAATGTAAAGTTGTTTTTTGGATTTAGGTGCACATTTATATAAGTACAAATGTTGATCAGTATCCATAGAAGTTAGCAAAATAATATACATAAACAAATAATGAAATAATTATGTTGTTCCTATTACTGAATAACTTTTGTGATGTGATTCTAGAGTATTGGTATTAATAATTAATTCATGTTATAAATAATAAAGAACATAGAAGGAAAAATCGGAAGTTCTTTAATCACCAATGAAATTAATAATTTAAAAGTCATTTTCAATTAAAAAAAAAATCTCGTGAACAGTAATTATGGGTATTATTCACGAGTATCGGTATTAATCAATTCAGATTTAGAAATATATAATGACATAGAAGAAAAATAATCTCAAGTTCGCATTATCACCAATAACCTTGCGTAACTTAAAAGTATACACGAGAAATTTTTAAAAAAACCATGAACAGTTATTATGTGATACTATTACCGAGGGTCAGGAAAAATTTAATTCAAGTTTAGAAATAATTGATTAACCTATAAATAAAGGACTCAAGTTCATGTAATCACCAATTATGATAGCAATGTAAAAGTAACTTTGATGTGGGGAAGAAAAAAAAAAAAAAAAAAAGGTGAACAGTACTTACGTGGTACTATTCACGAGAATTTGGTATTAATCAAATTCAGTTATAGAAATAAATCATGAACTGCGTCGGAAAGATTCACACTTTTGTATCATCACCAATGATGTTAGTAATTTAAACGTATATTTGATGTGATATTTTTTTATATTAGTAAAAATAAAAATAAAAATTTAAATAAACTCGTAGAATATAATTATGTAGTATTATTCACAAGTAACAGCAATAATTTGATAGAAAGTCCAATTCAGGAAAAAGAAATGAAAATTTAGCAATGCCATACAATATCTTGAAATATATCTTAAAACACATTTCAAAATATATTTTAAGATGAGCTTCCAAACAATATTTCAAAACAACTTTTAAAATACCTTTCAAAATATCTTTCAAAACATATTTCAAAAGGTGATACCATACGGGACCTTCTTTTATCAGCAAATAAGAAAATAACTGATGTGGCATGGTCCGGTCAGATCCAACCCATTTACTTAGGCTCAATTAATCTTGTGCTATAATTAGTTCTTCATTAGAAAACTTCTGACGCAAACCCTATCTCGGCCCAGGGCATTTATAATTGCTTGTTTTAATTATCATAGTATGACTCAATTTTTTTTATCATTCAAAAGAGATTCAAAATTACTCATTAAACTTTTAATGGCACGTAAAAAGATCAATGTACCAAAACAAGCAAACATAAATGGATGAAAGTGGCAAAGTATGGACTAACACATACCCGACTTGAGGACTAAAAGTGCCATCTTTTCATTAACTTGTGATTGAATTTAACAGCTAAAAGGAATAAGATAGATACTTATAACTTGGAGTTCCAGATGAATTATATAGAAGACGAACCTAGTTTGTAGATTTTATAAGAGATAAGAAAATGGAGTGGATTACATTGGGTTTAATTATGGGACAGATAGATATAGAAAATAAACAAATAGTTGGAGTCTATAAAAGTACACTAAATTAACAAATTTTTATAATTTGGTTCTTATTTTCTTTTTTTTTAATGTAATTTACTTATAGACCACAAATAATTATTTTTTAAATATAAAAGAATTGTAAAAGGAACAAAACAAAACAACTCTCTTCTTCCTGCAAACAATTTTAAAAAATAAAATAAAGAAAATAAATATTTTTATTGGTTTTAAAAAGAAATAATTTTTGGTTTTTTTTTTTTTTTTAACAAAAACTTTAAATGTCAAACTCTGAGGCAAGATTAGAAATAAAAATTTGATACATATCATTCACATCTTTTATTGTAATGTAGCATGCACTAAGCACATTTTTCTTTAAAAAAGCATATAAAGAGCGAGCATAGGATCTTATGAAGATAAATGGAGCCTGGATTTATGGAGAACAATCTTGTCATTGGATTTGCAAAGAAGAAACTGGTCATCGGGTTGGATAGAACATAAAGAGATTAGTCGTTAGGGTATATTGAACAATAAAACAATAATCGTTGGGATAAATATAATAGAAAAAAAAACTATTTGTTGGGATGTACTCCCCCTGTCCTCAAAAGAGTGTCGTTGGAGCTTCTAAAAATTTTCCTCAAAAGAGTGTCATTTCACAATTTCCCATACAAAAAGTAAATAAAGTTACATTTTTACCCTTATCTAAATTTTCCCAAAACTAAAAGGAGAGCAAAATTTCATTTTTCAAAAAAGTTTCTCCATCTTTCATTGATTATGCAACCATTAACTAACATCAATAAATATTAGTAAGTGATAGCACTTATTTAAATTTGTTTTGCATTGAAGGAGAATAAACCATTTTTGCCTAAGAAAATTTTTAGGCATCACTTACGCAGGAGAAGCGGCCTGAGGACGCAAGCATTACTTATACAATGGAGAAGCAACCAGTGGACGAAGGCATGACTTACGCGATGGAGAAGCAACCAGTGGACGAAAACAGTAGTACTAATGGAATGGGAGCAAGCAGCAGTAACGCAATGGATGAAGAACAACAGTCTAATAAAATTCATTACGTAGTGGACAATTTGAATTTACCTGCACAATTTGAGTTTGATTTGAATGTTTTTCCCGATGATGAAGGATAGCTCACCTCGGAAGAGAGAATGGATTTTTTTATCCGTGAATGTTTGAAGATTTGGCTTCCTATGCTTTGATGTATCCTGATAAGTTTGTTTTTCATTAGATGATTCACATTCCTGAATTTTTATTTAATTTTATATGTTTATCTTCCATTTGACTTAAGTAAAGGATAATATGTTTAATTCAATTGATGCTTATCTGACATTTCAATCTAAACTTAAAATTATTGGTGTTTATCTTTGCTTTTTCCTGTAACTTTTCTTTACTTAAAATTATTGGTGTTTATATTAGCCTTTTCCTGTAACTTTTTTTTAATTTTATTTGCCATGGAGAATAAAATGTAGTAAAAGATGAGGTGTGAAAAATGTTGGGTTTATGTCCTAAATCCAATTGAATTATGGAATTATAATTTATATTTATTGCCAACGTGTTTTAGGAACCTAAAGGGTCACACACATAAGAATAACTGATTGGGTTAAAATGATATGTTATGGGTTAATTTATTGGATAAATTAACTATAAGGACTTATTGATAAATATCTAATAATGGTTTCCTATTTGTGTTAGGTTTCCTATTCTATTAGGTTTCCTACTGGTAATAGATTTATACCATTCTGATATCTATAAATATAGCCCTAGTTATTGGAATGATACAACAACAACATCTTGTATACAGTGATCTAGCTGTCAATCCTTTGACTGATCAATCCTTTGGAAGGATCCCAATTACGGTTATTCGTGTGGATACCGTTAGAGGCCGGACAATTGTGCGGCTCGTGATCAGTTTCATTTCCATGCATATCGTTCGTGGATCTCCTAAATATTGCTGATGGATTTATTTTCGAGGTAATATCTGATCTGGTACATTATATTATTCATATGATTGCAAAGTGATCTTGGCATGTTCAATCTATATTTATTCCGCTGCGCATAGATTGATTAACTTACAGTGGTATCAGAGCCTACTTTGTTTATCTATGTTTAATATGTTATATTTAATTATCATGGGTGAGAATTATTCATATGTATAATTCTTGATTAAGATTTTGAGAAAACTGATTTTAATTTTAAATCGGTTTTGCCTTTTTGAAAATTAGATTTTCAGAAATTGATTTTTTTTTGAAACCTGAATGTGACGAAATCGATAAAATTCGGACATGATTCTAAACAAATTTCCGGAAACTATTTGATGACAATTGGATTGTTAAGCATATAGAGATTTGGAAAAGTTTGATTTGAATGGTTTCAAAAACAAAGGTCACCGTCTCAGAAAGCAAAAGTAACTTTGTGAAGGTTGCTTATGGTTTGACTTTCGGAAGAAAAGGATAATAAATTTGTTTCGAAAACGATTCCGAGCAATTAATTCCTGTTTGATGGGTTGACGGAATGAGAAAAACCAAATTTTGGTTTCAGTTTTCGGATCTGATTTTGTTCCTTGGTCTTTGCAATTTCTGTTTGGCGATCGCGCCGCTCTGGTTGGACCAGAACGGCGGCGCAGCGCCAAGTCTTTGCCGCGACCAGATCGGACCTGGTTGCACGGCCCAGACTCCACCAGCCCCACATCGTTCCCGGCTATTGCGACGGTGAGACATGGAGGGCGAGGCCAGCATGGTATGGTCACCCGACCAGATCTGTGCTCATCGCCGGAGTTGATGGGGCTTCACTTCACGGTGGTGCTTTGCTTCGCCGGAGAAGAAAAGCTGAGCAGCTCCAACGCCGCTGGTGGGCGACCCAAAAACGGAAAAGGAAGGCGGCGCAAAACGGGAAAGGGGAACCCTTCCCGATTTGCAGGTCAGTTGGGCTAGGATTTTCCCTAGTCCACTGGAGACTTGGGCCGCGGGCCCGCTCTGTTAAAACAAAAGAAAAGAAATTTTTTTTTTTTTGAGGGCTTAAAGTCAGTACCAGAGTCTGGGCCACTCGGCCTAGACATATGAAATTTGTTTTTAAGGCTCAATTTTCTTAAATGGTGCTGGTTTTAAAATTTCAACATGGGGCTGTTTTATTATAATCTAAATGTAATAAACAGCATGGTGATTGAATTTAACAAAAAAAACTTGCGCTTAAGTTCATGACTGGACTGATTTGAATCAGTTTAATAAATTTTTTGCCAAAATTTTAATTATTGGACTGGGTCCAAATTTTCAAATATTATTTGAAAAGATTTAATTATTGGGCTGGATTTTAAAGATTTTAAATCTGATTTTTCTTGTTGTAAAATTATTTTACAAAAGAATTTTAATTATAAAATAAATTAAATTAAGTGTTATATTTTAATTGGATTAAGATATAACTAGTGATTAATTTGATTGTTTTATAATGTTTAAATTTTCTAAATTAGATTTAGAAGATTTCAAAGTATTTCAAATTTAATTTTGGGTTAATTTTAATTTGAAGGACATTTATAAATTTCAATTGGATTGGAATTTAGGAATTTATTGATTTTGGAAATTAATAATTTAAATGTCATCTAATTTCAAGTCAAAATTACTTTTTACATTTATTAAATAATAAGATTGTAATTTTGATTGAAAATCTTGTGAATTTGTCAATTATCAATTGGATTGAGGTATTGACTGTATTTTGGAAACTCGTAAATTTTAAATTGGATTTAAAATTTTGAGAGTTGTTTTTAGAAAAGTTCCATAATTAATTGGATTAATCTTATGGAAAAGGTTCTAAATTAAATTCCAAAATGGTTTTGATTAAATAAAAAAGTGGGAGAAATGAGTCTTAGACCATGAGAGTTTAATTTTAATTTTGGAAATTTTATTTTTAACTCTCGGCCTACTTTATTCAGATTTAATTGAAGAAAAAACCCCCCAATGACTTCTCAAAATAGTTCAAGAATAATGTTATTTCTAATTGGATTAGAAATAAGTATACACATAGATCCATGATTAGATATTAAATATGCTTATGTAATTATTTAATTGTATAATTTAATTACATGTTTATATGCAACATTTAATGAAATATTTGATGTGATAATTTGTTCATTTAATGAGTTATATGATTGCATATGGTATGCCAAATTTGTCAATTATTTATATGTTGCATATAATTGATACAATTTTATAATTGTTTAAAACAAAATCCCTTAAGTTGTTGCCCCATTAACATAGCAGATTATGACATCATTGTTGGAATTAACTTGTTGGGATTCCCCAAGGTTGTTCTGTCCATGATTAATTTTTTGGCTTTTGAGATTGGATCTCAGTAAAATGGATTTAATTATTGAAACATATAGTTTGTTGAGAACCCTCAACATTTTATGTTTTAAGGCAACATATATTAAGTCATAATACCTTCCGTTGTTATAGCTCGGCTAAAATTCTTTCTTCAGATTAACTTGTTGGGATTCCCCAAGGTTAGTTTGACATCGAAATTTGTCGAAACTATGAATGATGGGTTCGAGTTAACAAAAATATATAATTTGTTGGGATTCCTCAAGGTTATATATTTTTGAGGTAAGGGTTAGGTTTCACATAAGATGTGTATACCAGGGTTGGTAACCTAACGATAAGGAGTTGCAAGAGTTGCAATTGATAAAGTGTATCTACCTTGCGAAATTGTTTTGATTTGTTGGGATTCCTCAAGGTCAAATAATTAGTGGGGGTCCTTTTCTCACTAAGAATTATGAGATAATTCTCGAATCAGTATTTAAGGGTTATTGATTTGAACAAATAGTGGGAGCAAAACCAAAATTTATTCGTTATCCATATCTTTTATACTTTGGTTTTGTTAGATGCATAAATAAAATATTTTGATATTTATGTTGTGGAATTATATGAGTATTCTTTTAGAATTTACTAAGTAGATGGCCTCAATTTTCTTGATTATCGGTTGGCATAAATTTTGAGAGTGTCTCTCAATCTAAAGTTATTTGGCTATTTTGATTTTATGGCTAAGATGATGTCTAGACAATTGGAATGTTTATGGTAAGCATTAAGTTTGGAATGGTATAAGATTTATATCAGGAAAACTTTTAATTCTAAATTGTTGACACAGGCAAATGGTTAAATTTTCTTACTTACTTAAGTATCTTAAGTGATACATAGTGAGATTTGAAATTTAATTTGCAATCTTAGCTGGGCAAATGTTCAAATTTTATTTGAATATGCAGTAAATCGTTATTCTTGTATCAGACAAAGAAAAAGATATGATAGTTCAATCCTTTAAAAGGATGTGAGCAATCATTAGTTCAAATAAGCCAAGGTGATTGAAAAATGACTGCAAAAGTTTGTACTTGGAATCAAAGAAATTGTTGAATTTCTTTTGTAGTATAAATGAAATGGATATTTATCTCTCTAATTGAAGTTTAGACCTATGATATATGATATCAAGTTAAATATATATTTGGAATATATATGGTCTAAAATAAGTAGACTGATAAATTAATATGAAATAAATAATTATAGCTAATAAATAAAGCAGGTATTGCAATATTGGCTATGAGAATTATTGTATTTCATTTGAATTTAAAAATCATTGAATGTTTTAGTTGGACTAAAATAATCCTACATCATGTTTATCATGTAAGGATGGATTGACTCATATATAAGTGATTTTATATTGGCAGAGTCCAGTTTTAAACTGTTCCTTAAATTCAATGATTTTATTAATTCTAGAAAAATCAAATTTAAATAACACGGTTTATTTGGTCGTGTGACGATATTTACATATATTCAAATTATATCATTATAATTTGAGACTTTTGGTTTGGAATCAATTGTGATATGTAAATTTCATGCACTAGTTAAATTGACCAAATTACCCTTTTTGGTAAAAGGTAGAAACATTGTAAATTATCTTGACTAATACATCCTATGTATGTAGTTTTATGATAATTTTACTAAATGTGATTTTCTTAATTCATTTTGTCTCAGGTTTACACTTATCTAAGTGTTTTGGGATTTTGATTTGTTCAAAAATGAATTTTGAAAAGTTTGATAAAAGTATTTTTGCAATGACATTGCAATAGTATATACTTTATTCAAGGATGGTGTTATCTAAATAAAATGTGATTTTCTTATAATTTACAAACACTTGATATGTATATATATCTGGTGTTGTATAAATTAAAATCTAATATATTTGATATATTTGATCAGTTATAAGTTATGCAGTTTTCAATCAATCCATTTATGCCATTATACTTATCTCCTACTTGTTATACCATGTTCCAGTCGACAAGTTGATGCCATATGTGAAAAAGGTTAACAGTTAATCAAATTTTGAAAAATGTTTGAGTTAACACATTCACATGCAATGGTTAATTACTATTAGATTGTATTATGACTAAATCTAATCAGTTATCTATTTGTGGGAGTATCCAAATTTGATTTGGTTACAGATATTATTTCAGGAGCCCAAGCTTTATTATGGCAAATTATCTTTCTAGTGTAAATCATTTATTCTAGAAAGGTTAGTGGGAGAAATAATATACAAATGAATTATTAATAACCACAAATTGTAAAATCAACTTATAGAACAACATGTTTAATAACATGATGGTATGGTAGACCTAAATTTTCACATAAAAGGGTGAATCAAGTGGTCTCATGTTATGATCAAAAGATATAAAATTGCATTCGGCTTAATGAATTATATATTATAATTCAATTTTATATCCAATGATCGTAATAAGGTATACAATATAAAAGAAATTTTATATGGATTCTAATATTTTGAGTAAAATTCAAAGCATTTGATTTTGTCAAAATGATTACGAATCTTATGTATACAAATCAATTAGTGGGAGAACAAGCATTTTCCATTACATTGTGTTGGACACATTGTATGCGGAGAAGGAATACCTTTAAAGTAGTATTTATTGGTATGATAGTTCAAGAAAAGTTTTTGAATTATGGAAGCAATATAGACTTTGGAAGTCAAAATCTAGTAACATAGATTGTAAATATTGCTCGATGTACATACACTGGATGCTACGTGTAGCATGCCACTAAATAATATACAATTATTTCCATACAGACTAATGGTTGGATTATATTGGTATATTATCGTATGTAGGCGACTATGTTATGCTCTAATTGTTGCGAACAAATTGAGCAGGTTCAAGTGAGAATCACTTGATGATGATAGTTAAGAATATTATAAATATTTTGGAAATATTATAAAATTATTCTTTTTATCATAGGCCAAACAAACTTAGTCAAACTTTATGCAATTTTATCTTGCGAAGATAAAAGAAATTTGCATACATACTCATTATAATAGTGTTAAATGTTGGAATACTTCTATGCCAAACACTATGACTATTTTACAGCATATGCCATAATACATTAAAGAGTTTTGGAAACTGCTTGGATCTAGTTCTTCATTGAACTTAGCATAAGAATTTCTATTTTAGAAATGGAAATTGAAGTCTCATCAATGATCAAATTATGTATTAGGTATTGTCAATTGATGTTGATCAATGACAGAGTTGATATTCTCTCAAGATAAATTTATTTATTAGTGGACTAAAACAATTATTAGAAATTGATCTTAGTCCAAGTGGGAGAGTTAGTGGGATGGATAAAAACTAATTGGTCTTATCCTTACACTTTGTTTATATATTCAAATTTATGCAAAATTTGATGATATGGAATTATTTATCATTTATCTTATTTGTTTTATTACATTAAGTATATGATAAAGTCCCTAGAATAATATTTGTATGAAAGAAATCATAAGGGTTATGATGATGAGATTCTTTCTATACTTATATATTGTTCTTAAATAATCCCTAGTCATTGTATTAACAAGATGGGACATTGTTAATACGGATAGACTAGCACATTTTATGCTTTCTTCTTAAATGAGGAAATAGTTGATCTCATTGACTATTGTGTGGGACACAAAAGCTAATATGTGGATGCTTGTTAAGAGAACAAGTTCATTGGATTGACCCGTCTAGAGAATTTCATGAGGTGATCTATTTAAGTGCCAATGAAATAAATCTCTACATAATGGTAGTGTAAATAAATCCTTCGACTTGAGATCATAAGTGTATCCAGAGTGTAGATTATATACTTTCACTCTTTTGGTCCTTAACCTTAGTTGGTTATGTGTGCTTTAAGAGTTGAGTATAGTATGAAACATGGATGGAAGTTTATGATCAATAAAGAATTCACCACTTCCAATAGTAGGAAGAGTATATCCAGTTATGGCCACTTGTTGAAGTATAACTTAAAAAGTTTGCGCAAACTAGGAGTGATTTTAGAATAGTTCTAAAATTCAACTTCAGGGAGTTATATTTCGGGAAATAGCAAAGAAACAATTAGCTCATTAAGAGTTGGCACAGATCTTTACTCTTGAACTAATTGGGATATGGTTTGGTGAAAGGATGTTAATTACACGGAATCCGTTCATAGAAAGGTGAAGTCGATCACATGACTTTTTCCTAACACTTGGGTGGTCATGATGCCTGGCTAGAGGCCAATCTTGATCTGTAAATATAAGTAGATTAATTCCAAAATCACATGGCCTATTGTCTTTAGGCCAAGTGGGAGTTTGTTGGGTTTATGTCCTAAAGCCAATTGAATTATGGAATTATAATTTATATTTATTGCCAACGTGTTTTAGGAACCTAAAGGGTCACACACATAAGAATAACTGATTGGGTTAAAATGATATGTTATGGGTTAATTTACTGGATAAATTAACTATAAGGACTTATTGATAAATATCTAATAATGGTTTCCTATTTGTGTTAGGTTTCCTATTCTATTAGGTTTCCTACTGGTAATAGATTTATACCATTCTGTATCTATAAATATAGCCCTAGTCATTGGAATGATACAACAACAACATCTTGTATACAGTGATCTAGCTGTCAATCCTCTGACTGATCAATCCTTTGGAAGGATCCCAATTACGGTTATTCGTGTGGATACCGTTAGAGGCCGGACAATTGTGCGGCTCGTGATCAGTTTCATTTCCATGCATATCGTTCGTGGATCTCCTAAATATTGCTGATGGATTTGTTTTCGAGGTAATATCTGATCTGGTACATTATATTATTCATATGATTGCAAAGTGATCTTGGCATGTTCAATCTATATTTATTCCGCTGCGCATAGATTGATTAACTTACAAAAAAAGAATATGTAATTACTACAACTTCATGTTTTGGATTTTGCAATATGCATTTTTTGTAAAAAAATTTCCATTAATATTACACTCATCGAATTGCTTGCTTCTCTTCTCTTTTTTAATAAAAAATTTGTTAGGGAAATTCTGAATTCATATTCATTGAACTTTTTTTTGCCTTTCAATGCAAAAAGAAGACATTTTGAAGCAAAAACTTCCAGATTGTTTTCTTCGATTGCTGGAAAGCTAAAAACAGAAGGATCCATAGACAATTTGATGGCAAAACTCTAATGTTTTAAGGCCATAACCAGGCTATCTTTTTGCCTTTCAACTACCATTGCAATTACAAAACAGGTTTAGCTCCCAAATACCAAACATCAACCTAAGTTTAGTTCTCTGTACACACGAGCCTGTTAAAACATTATACAAATCATAAGCAACATCCTGCTAAGCCATTGAAGCTAAATCATAAATGCAATTACTGCATCATCTAAATGAGATTGAAATAGAATGATGCCATGAATGGGAATTCACAAAGTTGAACTAATAGCAACGTGAAGCATAGAGAATGGTGATCCTGGTCATCTTCGTTTCTTTACAAGACTCGGTAGCAAATAGTCCCATCAACTATCTCAACAGCCATTCGGTTCATTTTCAACAACACCAATAGGTATGATGATCCATGATGAAACAGCATAACCATAGAAGCCAGTGAATCAAAGTTTTTGGTCCATGATGATATAAGGAGAGAGCTAATCATCGCGCGGGTTTTAGCAAGTGAGTTGAAAGAAGCCCCTCCGCCACTAAAAAAAAAAAGCCAATTTAAAAACCTCTGCACATGTCAAGATCTTGATTTGTAAGTGTTCATCTGAGGTAGAAAATACACACCTAATTTTGAAAGAATTTGGGAATCAATAAAATGATTTCAGATTTGGCGCTTGAAGAATTCTTCGGTAGTAGAAAAAGCAATAAATTTAAGGGAGTAATTAACGGCACAAATTAACAAACCTTAAGATGTAAAAGTGTTTATTACCATTTAATATAGGTAAATAGGTAACTTTCATATTTTCTTCATTTGTGAGCTTTTTCCTCCAGCGACACTCTTTTGAGGACAGAGGGAGTAGACAATAAACTAGTCGTTGACGTATGGGGATAAGATTCGAATATAAAAGGAGGCATTCATTGGATTTACAACATTAAAAAAAAAAACTAGTCAGTTTTATGAATTTCTAGAACATAGAAGAAAATAACCATTGGATTGATAAAAGAAGAAGAAATTAATCATTTGGGATTAATAGATCAATGAAGAAACTAGTCGTTCAGTTTATTAGCAATTATGGATTTTGTTTCTATGCTAATTTGTAAATTCTAATGAGGTGTTCTTAAATTAACTACGTGAGAGTATCAGACTGTGCACATAGCATGCCCATCATTATACTAGTGTGGCACGCATGAAGCACGTTTTTTTCTTTTTAAAAGTATATAGAGAGCGGAGTTAGGATATGATGAAGATAAATGGAGTCCATATTTATCGAGAACGAACGTATAAGGAAGATCAGAGTTAAGATTTGAAAATAAAGGGAGCTAGCTAACTGTTGGATTTACAGATAAGAAACTAGTCATTGGACTGGAATATAGAACATAGAAAAGACTAGTCGTTGGGGCAGATTGAACAGTAAAAAAATACTCCGTAGTTGTTAAGGTAGATATCATAGAGAGGAAAACTATTCGTTGGGATGCCGAGAATAAATTATTCGTTGGGATGCAGAGAATAAACTAATCGTTGAAGTATATAAGATGATGAGTGAAGGTAAAATTTTAAGATGAAGGGAGCCACTAGATTTACAAAGAAAAAACTATTCAATTGTAGGGATAGAACATAAAAGAAAATGACTGTTGGAATGAATAAAAACAAAAAAAAAGGAAGAATAAATTAGCTTTTGGGATTAATAAATCAATGAATAAACTGGCCATTGGGATGGTTAAGGGCCTGTTCTTTATCCCCAAACTCAACCAAGGTTTGTGTTTTTTGGGTTCAAACCCAAACCCAAAACCAAACTCATATTTCTTACTAAGAACTCAAACCCAAAACTAAAACCAATCTTCACCTCACCGCTGCCGACCTCCGCCTCCGCCGCCACTGGCCGCCGTCCGACACCTCTTCTTCTTCTTCTTCTTCTTCTTCTTCTTCTCCTCCTCCTCCTCCTCCTCCTCCTCCTCCTCCTCCTCCTCCTCTTCTTCTTCTTATTTTCTTTAAGGGCATGTTCTTTATGGCAAAACTCAACCCAGGTATGAGTTTTTTTTGGGTTCAAACCCAAAACCAAAACCAAAACCAAACTCATATTTCTTACCAGGAACTCAAACCCAAAACTAAAACCAATCTTCACCTCACCGCCGCCGCCCCAACAGCCGGCGACCTCTGCCTGCAACCGCCACTGCCACCGGCAGCCGCCCGACGCCTCCTCCTCTTCTTCTTCTACGTCCTCCTCTTCCCTCCGCCGCCTTTGCCGGCAAGCTCCTCTTCTTCTTCTTCCTCCTCCTCTTATTCTTCTTCTTTTTCCTCCTCCTCTTCTTCTTCTTCTTCTTCCTCCTCTTCTTCTTTTTCTTCCTCCTCCCTCAAGCTCTCTTTTTTGGTAATTGGAATTTAAAATCGAAACATTAGTTCACATCCCATTCTATTTGGGGATTTGGGGAAATTTAGAATTCAATTCCAAATTGACATGAAACAGAAAAAGAAGAAGAAGAATTGAATTGAATTTATAGGTTTTAGGGTTTAGGGCGGTGGTGAGGCGGCGAAGGGGCGGACCAGGTGGTGGTGGAATATGTGTTTTAAGTTTTGGGCTGAAAACATTGTTTCTTTGTTTTAGGCACAAACCCATTTGGGTTGAGTCCTGGACCATCATGAAGAACAGGCCTTCTTCTTCTTCCCACCTCCACCTCGGCCGCCAACCTCCTCTTCTTCTTCTTCCCGTCGGCGGTGGCCCTCTTCTTCTTCTTTGTGCCTCCAACGCTTCGGCCAGCAACCTCCTCCTACGCCCTCAAGCTCTCTTTTTTGTAATTGGAATTTAAAATTGAAACATGAGTTCACATCCCATTTTGGGGATTTGGGGTCCAAATTATCAAGAAACAAAAAATGCACCTCATTGAACCATAAAATTAAAACACCCAACAAAAATACACCAACCTATTCAAAGAAACCCAAAGCGGAAGAGCAGAAGAAATTCGGTGAATCCTCATAAAGAACTCAAAACCGAAGACAAAATTGATAATATAATCTGAAAAAGGGAAACATTTCCTTCAATTACAAAGCCATCAAAGTCTTGGCGTTTCAATTAACCCAACAAAAATAAACCCAAAGAGTTTGAGAAAATCTTTGTGGGTGTTATCAATTTTTGGTTGAATGAATTTTCAAAAGATTCAAGAAGTCATGGAACCAAAATTTTTCGGAAATGGGAAACCCAAAACCGAATTTAGCCCCTAAATCCTATGAAACCAATCTTTGTGGGTGTTTTTGGTTTTTGGGTGCTTGAATTTTGTGGTTGAAGGAGGTGTTGATAGTTGAAGGTTGGTGGTTATGGAGTTGGATGTGTGGGGGTGGACCAGTGGTGAGGAAGAAGAGAGAAAGAAGAAGAAAAAAAGAAAAATGGAAAATTTGTATTTGCCCCAGAAAATTATTTAAACGCCCCAAATTACCTGTTTTACCTCCAACTCCCAGTAAAATGACCAAAACTGCCAAAAGGAAAACATAAGGGACCAAAACTGCTGAAAGAAAAAGAAAATGGACTAAAATCGCCGCTGGACCAAATGTAAGGGACCAAAACTGCGTGTTCTTAAATTAGTTATCTGTGAGTATCAAACTGTCCACTTTAAATAATAATTTGGCACATATCATGCACATCTTTTATTCTAATGTAGCACACATGCATGAAGCATGTTGTTCTATTTTAGAAGCACATATAAAGCAAATGTAGGATATGATGAAGTAACTGAAGCCTAGATTATAGAGAATGAACCATGGTTGTCTGGCTCGGACCAAACGTTGAATCAGTGAGACCAAGAGTTCGCTCGAATCGAGGGTTCGACCGGTTCGAGCCAGGGGTTAAACCAAATGATGTCATTTATATATATATATATATATATATTAATGATTAACATGCTTTAATTTTATCATTTTTAACATTTAAAATTTTTTTTTCACAACAATTATATATTTTTCCAAAATTTACAACTAAGTTAAACATTAAAATTCATTATTATAAAACCCAATAAGTAAATCAACTATAAAATATTTCTTATTTTCTATTAAAAAATATAAAAAATTATATTACTATATTTTTATTAGACAAAAAAAAAAGATAAAATTTGATGTAAAAAAAATTAAACGTATTTTAAGTTAATACATGAATAAATTAAACAAATTTTAATTGAACATAAACAACTAATAAAAATTATGATAGTATTAATTTTATAAATAATAAGGAATGACAATAAAATTAACATTAGTTTAAATGGTCCAATTAATAGATTGTTAGAGAGTCCATGATTCATTTAAAAATTAGTTAAAACAACAACTTACACAAAAGTTAATAATGGTGTAGTGGTGAGTACTCATATTTTCTACGTGAGTGACCAAAAATCAACTCCCATTGATAGCAAAATTTTGTCCAATTTGAAAAGAAAAAAAAGACCTGGTTTCTCTGGTCCAACCTCGGATTTTGACCAGTTTTGACCAATTTATTACATTTATGATTTGAAAATAAAGGGAGCTAGCCGTTGGAATTACAAAGAAGAAACTAGTCGTTGAATTGGATAAAACATAGAAGAGATTAGTTGCTGGGGTGGAACAATAAAGAAAATATACGCAGGGATAAATATAATAGAAAGAAATTATTCGCTGGGATGTAGAGAATAAACTAGTTCTTGAAATATATAAGAAAATGAGCGGAGGTAAGATTCGAAAATAAAGGGAGACAATATATTTGTAGAGAAGAAACTAGTCAGTTGAATAGATGAAATATAGAAGAAAATGGCCTTTGGAATGAATAATTAACCGTTTAGATAATTAGAAATAATAGATTTTGAATATATGCTACTGAGTAAATTCTTATAAAGTGTTCTTGAATCAGTTAAGTGTGAATACCACTTCAACTAATAAACTGGCACATATGCACATCTTTTATTTTAATGTGGCACGTATGAAGCACGTTTTTTTTTTTTTTTTTTTTTAAAAGAAGATATAGAGAGCAAAGGTAGGATATGATGAAGATAAATCCTAGGTCTATAGAGAACAAACTAGACGTTAGAGTATATAAAGGAAGGAGCACTGGATCAAAAAAAAAAAAAAAAGAAAGAAAAAAAAAGAGGAAGGAGCAAAGTTAAAATTTTAAAATAAAGGGACAAAGAGCTAGCCATTGAATTTACAAAGCAAAAACTAACCGTTGGGCCGGATAGAACATAAAAGTATAGAAGAGACTGAAGGAGCGAAATTAAGATTTGAAAATTAAAGGGCTAGAGCTAACCATTGGATTTACAAAGAAGAAACTAGCCGCTGGGCCAGATAGAACATAGAGTTATAATAGAGACTGAAGGAGCGAAGTTAAGATTTGAAAATTAAAGAACTGAGATAACAGAGAGAACGAAGTGTTCTTAAATTGGAAAGTCTACTGTAGAATCCTGTCAACCTGCACTTTAAATACATAGAAATGTCTAAATAAGGGGAATAAATAAATTTCATTCTAAAAGAAATTGTATGATCACTTTGTTGGGCTAGAGTGAAGTGAGTTCACCCCAATTGGGTTTGTCTTCAACCCACAAGACCACTTTATATATCAACTCACTGATTGTCATTTGAGCCTACTTTTCCATTTAAGCCCAGGTAACCATTTGACTCTCACTTTCTCCCTTTGACCAAAGAAAATGAACTGATCACTCAATTCCTTAGAGAGTGCTGAAGAGAACAGGAATTCGGCTCTGTTCTCTTCATGACAGAATTGAGAAAATTTTGTTTGGGAACTAAAATTTTCTTTGTGGGAGATTTTTTTTTGAGGATTTGGTTAGGAAAGAAAATAAAAAGTGTAATGATTATGTTATTTCTTGAATTTATGTGAAGGAAGATTTAGAGGAAATTTTATATGTTAAAACTTGAATTTAGTAGAAAATGTGTCTGTTTCTTTAGGTAAAATTTGGGAAGAAAAAATTGATGATTTTTCTAAAATAGAATGGAAAAGAACAGAGCCAAATTTGAATGGTAAACTACATTTACATCCCTTGAGTTTTGGAAAAACTACAAATAATCCCCAATAATTATTGAAAACTACAGATAATCCTTCATTTACCTATCTAAATTTTTAGCCAGTAATCCCACTAGATCTAAAATTTGACATGGCACAATGATGTTATAAAAATTTCAATCCCAAATGACAAAAGTATACTTATCTCATCTATAACAAATACCAAAGAAAAAAGAAAAAGGAATGGCTGTGGTGTTGGTGTTGGAGTGGCAGTACCGGTGCCGGGGCCACCACCTCAAATTCATATGTTTTAGTTCTGTGATAATTTCTTAAGAATATTTTGGTCTTTATCATCGGTAATGTGTTTGGTTTTACGTGCTTTCGCTTTTGTAGTGAGATGATTGGGCATTCAAGTGGGTCAGTGGGGCGTTATATGTAGTTTTCAATAATTGAAGGGACTATTTTTAGTTTTTTCAAAACTGAGGAAGTAAATGTAGTTCACCCAAACTTTAATTAATAATGAAAAGAGTTATTTGTTTGATAAACAAATGCGATTATTTGGGGGGATAAAAAGGGAAATAGAAAATTAGCAATAATCAATTTTCCAAATAACACAATCCTTTACTCTATTCTTTTTAATAGGAGAATTCAGTTTAAAAATATATATAATTTTCAATGGGTGGAAATATACAACATCTAAAATAAGTAATTTGTCACCATCTTTTTCATTAATATCCTTACTTCCTAAGGATAAGTGAATTGTGAATCACCTATACTTATATTAGTAAGTGTATAAAAATTAAAAAATACAAAATTGGATACTAATAAAAGAAGATTATTCGACTAATATCTAGACTTTGTAAAAGGTCTACAAAATATGATTTCAAGGCCCTGTCTTCTTTTTTTTCCCAGAAATAAGTAGATTATATTCATAAATTTGAAGGGACCAACATAGATCATTGATTTCATTAACTTTTAAAGTTGTAGGAAAAATACGAGTTCCTGACTTGATAAACCCTAGCATTATACGTTGCTAGTGAAGTATAAATAACTACTAATACTCAAAAAATGTTACAACTGACGTTAAAACTGAACAAAATTGTCCCTAGAAACTTCATATTTGCAACAACATCACACCTTGGGTACTAGATCTATCTTTCTTTTTTCAAAATGGAGGTAAACCCAAACTCATCGGTCACGAACAACACCTCACACTCTTGTTAGATATTCCGTCGGCAATGAAATGTGTCTCTCAACTGGCGTGAGTCTACTTTCCACTGTTTTTTTCCTTTTCTTCTTTTTCTGTTTTTTCAACTTCCGCTTTTTCTCGAGTAGATCTGGTAGGAAAGACGAAACACATTTTCATTATTTGCTTTTTCTACAACTTTCTTCAATAAAAACCTCAGATCTGTAAATATTTACTACTAACAATACCCAAACAACTTCAAAATAGGAGACTAAACACCCTACAAGAAAAGACAAGATCCCTCCATGAAAATGGAGACCAACACCTCAAGGCCTTGTCATGTACTAACAATTATTTCAATATTTCACAAGAGCCTATAAACTATTTTATAACATGCCAGATAAAGAATGGTAAATTACATTTAATTTCTTCAAAAGTTGTTTAAGTTGCTAGGCTCCGTTTGTTTTGATATTTTTTTGAGAAAATTTTCACCTTTTTGAAAAAAATCTTATAAACAAATACTTTCATTTTTTCTTAAATTCAAAATTTGAATTTTAAATTTTCTACTCATATTATTTTAAAAAATAACATCATCATTACCTCTTTTTTACATAATTTTCAATAAAAAAATTTCCTCCAAAAAAAATTTCTCCCCAAAAAAAGAAATTCACTATTTGAGTTATAAAACAAACCGAGAATTTTCTGATTTTGTAAAATTATCAAACAAACTTTTGCAAAATAGACATTTAGCTCTTAAGACTATTTCTTCTGAAATTTGTTTAAATTACTACATTAATCTTGTAGTTTCTTCGGATAAACTTTTGACCAAATAGCCATTCAACAACTAATACCATAACCAATTTAGGGATTTAACCAAACAGTCATTTAAAATAAAGTATTCTCTTATCAGCCAAGAAATTCGATGTATATTTTTTTCATTTATAGGCCATTTTTCAATTATTTACATGTAATAGCTTTTCCTTTTTTTCTTTGAAACATGCAATATTTTTCAAAAAGGGCAATAGCGATACTTAAAAAGCTATACGCGATATTGCAATCCTTGAAATTAATACATTTATTCCCCAAAATAAGCAATATCTGTTTTTCAGTGCTGACAATTCTGTTTTTTTTTTTTTTTTTTAGAAGCAGTCGATACATTAATAGGTAAATTTGATACGCGAGACACCAGAGAATATACACGATATGCGATACTTTAATATATAAACTTCCTCGATATATCAACAGCTACACACGGTAATGTTATTTATGTTTAATCAAATGAGGCTCTGTCTGATCAAGACTCAAGACTTCAATTGGTAATGTCACCAAATCATACGGTTCATTTACTATTTTTTGGAATCCATATGGTTCATTAGTAATTTAAGATAAATTTGAAAAAAGAGCAATTATAATTTACCCCCACCAACCCACCCAAAAAAAAAAAAGAAGAAAGAAAACACAGTCAAGAGAATGAGAGAGATTCAAGCCTTTGTTAAACATGACCAACAACCACTCAAAACCTCATTAAACGCTTAAACGCAAAAATCTAAAGGAAGATATATAAACATGAAAAATGCTTTCTGAATTGGACGAAACAAATTTAAGGAAACTGCTACTTCTCCTTCCTTAAAAACTTACAGCCTAGTCGGCGGGTAAAAACCGTGGAAAGAGTCGGCTGAACAGAATTAAACCACAGTTTCCTCCACAAATCTCTTTCCCAAACAAAAACAAATAAAAATTATAAAATAAAATAAAAAAAAGAAGGAAAGTAAGGAAATTACAGCCTTCTCCAGCAACCTCTTCCTTATTTGTTTCCATCCGGAAAGATTATACAAATCCAAAACCAACACGGACGGACAGACAACCCTAATGAAATTCGATTTTCGCCACCTATATAATCCTCATCTGCTTTGATCATTGTTTTTCACGCTCATCCCTTGTTAGAAAATCGCCTCCGGAGGAAACACTTTTCGTTTCTCCGCTCATCTCGATTGATTTTCCGGTCAATTTTACGATTGGGGGTTCTGTGTTTTCCGTCTGTTTCTTCCTCAAAGTTTCGATCTTTTTTCTTCGATTTTCCCCTGTTATTGTTTCGTGGGTTTTTGTGAATGGTGGAAATCTCTAGCGATTGGTTAATGATCTCCCTTGTCCATTCAAGAAGGGGGATCTCTTCTTCTTCATTGACATCGTTCTATTTCGGCTTTGGATTCTGCAAGGGCTGGTACTATCGCTGCCTAGGAGTCGACCCTTAGAAAGGATTCTAGAACCGTCCTGTGTTTTCTTTCGGTTGATTTTTTTTCTTCTCTCTTTTTCAAGTTTTCATCCATAGCCCTTGAATTATTTCCGATTAGTTTCCTTTTCGCAAGATCCTTTAGAATTTTTCTGGGTTCATTAGATTTTTGGAAAAAAAAGAAAGATTATTAAAGACTTATGAAGATGTTGCTGCAAAAGAAGAAGAATAACCAGGCGGCGGCGGCCAAGGGGAATAGGCTTTTGATCAGCATTAACGTGCTGGGATCCGCCGGCCCGATCCGTTTCGTGGTGAACGAAGGGGAACTTGTGGCTGCTGTCATCGACACGGCTTTGAAATGCTACGCACGTGAGGGTCGCCTTCCTGTTCTTGGCACTGATCTTGACAATTTCGTGCTTTATTGCCCCTGCGCTTCTGCAGAAGGTAAGGAACCATATATAATTTCTTTCTTTTGTATCAAAAGATGCCACATTTATTATGGTCTGAGAAAATTGATTGTTGAATGTTGGACAAGGCTTTTGTGGAGGGGTGTTGGCTTTTGGGTTTGTTTCTTTTTGCAATTAGGCATTTTTGCCCGATTTGGTATATGGGTTTTAGCTCGGATTTCTTTCTGGTCTGCAACTAAACCTTAAAAATGACAATTTTGGCATCAGCATTCTGCTGGGATTTGGGATTCTGGTTTTGCTCTGCTTTTTGTTGACTGATGTTCATTTTTATTTTTCTCTCTCTTTTGGCAGCTTTGAGTCCATGGGAGACGATTGGGTCACTTGGATTTCGTAATTTTATGCTTTGCAAGAAACCAGAGCTTCAGAAGACCAGTGATGATGGAAAGCAAGTTTCTTCAACAACCATAACCAGGAAGGCCACTGGAACTTGGAAGTCGTGGTTTAATAAATCACTCAATCTGAAGGTTATTTCTCACTGAAAATGGAATTGAATGAAGCCAATGAATCTCAAAGAAGGTTATATTTCTCACTGGGTTGAAGTTGTAGCAACAACTGCAGTTGATCCAAGAACTGATGCTGCTGGATTTTCAAGATTTTCCAGCTGTTTTAGTTATCTTAGGAGTTTGTTTTTTCAGTTGGTTTTATGGCATTTTAAAATAAGGGCAAGCCATTGTTGTGGTGGTTCTTGCCTTGAATTTTTATCTAGTTTTTGTAGCTTTTTATAATATCGTGTGTTTCATTCCTTTTTTCCAGATCAGCACTTGGTTGCTGATCCTTGAAGTTTAAACTGTCGGTTGTTTTCTTTGTTAATGAATAAATTTGGAAATTTATGAATAATTTGGGGAGTTTGTGGTGATTTTGTTATGTGACAAGGTTCTATGTTGTAAAGTTCTTTAAGCTTCAAAAGATCAATTGAAAGCAGAAGGTTCATTTTAGCCCTTGTATGGACTACACAAATGCCAAATAAGTTTCTTAGCTTTATTGTGGGACTTATTGGATAAGCCTCCTACCTTATATTTGGACAAGTCTCGGAGGTTATATTTAATGTAACGGGGTTCATTTGGAAAAGCCTCCAAGGTCATATTTTATGTCTAAATATACATTAACAGAGAGAGGTTAATTTGGATATGCCCTCAACTTAATATTTTATGTATAAATGTACACTAGTGGAACGGAAAGGAGATATTTTACATATAAATGTACAATATTTTATGTATAAATGTACACTAGTGGAACGGAAAGGAGATATTTTACATATAAATGTACATTAATGGAGATTGGTTAAATGCACTATCAAGGGCTAAAATAGACATTTGCCAAGTCTTAAAAAAACAGAAGAAAAAATGTTGAGACAAATGTTCTTGAAGATGTAAGAATGTGAATGCCTGCACAAAGTTCAGATTTCAGAAGAGGATGCACACAAGTGCAACATGCTCCTTCTTGACTTCTGGTGCCATAATTAACCTTTTGTGGGCCCGAGTCGTGTTTCAGAATTCAGAAGGTCATTTTCGAACCTTTGGGGATCATCATTGCTCTGAAACCATAATTTTGAACAATTTAGAATAATAATGGACGCATTTTCAGTGAAAAGTAGCCAAAGAATCATCCTAGAATCTCTTCACTCTAACATAAGACTTGATAACATTAATTTTTCACAATGTGTATTTTATTCTTCACAATAATTTTTCACTTACTTGTGTAACATCTTACATGTTATAGTTATGAATGAAAACATGCATTTTGTGTTTAGTTTTTAATAAATTGTGCATTGCACGTAACATTTAATGTATCGATTATTGAGTTTTGTTTCTAACGTATGGAGTGTAGTTATCGATGTTTGTGATTAGATTAAAACAACAATTTAAGAATTGAAATATCGCATGTTAAACCGTTGGACACACGTGAATCTCCTATATTTTTAATGTAAAGCTTCTTTAAGACACCCCAAAATATTTTTGAATAATTGACCTGCCAATCGTTTAATCGGTTGTTTGAAAAGAAAAAAAATATTAATAAATCGTCCCAATATAAAATGTTAATGTCATTTACTTTGTAGGGTCAATGGTATTTGCTTCATATTCAAGGATGAACGTTTCTTGATTCATACCCAACGAGCATAGTTAAAATATTGCAAATTATTAAAAGGGTTTGTTGAAATAGTTCCATTCAACACTTTCCAGCTCAAAAAAATGCCTTTCTCAACTCAAATTGTTGCAGAGACCACTCCTTTGAAACTATTGGAGTTCAAATGTATATAGTATTATTCCCATATCCCACAGGTTGGGAATCCTTGAATACATTAATTAGGAGCGTTTTGGAATTGCATTCCATATCCACCTCTATTAAAGAATAAGATTCCAATTGCCATGACTAAATTAAGAGCAATGGATGGAGTTGGAGAGGTCAAAACTCATTGCGTGGGAATAATTAAGCGATTCCAGTTTTCAATGCTTATTTCGTCCTATTAAAATAGTCGTGTTTCAAAATCTATCTTTATTTGAATAGAACAGTTTTGTTTTTCTTTGTTTTTAACTTATGATACATTAATTCACAAATATAATTATGTGCGGATGGAAATTGACTCATCTTTGAAAAGTATAGATATAAGTGAAAAATAACGATAAATTACTTATGGTTGACAATTCGTGTCATGTCCGGATTGGCAAGTGCCCATGTCGACACTCTAATCATAATTTTACCTATTTAATTATTCGTGTCAACATTTCTAACACCTTGATTATTCGTGCCAACATTCACAACTTTGACCTGTTGCGTTATACTAAAAATGATTCGTATTTGTGTTCACAAGTTTGAATTGACTTGCGAATTCACGTGTCAACATTCTCAATATTAACTTACCCGTTCAATAATTTATGCCAATATTCCAATTCTAATCCGTTTATATTGTGTCTAGATAAAAAATATTTATTTTATATAATGTATTATAAAACTGATAAATCATTTTCAAATTAAGACGGCATACCAATGTTTACTTGGTGGTCAAGGTGGGAGAGCGGTAAAGCAATGGTGATTGTTTAGGCTGAAATTCTGTTCACACGCTCACACGGCATATGTTTTGTCTTTGTGGTTCTCCTCTCCTCATCGGGTATATTTTTCTTGTGACGTAATTGACCAAATAAAATAAAATAAAATAATAAGCACTACTTTCGAAGAAAATTAATTGGAAAAGAAAAAACATTGATAGGCTGTTCTGTGTTGCGTCTGATCTTATTAATGTTCCTGGAGAAGTTAAGTTCAGCTGAGCTAATTTAAGGGCCGATGGTGGTGGTGGTGGTCAATCATTATTCATTATAGACTAGGCACATGCTCTAGCTGCTACATTTATTAGGGTTCTTCTGTTTGTTTCTCCAATTGGACCAATCATTTACTTTATTTTCGCTCCCTAAATTTGGGTAGTTGATTTTATTTGATCCTTTATTTTGAAAATTAAAAGTCAATTTAGTCTCTAATTAGTCACGATTCTCAATTTTTGGCTGTCTTTCGTTGTAATTAGACCAAATTTAGTAATTGATAATTATATTTCTCTAACTGTACCTTGGAACAGATACGGTTGAGCTGCAAGTAAGTTGTTTGGTCATGTAATTTGGAGTAAGTTCTCGGTCATGTAATCTTGACTACAATAATAGTCGTGTAATTTTGAATGGTTAGTAGGTCTTTATTAACATAACTCAAACACTTGCAAGAGTCGTTCACGTAATCTAGAGCTATAACTAAGTTCTCAGTCACGTAATTTTAAGCAGTGAAGAGGTCTTGGGTAATATAACTCAAACACTTGCAGGAGTCGTTCACGCAACCTTGCGCTGCAAGTAAGTTTTCGGTCACGTAATATAGAGTAAGTTCTCGGTCATTAAATCTCGAACTGCAATTAAGTTATCGGTCATGTAACTTCAAGCGGTGAGTAGGTCTTTGGTAACATAACTCAAACACTTGCAAGAGTGGTTCACGTAACCTTGCGCTGCAAGTAAGTTCTCGATCACGTAATTTTGAATTAGTTTTCGGTCACGTAATTTCAGGCAACGAATTGGTCTTTGGTAATTACATAATTCGAACTATTATCTTTCTTTGGTAACATATCTCGAACCCTAGCAAAAAGGGAAAAGAGAAGCTCCTCCAAAATTTCCAATGTTTAAGTAGGTATTATTCTCAACACAAATTTTCAGTTTACAAACCTTTTCAAAACATATAGAGGCATACTATATGCAGTAACCGTTTTACTAAACGCAGTAACATTCCCCTGTGAAAAGTCTATTTTACCCTTAAGTATTAAAAAAAAAAATTTCATAAAATTTCACACTATTCACAGGAACATTGGGAAAATACCGCCATTTGTGGGCGGTATTGGCGGTATTTTCCCAGAAAATACCGCCAACAGTGGGCGGTATTCCTGGGCGGTATACCGCCCACTTTGGGCGGTATTTTCAGTGAAAATATCGCCCAAAGTAAGCGGTATTCCTGAAAATACCGCCCTTTGTGAGTGGTATTTTCGCAAAATTTTATCTCGTTTTGAAAAAATGTGTAGGTTATTTACATATCGTGTAATATAAATCGTACTCGTAACTATAAAATCAAATGTTGTGCGGTATTTTTTTTTTATATATAAAGGGTAAAATAGACTTTTCATAAGGGAATGTTATTGCGAATAGTAAAACGGTTACTGTGTATAACAATTTCGAACATATAACTCTACTTCTTCCAGACCCTTTATGAGTCGAACCGGTACCTCGTCTTATCTGAAATTCCCTTATTACCCCCAATCTCTAGTGCTCTTTCTGGGCTGATGGCATTTGGGTTAGGTAATACACTCCCATGGTTCATCACGAATCAAATATGATAACCAACCATAGAAATAAATAAATAAAATTATCTGAAAACATATGTTCAGTTTTGTCATGTATGTGTTATTTGTTTTGTCAAAATTGATTTGATCATTTCGAAATAAGGACCGACTATTTTTAGTTGTTTATTCGAAAAAAAAGGGACAAAAAAACAAAATATAAGAAAAGTTAAGTGATTAGTTAAATAAGTTAACCAAATATTAAATACAAGTTTGAATCTTACCTCATCTATATGACTAAGGGATATTTAATTGAATTTTTGGGGAAATTATTTATTTATTTATTTTAACAGACTACTTGGCTAGCCCACATAGCTTGAAAAAAAAAAAAAAAAACAAAAAAAACGTGAAGACTTTTGAGTTTGAAGGACCATTACAAACTGAGCAACTTGCAAAGCCAAATCAAATTGTTTTGAAATTAAAGAGCATTTTTTAATTTCAAAAAAGTTTCTTGCTTTTTTCAATCCTTATTGTGTGTGTGCTCTTTGAAATTAATTAAAGCACTTCTTTCCAAAAATATTTTCATGTTTTTCAATTTTCAAAAATATTTACATTAGAGTAAAGTACATTTACTACCAAAACCCTCTAAAATTTTGAAAATTATTGTTGTTCCCTTGATTAGGGATCTGCTTGGTGTTGCTATCGAAATATATGAACTTACCATTTAATTGGCAAAAAAATTTGCTTAAAAAAGAGTAAAGAAATGCATAAAACAAAAAACACTCAAATGAGGAATAGAGCAAATGTGCATTTTTCTCATTAACGTTTTGTTCAAAGTCTTACTTTGCCATTAACATTTATTTGAGTCCAAAATTATCATAAGTATTTTTAAAAGTGATCCAATTTTTTCACTCTCCTAAATAGAATTGTAATATAAGACAACCCTGGTTAAAATTGATGACTTGACCCTATTCTTGCGCTCGCACGCCCACACGCGCGCACACATATATATATATATATATACTTACATCAATATTTTCGTTCAGACTTCTAGTCATGAAGACGCTTAATTAAGGGGAGCAGTGAAAATTTCAAAGATCTTTAGGGGTATTTGATAGTTTCGCAAAATCTCACGGGAGTAAATCGTAATTCACACAAAATATTATTCTAGAAGGTTTAAAAAAACAAATTAAATTCCATCACAACATATAAAGTTGTGGGGACCAAAAGGTAGTTTTCTCCTAGATTATGACTTACCAACCAGCAACCTTTTTTTAAAGCGTACCATCAAATATAGGCACATGTTTTTGATACGTACATTGTCTTGTACTTATATCTTCTCTAACATTTTCCAGATTCAAGGCACTTACCATTGCCAGACGCAAATCAATCTTCACGTGTATCCGAGCTGGCAATTGAGGACTTTGATCTAAAAGCTCTCAATAATTTGACAAATTAAACCTCAAAACAATCTAATCATTTGGTTATCTAGCCAGTTAAAAAGTTAAGCGGAAATAGAAATGGTAGGAATGGTCGAATGAATGTGATTTCAGGGAATGAAATTCTTGCGTTTGGATAATATAAATGTGAAAGTAAATTGATCGCTTACGTAATCGAATTTCATCAATTCGATTTCATAATGGAAATCAAACATGATATTCTGTAAAATTAAACATGAAAATAAGAAACTGATAACAATTTTCATTATTTTATAACATTTCTCAAACGATTCAAAAAATCTAAAGTTCCCATAAAAAATTACCATTTCAAATTCGAATAAGGCATATTCTTCATTCTCGTTTGCATTCACACGTGCCAAATGCATATTAGGGATAAAAGGTTCTACTATGATGACTATATGTAATTATTTTTCTTTTCGAAATTTTAAATTACTCAAGAAATGGATTAAACTTTTCCTATTTCCAAGTTTTCAGAACCATTAAGCGGTAATTATAAATATAATTTAAAGAGTACATAAAAATCAGAGTAAATTTTATTTTTGGTCCCCACATGTGTCATTTTAATTAAAACTAACTCTTTGGTTCTTAAGTTTTACAAATTGAACATTTTGGTCTCCGACATGTGCTCTTTTAATTGTTTTAATTTTTAACATTTGAAATCAACTTTTTTGAGCCCTAATTTTTATAAATTGAATATTTTTATTCCCCATAGTCTAAATCTAACTGAAATTGTTAAATATGTATACTGACACTTACATACCAACATAATCAAGGGCATTGTTTTTCTAAATTTTTGTTAAGTGTTTAAATGGCAGATAAATACTTGTCCTTGATTGTAATAGTCATACAAGCCTCGATATACATATATAACATATTATGTTCTACTCACACAATGGAGGACCAACATGTACAATTTGTAAGTGTTAGGGACCAAAAGAGTTGGTTTTAAATGTTATGAACCGAAATGTTAAGTTTATAAAAATTAGAGAAAAAAAAATTAATTTCAAATATTAGGGACCAAAACAGTTAAACGGACATATGTTGGGGACCAAAATTAGAGTTACTATGAAAATTAAGGACTGCCTAGCATTACATAAACCTCCACAAATTTGGTTGAAATTAAATGTTTGGAATATCTGGAACGAAGAATGCGTGGTCCTAAATATCAAAAATTGATCTTTGGTCCCCAACACTTTCAATGCAGTATAATCCTTGGTACCAATTTTCAGACAAGTTAGCTGTGTCATTCTTTTTTTTTTATTTATTATTTTAAAAAAAATTTAGTTAGTTGTGTCATTCCTTTTTTTTATTATTATTCAAAATGTATACATATATTTACGTTATTAATATAACTTTTTTTACATTTTAAGTGCATTACAAAATGCTGTCTATCTAATTCAAAGTATGTATTTACCAATTCATTTTGGGCTTATACTCCCCTGTCTCAGTATATTTCAAAAAATAATTTTATCGTAATAAAAAAAATTATGTTTTTATTATTTATTTTTTAACTTTTTATAGTCTTACTAACATAATTATGTGTAGTTTATTATTTATTCGCAATTAAAAAGTCAAGACATGAATTTGACAAAATACATATTTTAGGTGTCATACTTTTAAATCCATAAACAAATTGTATATTTTTAAAACGGGATTCTTTCGTTAGGACGGAATATATAAATACATAGCTCTAATCTAGCAGGACTTATTTTTTACTACAAATAAATTTCATATTTCATTGCTCAAAAGTAAATAACAAATACAACTGTGAATAATTTGATCGGATAATAATCAGATACAAACTGTTAAAAATATACACTGAGTCAAATCTTTACAATTTTAAACAAGTAGTAATCCATATTAGTCCTAACTAGAAGAATGAAAAATCTCATTGCGCTCGACAAATTTGGTACCAAAATCTGACATGAAATTAGTATCATCTAAAAAAGAAAATTACAATTAATTTCGTTTTCTTTACTCTATTCAGCTACTAGCCCCAACTTTAATTATAACCACAATAATTAATTAGGAGTATATTGGGCAACAAACATTCGCATATTCCCCCCCAATTTATGGCTAGATGCTTGTTTAATTAGTTATAGCTGCCACAAATCATTGGGAAAATAAAGAATTATTAGTTTATTGAGGGGCCTAAGTCCAAAATTTGTTCCTTGCTTTAGATAAGTTAGGCTTCGTATACAGTGTCTTATTGCCGTTCACCAAACGCTTGACCAGAAAGAGCCACGATACTCCAATAGCAAATAATAAACTCATTACGAGTAGGTTTAATTTTACTTTTCGCCCTAAAATTTTACACTATTGTCTATTTGACCCCTCATATTTTTCAACACATATACTTCGATTTCTAAATTGATATTGTGATCTTGTGAAATAAAACTTTTACCCATACTGTTGTCCTCGGCAGTGTGCTTTTGCGAGGGCAATCATGTCAATTTACGGGCCAAAGGGTATGTTTTGAAATTATGTTGACAATGATGTCAAAATTTAGGTCAGTATCACTTATATATAGTAATTAAACCTTATACTATTGTAGATGAATAGCATTATACTCACCTTATTGATTCACTTATATAATACGGGGGCCACCGCATATCGATTTTACTACTGAAAATATCACTTGGTGTTATAAAAATATGTATATTGAAGCTTTAAATCAATTCCGTATTGAGTTTAATATTTGATATATTATTTTTAACTGATGATGTATCTTGATTATGAGTTTAGTCTATGATATAATGTTTTTAATTTAGACTCTAATGTATCACTTATTGAATACTCCGTGTAATTTATATTGTGTTGCTTTTAGCTGTTGATATATCACCATTATATATATTAAAACAAGTAACTTCATCCGTTTCGTTAGAAAAGTCCAATTTATAATACTGAAAATAATAATGTAAAATGAACTCTTATAATCGAATAGATCGAGAGACTATAAATATAACGCTTATATCGATTTTAGACACAAGCACCGTCGTTAAATTGTCGGACAGTCAAACAAAAGACTCGATCGCGTCAAAAGAAATATAAAATTTCGAAGGAGAAATATCAAAACCCACATTATAAATTTGATATCATATACAAAAAAAAAACACTGAGAGCTGATGGAAGTCAAATCAGTAGTGGGGACCGTTTGTTATTATATTCCTGTCCGCATGAAAAACGGGAAAGTTCGAACAAAGTGCTCATATACATGCATCTAGTTTTATTAATTTTCTTTTTAAGAAATTAATTATTAATTTGTTATAATTTTATAAATAATTCCAAAAAGATTCTTGGAGTTATAAATTACTCGTATACTGGAACGAATTAGTGACTTAACAAATGTGATAAATAACGGACCACCCAAATATCATGTGTTCAATTTTTACCTATGTCAATTGGCAAGACTTGAATTATAATGATGAAATAAAAAAAAAAAAATACTCGTATATTAGGTCATTTTCAGCTACCAAATTACAGCACGCAACTATGTTCAAAGTGAGGGGACAAAGAAGGGGTTTGTTCTTTTTGTTTCGTTTTGAAAATGGTTTTGGTTTCAACAGTAAATTTAATATATTTTAATCATATTTCAACATTTTCAATACAATTTTTTACTATTCATCATCTACTTTTCACATTTTTAATACATTTTTTATATTATAAAATTATTTTCCAAAACTTGTTTTCAAAACCGTTTTCAAAACTCCCAAAAAGAACTATAAATTTGAGAAAGTATGAGCTTAATTAAGGGTTTTTGAGTCTTTCTATCTAATTTTTAAATTATTTATTTTTAAATAAATAATTAACTGCACTTATTAATAAATAAGTAAAAATTGTGTATTCTTTATTAGTATCAAAAGTTCCACGTCGCTTAGTAAAAAAAATTTCTATATATTTTTTAGCTCAAAACCTTATAATTTAGTGTCTAAAATTTGTACTAATATGTTATAATATAATAATAATTTATGTTATAATTTGAATAGTCTATACATAACAAAACCTATATAAATCTAAACTTAACAAAATTACAAAAATCGTTAAGCTAGCGATGAATATTATTGGGGATCTCATCACATTGTCTCTCCTCACAAATTCGAGTCAATTTGGATTTTTTCTCCAAATATTTATTTTGGCCCCATATAAATACCCTAATAAATCAAAAAAATTTGAAATTCCCAAGTATAGAAAAGGAAGTTGGGAAGTTCGTTTTCTTCAAAAAAAAATTTAAAAAAAATGTATTAAAAAAATTAATTTTTGATGAAAACGAATCAGGGTGATTTGTTTTCTGATTCGTTTTCATCAAAAAAATAAAAATTCTCCCATAATGGGATTTTACTAACTTTCGTTAGAAACGAAGTCGTGGATTTCGTTTTCCTCTGAAAACGAATTCCCCGACTTTGTTTCTCATGGGAAAATTTAAAAGAAAATAGAAATGAATTCATTTTTAAAGAGAAACGAGTTCGCAGAAATCTTTTTTAAGAAAAACAAATTCCACGAATTCGTTTCTGAAGGGAAATTTAAACAAAAAAAAAAATTGGGAATTCAGCGAATTTGTTTTCAAGAGGAAACATCAATATCGGTGTAATGTAACTCCTCTTTGGGAGAAACGAATTTTTGAGTTTCGTTTCTAACGGAATTTATTATTTTTCAAACATAAATATGTGACTAAATTTTCAAATATAAATGAATTTCCCAAATTCTTTTTACGGAGATTTTATGTATTTCAAAAATGTCGTAACTTACTTCCTCTAAAAAAATTATCTATTCCAAAATAATTATTTAGTTATTTATTAAATTTGTTTTAAAATAATTATTTAACTAAAATTATTTTAGTTATTTTAAAAATCATTTTATTCAGAAAACGATTTCACTGAATACGTTTTCAGAAGAAAACGAATTTTCAAAGGAAACCGAATCCGGTGAATTCGTTTTCTCTGTGGATTCGTTTTCTGAAGAAAAGTGAATTCGTTTTCTCGGTGAGTCACTGAATTTGTGACAAAATTTGAAGTGGAATATCACAAGGCTACAACATCTAAATAGTTCATGAGATTTGATTTTGTAACCAACCCCCCTACGATAGTCTCCATCAAACTTATTATTGGTAGCTAATTAGCAAGACCAAACCGATCAGCAACATTCATGAATCAACCTATTGCATAACAAAATACACCACAAGTCATATTTTCCCACAACAATTTGGCATTGTTTAATGGTAGACGCTTCTCCCATATCCCACTTCTCAACAGTAATTGATACAATTCCGTCTTTCGATTTCCAACCCCACCTAAAGTGCCAATCACATTCGTACGGAGAAATAATGAAGTTTCTTATCAGACCGTTTGATAGTTTGACAATGATATTTACGTCTCTAATATTTCCTAATATCGATATATGTCATTTATGTGGGTTTTTATCAGTAGACGATGGATTATATTTTAAAATTGATATGCGCATTTTCTTCACTCTAAATGATATTTTCCGTATTCCTAAAATCGATAAATACACTACAACACAATCCCTATTGTTTTAAATAATACATCAATAGTTAAAAAATAATATATTAGAAGCTAAACTCAATTAGTTAGTTATACATCGACAAAATTCAACATATGATACATCAGATGCTAAGATCACATATACGTGTGATAAAATAGCAGTGAAAAGCAATAAGTCCTATGTTAAACTCAATATTTTATATATCTGAGTCTGAAATTAATGTTCGATACATCATAAATTAAACTAATTATAGCATCAGTAATTAAAAGCAATACATATGCTAGACTAAATTATACATAGTATGTTAAACTTAACATGCGATACTCGTTTTATACGACATGGGGGCGGGTGGGCGTGACAGCAAAGCACATGGTGATTAACTCCTTGATTGGGTAGTTATCGTACGGTCTCGTGGCAGGCTGGCCGCCACTCTAGTCTTGACTCTTCACTTTTCCAAGACGTTCTTCGTTTCTGTTTGCGATCTCATCTTATAATGGAATATCCCTATCGGATGATACCTTATACTTGGTGGGTTATATAAGTCAATTGAGGTAGCTAGCTTATAATCACTTTTAATAAAATAATACTTACGTTGTATTCGATCAGTAGTTTGTTTGATCGGCTATCGTCGTCGTTATTCGAAGCTGGGAAACCAAACAAAAGACCGATCTGCAAACGACTATGTTTTTATTTTAAGAGTAAGGACTAGATAAGTATGCGTTTCCACGTATTTTCCATAGAGATTATTTTGGCTGACGCGTGGAATTTGTTGTCCGAGACTCATTGGCAACCCAGAATTGAATGATTACGTGCTTCAAACTTGAAAATTTTGGCCGCCCCCCTCTCCCCTCTTGTGATCGACGCTTGTTTGTTCTTGAGTTTTGATTCCTTGTATACATTTGATAGGGTATTAAACGAAATTCACACTTCGTTTCTTTGTGGTTTAAAGTTTTTGGGTATTTTTGTCTTGTGGATTGGGTTAGAAATAGACAATTTGTATCGTGTTTATATTGATATTTAAAAGCTTAAAAAAAAAAAAAAAGAGGAAAAAACACATGCGTGTATAATAGAGGTACTCATACTTATGAATCGGTTTACAAAAGACTTTTAATTTTTTTAGAATTGTTATTTGCAGTGACAATTTTACTATTTGCAGTAATATTTTTCTGTGAAAAATCTATAATGCCCCTTAAGTTTTTAAAAAAAATAAAAAAATCATTTTCAATCTAATTATGGCCTATAGTCACGAGGACAATCTATATTACACAGTAAATAAATAATCTATACATTTTTTGTACGTAAAATTGGTTTTTTAACCAAAAAAAAGAACAATCTATACATTTTTCATGTTGGATTGGGTTTCTTCCAAAATACAGCTCAAAGTGGGTGGTATTTTAGATCAAATTTTGATCCTTGGGCGGTATTTTGACCCAAAATACTGCCCACTTTTGGGCAGTATTTTGGTAATGTTCCTGCTAATAGGGGGCGGGATTTTGGAATATATTTTTGTCAATGACGAGATTTCTGGCAAAATATTTTTGTCAATCTCGGGCCAGACATGGTTTTTTTTTTGTTAACAAACAAACTTTACGTAAAAAAATGTATAGATTGTTTACTTACCGTGTAATACGAGAAATATAAAAAAGAAAATTTTTTTTTAGCTAAAGGGCAAACTTGACTTTTCACAGAAAAATATTACTGCAAATAGTAAAATTGTCACTGCAAATAGTATGCCCCATTTGTTTTAGAGACCACCTTATTTATATGTATGATGTTCGTTTCATGTCGTATTAAAAATTATTAGTGTATAATTTACTTGTTGATATCTTGAAATTTAATTTAACTAGTTCAATAATTCGTATTATTTTATGAAACTATTTAGCTAGCAAATTTCATAAGACTCTCAAATATAATTGGTTTATATAGTGTTCGATTTATGTAGTATTTTCTCTCTTCCATTAGAAGAGTCTACTTTGACTATTGTACAACTTATTACGGATATCAAGGTATAGCATCTAAAATAGCTAATTTAACACTATTTGTTCTATTCATATCCTTACTTATTAAGTATGAGCACTACCACAGAAAACGTTAATGGAGGCGCTCAATTGGAGGCGGGTTTCATGGAACCCGCCTCCAATATAGACAATTCGTGAACCCGCCCCCAAAAGATGTGAGAGTAATTTGCATATCACATTGGAGGTAGGTTTTCTAGCACCCGCCTCCAAAAATGACCATCATTGGAGGCGGGTTCTCCAGTAATCGACATTGGAGGCTGGTTTTCCAGCACCCGCCTCCAATATATTACTTCACAATGGAGATGGGTTCTCCAGTAATCGATATTTTTTGGGGGCGGGTTCTAGCAAAACACGCCTCCATTATCAAGTAACACACAATGGAGGCGGGTCTCCCAAAATTTCTCCAAAAATTTGGAGAAGTTAGTTGCGGGCTATGAATTACAAATTCTAAGTTTGATCCACTAAAACCTCATAGATCTGGAAAAAAGGTAGCATCTTTTAGATGGGTCTTTGGGTTCGGTGGTAGATTTGGTGGATTTCCTCTCCATCCCGATTTGGGGTCTTCCCGATTTGGAGTCATCTTCGATTTGGAGTCATCTTCGATTTGGGGTCATCTTTGATTCGTGGTTTCAATGTCGGGAGGAATCTGGTATAACCGGGCTGGTCAACGATGGCGATTGGAAGTCCAAACCGGCGGCTCTTACGGCGATGCTAGAAATTTTCGAAGCTGGTCAACGAAGAAATCCGTGATTGGGCATGTTTGGGTTCAGATTGATCTACCTGTGTTATCTGTTGCTCGTGGGTTGCACAAAAAGGAGAAGGATTTGTCTCTTCAAACTAGTCGGTTAAACTTAGAGCTGCCTATGTGAGTTCGTCGGGAGAACTCCAGGAAGGGATGGGTCTTTGTCGGAAATGTTGCAATCTGGTTTGGTAGCGATGGGATGGGCTGGATGGTCTATGAATTCCTTGATGGAGCTACGGTTGTCGGAATCTAGTGACTTCGGGAACTGTTCTGTGGGATTTGGCTACTAAAACGACGGAACGAGGAGGGGACAACAAAATGGTTCGAGATGACGGAGTGGGCAGGTGACGAAGGAACGATTCTTCAGCTTGCTTCACCGTTTGGAACAACGGATGGTTTGCTGGAAAACATAGTTCTCTGTTCTGTTTTCTGGAACGGCAAGGATCTCGGGTAGCTAAGTATTAATCTTGAAATTATTTTGAGTGTTGTTTAGTTACTGCTGTTATTCTTGATGTTTAATTGGGTGCTGGAAATTATGAGTGATGAGTTGAAACTTAATTTCTGATTTCTGGAAATTTGAATGCTGGGTCTGTTTTGAATTCAATTTGGCTGTTGATAGTTCTTGAATAAGTAGATGCCTTGTTAGATGAAAACAGTTGCTGGAATTTGTGGAATTGTAGGTTTGATGGAATGTTTCCTTGGTTGTTCCGGGAAATGTTTGTTCTGTTTTCTAAAATTATGAGTGCTGGTTCTGGAAATTATGAATGCTGATTCTGGAAATTATATTCTGATTTCTGGAAATTATGAATGCTGGTTCTGTTTCAGTGTGCTTTGTGCTATCCTTGGCTGTTCTGGGAAATGTTTGTGCTATTTTTTCGAAATTATGAATGCTGGTTCTAGAAATTATGAATTCTAATTTTTGGAAAATATGAGTTGTTGGTTCTGTTTGAGTGTGCTTTGTGATATCCTTGGTTGTTCTAGGATGTGAAAAATTCGGGTATCTTCTATTTTGATTTTCTGGAAAAAGAGTACCCTTGGTCTACAATCTCGGCTGTTGCTACTTTTGTGGATAATTAGGTGCTTGAATTTTAGATGACATCAGATGCTGGAATTTGAGGATTTGTAGGTTTGCTGGAATGTTTCCTTGGCTGTTCCGGGAAATGTTTGGCTTTGCTCCTCTATTTTTGCTACGGTAATTTGATGCAAGAATGGACTAAAATATGCAGGTGGTGTGATAGATCTTTGCTGCTTTGTGCTTCGAAATGTTCTGTTCGGACTGGATCCTTGGAATTAATGATTTTAGATTATTGGCTTTACTATTTGGAACTGAGCTGTTCGGATTTTTGCTGAACTTAGCTGCTTTTGATCTAGTGTTGTTAGCTGCTAAATGTTGCAATTGTATGGATAAGTGTTTGCTGGTTAGATTGGGCCTTGCCTTGCTGTCCCACTAAAGGCACTACGGTGCTGATTGCGTTTGGCAGTTAAGTGCAAGGCCCAATGGTTAATGATTAAAGGCTTTCGTGTATTCTTGATGTACTGTTACATTGGAGCATATTGGGTACTGCTGGCTCGGCGCAGGTTGGAGGAAGAATATTCAAGTGCTGAAAATTGGAAGTTCATGTGCTGGAATTCGGGTGCTGGAAAATGGTTTTGGAGGCTATATGACATAAACTCTTGCTGGAGTTCTAGAATCTTTCTTGCATTCGGGTATATGTGCTATAGTTTTCTTGACGATTAGTTTTCTTGAGTTGTTATGAAATTAATAGCTTGAGTGCTGGATTTCGCTACTGTGATGCGGCTATATGATTTTGAATTATTGTTGCTGTTCTAGTAATGGAGGCGGATGCTAGTGGCACCCGCCTCCATTAATAATTTTCGTAAATTACTAATGGAGTAGCACCCGCCTCAATAAGTAATTTCCTTAGATTACTAATGGAGGTGGGTGCCCCTCCATTAATAAGCTAAAACCCGCCTCCATTAAAACAAATGGAGGCAGGTGGTCGTCGGACCCGCCTCCAATGAAACAAATGGAGGCAGGTCCTCACTTTGGAGGCACCGGCAGTGGAGGCGGGTGCCGGGCGGTGAAACCCGCTTCCATTTTGCCGGAAAATCCGCCACCTATATCCTTTTTTCGGGTAGTGGAGATAATTATGGACAACATATGATTATATTAGTAAGTGTAAGAGGACTAAAAAAGTTGAAAGTAAACTCATTTATCAAAACAAAATATGTTTCTCAAGATGCACTTTTTTAATGAACGAAAAGAGTATTTTTTTTGCGCCGTGTACAAGGTTACCAGCCTAAGTAAAATCGAAATGTCAAGTGCACAAATAAAAAAACAAAATACACATGTAAAAGATGTGAATATTATGTGTAATTTACTACTATTATTTTATCGTTTATTAATCCGCTCCTTTTTCTTTTTCTTGAAATTTTTTTTGGAGGGAAGTTTCTTTTGGAAAATTGTGTATGTGAGAAATAAAAAAGTGTAATGATTGTGTTCTATCACATGTGATATTAGACATGTTTGTTTACAGTTTTATTGTGAAAGCGTCATTCACATTCACACTATATAAGTATGTAAAGCTTTGATCCAAAAAAAAAAAAAAAAAACGTATGTAAAGCAATGATACATTTTTTTTTTTTTTTCGTTTTAAAGTAAGATTCACCATTGCTGTCCACTATCTTCTTGCTCTACCTTTCTTTCTTTCTTTTTATGTATCATCTCTTGCTCTACCTTTCTTTCTTTCTTTTTATGTATCATCGAAAGAGTCATGTTTTTTTGCAATAAAAGAGTTCTATTTTGATTTTTTCAAATTTTTTATTACGACCTTAGTAATATAATTATGTGTAATCTATAATTAATTTCCACTAGTTTTTGTGGTAACAAGCGATTAAGTAACGAGGAACATGGTAATCCTTAACTAAAAAAATTTGAAATAGCAAAAAAAGGTATTCATAAGGATGTAATGAGTTTTACCCAACATACAAAATGCAATGCAAATGCAAAACGTAAAACAGCAACACATTAATGCCCAAGACATTTAACTCCTAACATCCAATTTTCATTCCACGAGTCCATCCTCAAATCAAAAATGGGTAATAGTCCGTTTCTCCTTAGAGGAATAAAATCCATTCCCTACTAATTAATTTCTTTATGCAATTCTCTAATTGAAAAAATTAATTAAAAAACTAATGATATTAATCACAATTATTTTTATAATATATTAGAAGTTTAATTGAAAAAATAGATAAAATAAATTTAATTCTTAAACATTTTCTTTGTAAACCAAAGACTGTCAATAATATTGATAATCATTTCACACCACAAATCAAACAACATAATTATAATAATTACCTCTATTATCATTCCTTGCTATTTTCACTTTCATTTCTTTTTCTACCCCGTTTACGAACTAAGCGCACTCTAAGTCTTGAATGACAAAAATAAGAGAATAATTCTCATGATTCTTTTTTTTTTTTGAGGGACTAAAATGTACTGATTTTTAAAATTCGCAAGTATGGTTTGCTATTTTGCTTCATTTATTGGCCCAGCGATGGAAACGGGTCCATTAATTCAATTTGGAACCTGAACTTTGTGCTTGGAAAGGCCCTAATTAAAACCCAGGATCTAAAGATTTTTTGTCAAGCTAGTGATGAAGAATTATTATTGGGCTTGATGAGGGAAAAAGTAGTTCTGAGTAAAATCTACATCCTCATTTTGGTTCTCCCTTAACAGATCATTAAAACCAAAAATAGCTCTCATCACTACATGACATGGCACGTGTTGTCAAATTAAATCGGAGAGAACTTCGCAAAAAAAAAGGAAAAATTGCATTTTTACTCTCTTACATTTGGGTATGTGGTAGTTTTAATCAATTTTGTTTGTCTGTGGCAGTTTTAATCCCTTTTGTTTGTTACTCCGACAGTTTTAGTCCATTTTACCTATAATTCAAAGTTGAGCAGGTCACTTAGGGCATTTTCTGAAATTTATAAATTTTGGGTTAAAACAAAAACTATACAATTAAAAAAGCTGCACTTTTAGTACCCTGTATTTGACCATGTTAACGTTCTAATCTTTGTTTTGAAAATAATGGTCAAATGTAGAATATGAAAAATGCAATTTTTTAGTTTTAGTCCCTTTTTAGTTTTAAAACTATCACAGTGACAAACAAAAGATATTAAAACTGTCATAGACAAATAAAAGTGACTAAAAATACCACAGACTCAAACGTAAATGACTAAAAATGCCATAATTCCTTAAAGAAAGGTTCAACAATCAATTTGGTCGGACTAAATAAAAAAAAATCGGATGATTTATTAATTATTTTAATTAATTATAAACACATGTAAATATTGCATGTAACAGCAAATTATTCTAAAATTAATGGGTCAATTCTAATTTTTTTATCCAACTTTGGTCTAACCTTGGTCTAACGTATGAAACTCAGGTCGAATCCTAACATATCCTAGTTATGTTATGAAATTATGCATGTTGATTTTAACTTTTAATGTATCATGTATTGAATTTAGTTGATGGTATCACTACTACAAAAATGCTCAAAGGAGGCGCCCCTTTGGAGGCGGGTGTACAAATACCCGCCTCCAAAGGTGGGTAAATAAAATTTGGAGGCGGGTGAAGGGATCACCCGCCTCCAATTAGGAGGTAATTGGAGGCGGGTGAAGGCATCACCCGCCTCCAGTAAGCTAGTGAATGCATCACCCGCCTCTAATTATTAGTAAGCTAGCAGCTTACTGGAGGCGGGTGAAAGTATCACCCGCCTCCAATTACCTCCTAATTGGAGGCGGGTGATCCCTTCACCCGCCTCCAATTTCAAAATACGAAAATGATTTTTAAAATTTTTTAATACTAGATCAAAAATTGTCTTTATTTTGGACTGTTGAAAATAATTTTGAAAATTTATTGAGATTCTAGCGAAGCGAATAATTAGTAAATAATAAAAATCACAAGTTTTACAAGAAATATATAATTTCGATTTTCATATTAAATACATAAGTATATGCAGCGTAGTGGTAAATTTAATGTGCAAGAGTTAAGTGAAACTCTAGGCGCGAGTTCGATTCCTACTAAAGCCATAAAGTGCAAGAAAAAGAAATTAAATTTTTTTACGAGGGGTTATTGGAGGCGGGTGCAAATTGCACCCGCCTCGAATAACACTTAATGGAGGCGGGTGCAACATGCACCCGCCTCCAATAGTCCACTATTGGAGGCGGGTGCATGTTGCACCAATAGTGGAGCATTGGAGGCGGGTGCACCTCCAATTGTAGAGCATTGGAGGCGGGTGCGGGCACCTCCAAATGGAGGCGCCCGCAGCTGAGGCGGGTGCTGCATGTCCAATCCCCCTTAGGACCCGCCTCCTAAGGGGGATTTTGTAGTAGTGTATATGTAGTTTAACTGCTAATGTATCATTGCTATGGATTTAGTAGCTAAAGTTTCACGTATTGAGTTTAGCCCCTAATGTATCATATATTGAATTTAGTTTATGGTGGATCGAGTATAGCCTCTGATGTATCGTAGTTAAGATTTTCCTGTTGAAATATCGCGTACCGAATTTAATTTCAATGTATCGCGTAGTAATTTTAGCATCTAATGTATGAATTTAGTGTCCGACGTATCAAACCGTAAGTTAAAATACAAGTTTTGACAAAAAACACGCATATTGAATATAGTGGTTAAAATAAACGATCATAGTTTGAGCGTTCTAAATCTTGGCGCTGTTCAGCTCGATATCACCCTTACTTTCAGTGGAAAAACAAACACCAAAAAAAAAAAAAAAAATTTATAGTTCAGGGAGGTATATGTAATTTCCAGAACTATATGAACTTACATATAATTTGACCAAACTTCAGGGAGATAAATGGAATTCACCCATTTGAAAATTAACATTCAACTTTAAGAAAATTAATAAACGCGGGGGTGATTTTGGCGACGATGTCAGCTTACTGGGGCGATTTGGTCCATCTGGATTTCTCTTTTGACTTTGTAACCCAATAATTATAACTAAGCACATCAGGTGACAGATTCAAAAATCTAGAAATGAAATTTATCAATTTATGAGTTGACTGGTCGTCCTTGGTTTTCTCTATAGCGTGAGGAGCCGAGTTTTCCCCTTTCCTATATTTCCTAATTACTTTGGTGCCATTTATTTTCTGGGATTTTTCTCATTCTTGTTTAAGCATTTTGATTGTTTTCTTCTGAAACCTGAAATGAGCACTGAGGGCCTTCTCAGGATTCATGTTAAGAGGGGCATCAATCTCGCAGTTCGTGACTCTGTTAGTCACTCCAGTGACCCTTATGTTGTAATCACCCACGCCGGCCAGGTAATTTAAACCATGATTCTTTATACTCATAATGTTACGACGTTTGATTATATTCTTTCTCTTGTGGGTTTTCATATGTTTGATCGAAATTGTGGGTTTACTTTGTGTTACTGATTGGAAAGATTCAATCTTTAGACTTGTTTGTGGTTTCTTTGATGAGGAATGGTGTAGCTAATTGACTTGAATTCTGGGTTTCTTTCTCAATGTAATGTTAAGATTCATGGGTGATGGGAAAGATAGAGAACTGGGATAATCTACAATTTCGGGGGAGAACCCTGATTTACTGTTATATTGAGGGGATTATTAACTAGATCATATAGGAAAAGACTATAGTTTGTTACGGGATTATTCAGTTATTGGACAATGTTCTTGAATGCATCACTAATGTCATTTTATCGGCGACTGCATACCGAATGTTTGGTAAGGGGACTATAGTCTCACCCGAAGTTATAATGATTTTCCACAGTTTATTAGATGGAACTCAAATTTCCTGTGTTCTGGGGATGCCCCTTTGGAGTTCATGATAAGATTGGCTGTAGGCTAAATCATGCTGTTTCTTGCTTTCTTTAATGGTTCTTCTCTGGATTGTTGCTATAGATGGTGGTTTTAATTTCATATAATTTTGGTGGAATACATATAATTTTAAGAGCTGCACAGGGGTTGCAATTCGGGTGTGTCTGAGTTTGTTGATCAATTCTAACGTATTAGGTTCATTTTGAGTTTCTGTCGGGTTAGACTCACCGTTTTCCCAGCCATTCTCAAATTTATCTGACTTATGTGGCAAAAATGTATGAAACCTATAACGTACACTAATTATGCATCTCATCATGCGAAACTTGATTGCAGAAAATAAAGACCGGTGTGGTGTTTAAAAACTGCAATCCAGTATGGAATCAAAATTTGACTCTTCCTCTGAAGGATTTCAACGCCCCAATCACTCTGGTAATGCACTTATCTGCTTTATACTTCTTATTGGCAGTTGAATTGTGATATTGATTACCCGCATCCTGTTGAAATAGTTCAGTTTTTAAAATATACAACTTTTTATAACGTTGAATCACATATTAGTGAATAGAGCAAATTTTCTTTTAAATACGGCTCTTTTAGTATGACAGAAAGAATGATGAATTATGTGCATTTTCAGAGAGTATACGACAAAGACACCTTCACGGAAGATGATGAGATGGGAGATGCCAACGTCGACATCAAACCATATCTTGACTGCCTGAAAATGGGGTTGAAAGGACTCCCGGACGGCACGAAAGTCGACAGAGTTCAGCCGAGCAAGAGCAACTGCCTGGCTGACGAGAGCTGTATTGTGTGGAACAAGCAGGGAAAGATGACACAGAGTATGATACTGAGGTTGAGAAATGTGGAACGTGGAGAAGTAGAGATCCAAATTCATTGGCTGGAATTTCCTGGTGCCGAAAAAAGCCCTTGGGGGACTCATGATTAATGAATCAATTAAGTGCATAATTAATTAATTAATGCAGCTTCATGATGTTGTATAATATTATATATACGTTTGTTTCCAAACTAATGTGATGAGATTCAGGTTATGATGCCTGCAGATAATGCGGGGTGAGTCTTCTAATAGTACAATAATTAATAATACTAGTTTTTTTTAAATCGGTGGGTGCACTAAACATTTTTTGTGATTGACAACTTTAGAAATGCAGTCCTGAGTGTCTAAATAATAAGTGATATTAAAAATATACCATGTGGTTGGTTTTGGTCTATTTGAAAAGTATAAGAATACAATCTATAAACTCTAAAGATATCGACATGTCATAGTTGCGCGGAATTGTTTATAATGTAACGATTATTTTAAGTCTACTAGAAGTTTGTCCCATAGTTATGTAGAGATGATAACACTATCTCGCAACTATTCAGCTTTGTAAAGGTTCAGGCTTCGAGTCTCAGAAAAAAAAAAGAAAAGGAAAGAGTATCCAAATACAACCTTCTAAGAAAATCACTCCATTATGGGAATTCTTATTTGCAAAACTAATATTAGCATCTAAAATAAGGTTTACTAATTATTGTAAAAAAAAATTATTCCTTTCTCCTACATTCTATTTTAAGAGGCTGAAGTAATAAGGGTAATTTGAGAAAAATAGTGAATGTAGGTTTGGGTATTAATTTTAACCTTCGCATTACAAATTCCTTTTGTATTATACTTAGATTTCAATAATATTGGTTGTAAAGAAAATTGAAGTTATTTTTTCCAATAAGTACTGTATTTTCGAGTGTGGCTGCCTATTTTTAAAAAACAGGACTTGGTTTAGTTCTCTATATTTCATAAACTTGGCAATTTGATCTATTTATTTATTTATTTTTAACCTTTACAATTCACGACTTCAATTCATCTCCCCGTGCTCCTCAACTCTCACTGATTCTATAATCCTTGGTTACTTGCACCAAAGTGCTCTGTTAGAGCATCTCCAACAGTTTAGAGTTTACAGGCACTTCTATCTCTATTTTACAGTTTTATACTGTAAACTCTTTTCAGCAGACAACTCTATATATCCCTCTCATCTAAAAGAATATTCTATTTTTATTTCTCCATACACATAATTTTAAATTCAATTTTATTAACTTTGTACTATTTAAATTATTTACACAACGACCCCAAATAGTTGTGTACTTTTACATTTTCGTCTAATATAATAAATTTAATAGGTTAATAACGAAACGATAATTATATTAATATCAAAATCAATAATCTTATAAATATGCGTGTTTTAATTAGTGTATTTATAATTTTGATATGTCATTTTTCATATTTATATTAGTTGATAAATATCTTTTTTTAATTAATTAGATTTAGTTATCTTTTTATTACTTGTGAAATAACAATTAAATGGATTAAACTCTTAAAATTATACTGCTAGCAAAATTTGTGTTTTAATCAATCAATTGAAATAAAATTAAAAGGTAAATTAAGGACTAACATGTAAATAATAAAAATAAAAGAAAAATAAAAAAAAAGGGTAGAGGCCTGAACATGGCACCTCCAAATGTAGAGGTGCACTGTTCAGGCCTTTACAAAAAAAACTCAAAGTTGGAGTTCTGCTGGGAAACCAAACAGATCTTTAAACCTTCAAATATGAAGGTTTAGGCTCTGTTCTCTTGTGGCTTTGGTAGAGGAAATTTTATTAGAGGGAAGTTTTTTGTTAGAAATTTTTTGGAGGGAAGTTTATTTTGGGAAATTGTGTAGGTGAGAGATAAAAAAATCTAGTTGGTTGAGTATGCTACCAAGGTACCGTGGAAGGCCAGGAGAGGATCCCCATAGCTTTTTGCGTGAGTACATCAAGGGGTGCAAGGTGGGCAAGTTACCAGCAGGAGCCACTGTGGAGCAGCTCCGACTCGTGGCATTCCCGTTTGTCCTGACCGGCGAAGCCAACATGTGGTTCTCTTCCCCAGAGCCAAACTCCATCACTACATGGGGGGAGATGAAGGAAGTTTTCCTTAAAAATTACTTCCCAGCCACGAAGACTAATGCAGTGAAGAAGGAGATAAGTGGGATCCAACAAGACTATGATGAGTCCCTCCGCACCTATTGGCTCAGATTTAAGCGATTGTGCGATAGTTGCCCAAACCATAGGTACTCGGGTGGAGAGTTGCTGCAGTTCTTCTACCATGGAATGACGGAAGCCGAGAGGATGCATATGGATTCCGCCAGTGGTGGTGCATTTCTGAATAATATATACTGCCACATCTGCTCATAAAATAATAAAGGAGACACTAGAAGCACGGAATGACTTTGCTGAACCCAGTATCCGTCTCGCCAAGCGGACAGCCAAAGTGCGCATTATTGATGATGTGGGACCCCGTGAGCAGGATGACATAACACAGAACAACTCCCAGCTAGTAGCCGAAATGAGAAAGATGACTAAAATAGTAGCTGGGATGAATAAGGTGCAGACAGAGGAAGTTTGTGGAATTTGCGGAAATATGGGACATTTTACCCATAAGTGTAACCTTGCACCTACTGATCCCCTGGCTCAAGCAAATGCTGCTGGAAACTGGAATGACCCACATCAAAGAAGGGACCCTTACTCCAACACGTACAATCAAGGGTGGAAAGATCATCCTAGTTTCAGATGGACTGAACCAGGCAGCCAGGATCAAAGTCAGCAGCCCCAGTATCAGGGTAACCAGAACCAGTACCAGAATCAGTATCAAAATCAGGCATACCGACCACTGCAGCAGAGAGGTTTCCAACAGGGCCAAAATTCATACCAACCACAGCGAAATGGTAAAGATTCTAATGATATAATTGCATCGCTAATGGATCAACAAAAAGAGCAGAAGGCCAGTATTGATAGTCTGGCAAATATGGTGTCCCAATTGGCTGCTTCACTCAAAGAATTGAAGGGTGACCAGGGAAGACTGCCCTCATAGGTCCAAATACAGCAGAAAGAGAATGTGAATGAGATAACCTTGAGGAGTGGGAAGGTCTTGGGGCCAGCTGCGAAAAAGAACTCTACGTCGAGGTCCCATTTGCCCAAACGGACCATCGACCCTGAACCTGAAATTGCAGAAACAGAGCCAGCGGGTACTCTAAAAACAGGGATAATAGAGAGACCTGAACCTTTTCTAAGCCTAAAAGGTGGAAACCCCTATGAAGATCCACCTTTTCCAAACTGATTGATCGGGAAGGCGAAAAAACCAAAAGAGGATCCTGTGGATTATTTGGCAGCTTTTGAGAAGATGGAAGTAAATATTCCTTTCCTTAAAGCAATAAAAATCCCCCCAATTGGGAAGTTCTTGAAAGAGTTTATGGCTGGGAAGCAAAGGGAAGCACGCAAGGTAATCATGGGCGAGAACGTGTCTGCCGTAATTCAAAAGAAATTGCCACCTAAGTACAAGGACCCAGGTATGTTTTCTTTACCTTGTGTAATTGGAGATAAACAGATTAAGCATGCCATGTGTGATTTAGGTGCTTCAATTAATGTAATGCCTCTTTCTGTGTATCAAACTTTGACTGGAGTTGAATTAGTCGACACTAGTGTTATAATTCAATTGGCTGATAGATCATGTGTATATCCTGTGGGTTTTTTGGAAAATGTGTTGGTAAGAGTTCATTCTTTTGTATACCCTGCTGATTTTTATGTGGTTAAGATGAGTAATGATCCGTCAAAAGAGTCAGCCGGAGTCTTGTTAGGCCGACCTTTCTTGAAAACATCTAGAGCCCTAATTGATGTGTACAATAGATCTATTTGCCTGGGCTACTGTGGTGAAAAGGTCACATTTAGTATGGATGATGCTATTAAAAGTTCAATGCCTATGGAAAATGTTTATAGTGTTGATATGATTGACCCTTGTGTCCAAGAGTATCTTGAGACTGATTTTTTGCAGGAAGTGAGTCAAAGTTCAGGGACTACCGCCTATGTGCCCAAACGGACCCCCGTTGATAAACTGCTTCTATCATTAGTTCTGGCCTCAGAGCCTGAATTAAAACCACTTCCATGTTATAGTACGAAGAATGACCTGAAATCTGCCAAAGGGTATAACAAAGCCGTGGTGAAAACAAGAAATAATAAACAAACATGGCTTCAAACTCCCCCACAATGTGATACTGGCCAGCAGATCATTCAAGGAAAAAGAGGTGAGTTTGCGAATTATGAGATCAAGGGTCTACCTGGTGAGAAGAAGAAGAAGGTAAGACCACTGGATGTAGTGTCCGTTTGTTCAAGTGGAGCAGTGCAAGTTCAAAATCCCAAGATTGGAAAGAAATTCACAGTCAACAGGAAACATCTTAAACTTTTTTGTGGTGCTACCCAGGTCCAAACAGTGGAAGAAATTCCATTGTTATGTTGTCCGAATCATTGATGGAGACATACTGCGTTTGGCTAAAGACGTAAAAGAAAGGCGCTAGTGGGAGGCAACCCACAGTTTTTCGCTTTTTGTTATTTCTATTTTCTGCATTTAATTTTATTTATTTATTTTTATTTAAAAAAAAAAAAACAAGAGAGCATTTATTTTTTGTTAAAGTTAATGGTTTAATTAATTGAACTGTTTCTACAGCTCAGGGGAAGTTTCTACATCTCTATAGCCGGCGACCACCATTCAGAATCCGCCACTGCCGCCGTGTCTCACGCTCGACCGCCGCCAATCGCCGTCCGGTCACGGCCATTGATGAAGAATCTGAATTCCGCCTCTGATGCAATAGGCAGCGCCATGTTTTCCCAGTAAGTCTTTCTCTAGTATTTTTTTGTGTTTCATGTGTTGTTTCCTATTTTTTTTTTGTTTTGTGCTGTTTTTGTTTTCCATAGTTGTGCTATCTATATATGGTCCAGTAAGTTTGTAGCATGGCTCATATGGTCTCACTTTAATTTTAATGTATGCTTGAGGGCAAGCATTATTTAAGTGTGGGGATGTTTTGCGATTTTTTTCCTGTGTCTTGTTTGTTTTTGGAGCCATGTTATGTCAAGTGTGTGTGAAGTCCAGGATTCTGCCCAAAAAAAAATCTGAATGTTAATTTGAAATAAGCAACATAGATATCCTATTAATCACTTACTATGCTTATTCTTGTGGATGTGGTTTGGGAAAGATCAGTTATTTTAATACAGGTTATGCATGAATTCCCTTTTCTAAAGCTTACTAAATAATTCTGAGCTGCACTGGATGTTTTGCATGAGAATCTCTTTGGTTTGCCTGCTTGACTGTCAAAATGGTTTATTGAGTAATGTATGATTGGATGATGGGGGACCTTTTCTAGGATAAACCCTTTTTGGCTTGAATTTCTGAACCATCCTATACAGAAAAATACCTCTTAGTCAGCAAGTTGAAGCCTTGACCTTTCAATTTTGAGTCAGTAAAAATTAGCCAAGGCCTGTTTTGAGTAAATCCTTTCTTACCCTTGGTGTGCATGCTGCATGTTAATTATGTGTTGATGCTGCGATAGAGAGGAAGTCATGAGTCACAATTGTGGAGTCCAGTTCTGTTTCTTTTTGTATCTGCTGAGATTATATGAAAAATCAGTTTTGTTGTGGAAAGAAAATGAGTCCACATTTGAGAAAGAAAAGAAAAAAACAAAAAGATGATGAAATAAAGAACAAGAGCTGGTTATGTTTTGAATACGTTTGCAGAATAAGTTCAAAGGACTGGATTTTATGTGCTGAACTTTTAATCATATGCTGAATAAGTTTTTGGTGACTATCACTGCTTGAACAATTAAAGAAAGAGCTGAATGTTGTGGCTCTAGATCAGGAAAAACAGGAAGTGAAGTTGATATCCAAATAAAAGGAGCAGCATGTTCTATATGCATGCACACTATTTGTTGAATTCTGCAGGTTACTTAGAACCCCACAGGGCCCGACCAAATAAATAAAAATCCCTTGGCCCCATTGCGTCCCTGTGAATAAGAGGTTGTTCTTAACATCTGTGCATTACTCAATCTTTACTGTGGAGATGGTCAGTTATCAAGCTTTTGAGTTCTGACTAGACTAGGGATGAATCACTTGTCCTAATTTTCTGAATTGTGAGTTGTGTGATTTACTACCCATAAGAGTGCCTGCTTGGGAATTTATGCATAAACTCTGTTGAACTGACTTGGTATGGTTTGTTTGGTGGAATGGTAGAGTTTGCATAGTTTGTGATTAAAAGGTGAATTTCATGGTGCAAGTACAATTGACATAAGGAATTTGGGCAGAGTAATCATGTGTTTATGTGCTGTCATTGTGTAGTTTGAGTCATGTCTTGGGTCCTTTGGGTCATTGTTTCTTTTTTCTATTATGTGTCTTTTGGGTCTGTTCAAGTTTTTGTCTTTTCTGTTCTTGTGTTTGTGTCTTTGTGTTTTTGTTACGTAAAAAAAGGGAAAGAAAATAGGACTGAGTTTAATTCTTCACTTCACGCTTGAGGACAAGCGTCATTCAAGTGTGGGGATATTTGATAGGTGTCCTTTAGCTGCTGAATTTTAGAGCATAATTGTGGCAAATCTCACGGGTATGTGCAAGTTTTTGTAAGATAAATGCAGGTTTTAGGAAGAAGAATAATTAGACACAGCAGATGCAAAAGAGGAAGAAAAGAGCAGTCCAGCCCAAAGAAGCAATGAAGGAAGGCATTATTCTTGTTCATGCATGCAAAAAAGGAACAAGTGGGCCAAAGTTGAAGAAGCCCAATTACAATGAACAAGTCCAGCCCGCAAAGAGCAATTAGAATGGAATCTGGATTCTTTTGTTATCAGCATGGATGCTGCGCATGGAATTGTTTCCTAATATATTTTTCCTTCCTTGTTTTGGAGATTAATTTTAGTAGTGTCCTACATGGAAAAGAATTTTAGTAGTTTACTATTTTTGAATTAGTTTCTACCCTCCATTCTACACCTATTTATAGGGATAGAAGGGAGAGGAGAAGAGGACGTTTTTTTGAAGAAGTAGAGTTTTTATCAGATATTTTGATAGCTAGTTCAGATTTTAGAGCAGTAGTTTTCGGGTCTTGCGTTTTGAGAAGTTCTGCCCAGCAGATGTCCCGTTTGCCCTAACGGGAGGTCACATACTCTGAGACTATTTTTAGATCTTAAATCAAGTATTTCTTTCTTATTTATTTTATTTTTTTCAACTATTTTCAGTATGAATCATATAATAATTATGTGCGTAGTTAGTTTGATTATGAGTAGCTAAACTATTTATTCCGGCATAGTGTAATAGCAATTAATCCGGGCATGTTATGAAACCGAATTGTTCTTAAATTAAATTGCATGTGTTCTTTCTTATTCTCTGCTCAAAACGTTGATTACTGATATTTAATTAAGCTTGATCACCTTAGTTGAATTAGGTAGAGCCAATTAATTCCCAGTTAAATAACATAATATTTATTGGGCAAGATTAATTAGTGGTAAAGTTACCTTCAGGTAATAGAGAATAAGGGGTTAGTAATTCTTAGATGTTAATTCAATAAGAATAACTAAAATCGGGTTTCCCTAGATCTTAAAGCTGTTAACTTGGTTAATAGGTGTCGATGCCTTACGGCCTGTTCCTTGTTAATTAGAGTAGCAATTATGTCTGTGCGGATTCACGGTAATTGTCGATAAAGTAAGGGGAGATTAGGTTATGTCTGTGCGGATTCACGGTAATCTATAACTGATTGATGACATGCTATTTAATATATTATTGAGTTGATGATTAACATGCACGTGATTATTGTGATTTACATATTGCTGGAATACTTTATTACATTGATTAAACTCTTTTTCTTACTTTAAGTTTGTTTTTTAGTTTTCACTAATATTTTACAAAGTCTCTTTGAGCATAAAAGGTGGTTGCGAACCAAAACTGTTTGGAATTTAATAGGTTTTGTAATTTTAAGCAGTCCGTTCCCTGTGGGATCGACCCTATTATCATTGTGCTACTTATAACTATTTGTTGCTGGTTTATACAGTACTTTTACTGTATTTGATAGGGCTAACGACGGTCCTATCAGCATACAACCGAATAAGTTCGTCCGATTCACACCTAGTCCAATCATTTGCACCTTGCCATGTGGTTCTTTGCCCATAACTTTGGCAAATGAGTTATCAGGACCAATTGTGTCCTGTGACCCAGGTGGCAATTGTCCTGATGTTCTAGCATTTTAGTCTATGAAAATCCAAAATTTAGCTAATGTCATATTTTTATGAACATATACAAAAGAAATATTATTTCCTGCAAACACACCATTTAAGATAGTAATTACATAATACGTACCAGCTTTTCCGCAACCACATCATTTGAAGGGTTGCCCTCAGAATTAAAATAAGAAGCACTAAACATTTCTACACGTGAAGGAGATTGACCTAGTTCGTTTCTCTACAAGAAATAAGCAAATTAATGAGTGTATTGATCACTGAATTTTCATAATTTTAGCAAATTGGTGAGTGACTTTGAACAGCTGAATTATTTTTACGTCATAAATAACAAAAGTAGTTTAATAGATGGTAGGCACATGCATGCAAAGACAGAGGAAGATGTGAACAATCTCATTACATCAGCAAATGGACCACTAAGTGCCAAAGGACTAGTAATAGAAAATGCAAAACAAGTATTCCCTTAGTCCCATAAAAGGAGTTCACTTTGTAACATTGTTTTCAGAATTACAATGACAACTCTTTTAATGGGACAGAGGGAGTATATAGAAGCACCTTTTGTTTGTGTTCAGTTCACACACGTCTAATAATTTTGGTAACAGAGACATATGGTAGAAATATCTCATTTGAATCTTACCAACTCATCATCAACTTCAGCATGACTCAACTTTCCAAGACTTGGTTGCATAACTGCACACTTTTGCCTTTCTTTGGCTTTCTCACTTGCTTCCTGATAGAGTATTTCAACCAGATAATAACCCCCAAAACTGAAAGAAAAAAGAAACACTACACACCAAAACAAGGAGACAAATGATGGGAAATTAAAAATAAATCAAAACCTCATGTATCCTCACAATCAGACCGATTCTTGTTGTTGCTAAATAAGATCATGAAAGCAAAAAAAGAATGCATGATTTCTTACATCCCTAACATATTATAATATGCAGTAACACCAAATTCTATTTGATTCAAAAAAATATTCATAAGCCAGCACATGAGACCGAAAACAACTAAGACTTCAAAGAATTTCCTAATTATTACCTATATTCGTTCTCAAGACTACAAAAACCCAAAATGCCTAGACCATGAAGTAATTCCATATACCTTTACATCTTCCCTGCACCAATATGGCAACAAATTCTTCCATTGATCGTTATCTACACGACTTGGTTTATTGGAGATTTGATCCTCAGTAGGTAAAGTAGCATTGAAAGCTTTCTTCTTAACGCGCGACTTCCAGTTTTTCCTATCCCTACCAATGGACTTCAAAGCCCACCCTTCTATGCCTGGTTGAATTTCAAACTTTTTCTGTGACAAAAGGAGAGTAAACGAGAATATACAGAGATTCTATATTGGTCTGAAAACATACAGAGTGTCTCTATTCGTCACACCAAGTTTAAACAAAAATCAAAGCATATAAAGAAACATCAAAGGATTTGAGTTATGATATTATTTTCTCATCAAATTTATCAAGCACAAAGGAACAAGACTGTTGTTAAGTGCTGACCAATAAAATCGTTTCAAAAAAAAAAAAAAGCGCTGACCAATAAAATGAGCAATTGCTCAAGATACATACACAACCATTAACATGATATCCACCTCCATTTGTCAAGTAATACTATTATGCAATTCATTAGTGCCAACAACAATAGATTAACTTTATAAAATAGATTAACTTTAAAAAAGTGCTGACCAATAAAATGAGCAATTGCTCAAGATACATACACAACCATTAACATGATATCCACCTCCGTTTGTAAAGTAATACTATTCTGTAATTCATTAGTGCCAACAACACATCATAACATTAGAAGTCAAAAGGTTAGAGTGTAAGGGGTACTGCACATGTATGCTATCCCTGTCTAGCACTTGACCAAAATGGGGAGATTATAATAAGCCAATAACTAAAGTATTCAACACCTTTTCAGCCCAAACTATAAATGCTATAAAACACCATTTCTTTGTCAATGAGCAAAGTCACTTATAATTTCATAAGAGAGACAAGCTCTGAAGATGATATTTAGTCGGTTTCTTCTTCTCAGTTTTTCTGTATATAGAAAATCTTTCCCCCAGAAAAAAACAGAGAAATCATGTGCGAAAAGGAGAGGGGCAACTACCCTTGGAAAATTTCCGTTCACTCTTCATTCTCTCATTCTCAGTCTGGGAGAAGATATCTTCGGAGCAAGTGCTCAGCTCAAGCCCTCAAGCTAATTGAATAGATTCGAAAGATTTTTACCTAGACCCAATTTGTCTTGATACTGAAGGTGGCCGAGTGATTCTTGCGGTGCAGCACCAGCGATGACGACGCCTCTGCCCAATTTCAACGCTTCTACAATGAATTAAATTAGGGCTTAGTTGAAGACAAAGACAATGAATCCAAGAAAATTTGAAGAAACTAACCTTTTCTTTTGAAATTTGTGTTCTCCCAAATGACCTAAGATTCTTTCAAAGAGGCGGTCTAAATTTTTCTCCCAAATAGCTGAGTGAAGGGCAATCAGCCCTTTTTTTTCCACCAAAATTTTCAATATTCCCTCTGCAAATTGGCGCTTTTTTTTCACCCCAAAAATTTCCCCCAAATTTCGCCCACCATTTAGTTCCCCATTTCCCCCCTTTAGCCAAAAATTTCCCCAAAATTTTTGCCCCCTCTAGTTCCACGTCCACCCAACACCGCCCCCAAAAAAAAAAAAAATTTGACTTCTATATTTTTAATAAAACAAAATTTGGACTTAAAATTTTTTTTTTCCAAAGAAAAATTGGACTTTAATTGCTCCCTTAAGAGACTTTTTGTCTGATATTTAACGAATCCAAACAAAAAATGTTATTTCTATTTATAAAGTGAGTTTTGTCAATATTTAATCTATAATAGGTACACATATATAAATAAATATATAAATAAAAGAGTAATTATTTAAATTACATTACTAATGACAGCAACAAAATATGAAATATTTAGCGTATTTTAAAAAAGCAAAAAAAAAATGTTGTTATTAGTCAAGTAATAATTCAACTTTATTAGTGTTTTATGAAAAATTTAATTAAAATATATAAATGTTAATTATATACATATATATACAATGAGTACCAAACGAACCCTGAGATTTGTGAAACTACGGTCACCCTTCTTTACCGGGTAATATAATAGTTACCCCTTAATATTTCGTAAAATTACAGTTGCTCCTTTGTGAGTCAAAAAATTAAACTCAAAGGTCAAACTTTTTTGTAATTTGGAGAAATATTTTAGATATAGTCTCTTGTCAAAGCGAATGACAGTTTGATATGAGATACTTTCGCACTTAAAATATTGGCTATGAAATATTTCATAACATATACGCAATACTTTTGAGGATATACTCGATACTCATGTCTTAAAAAAAATATAGTATGTTTCTAAAAAAAACATATCAAAGATGTGTGAGTTGAAACATCCAGCATGTCGAATATAATTTTTTGCTAAAATTTAAACGTACATGGGGTGTTAGTAGTTTCATGAAACCTCAGAAAAATATTAATAGTTTCACAAATCTCGAGGGAGATGATGTAATTTACCCAATTACTTAATAAAATAAATGAATGCAAGCTTGCAGTATATACACTTATGGGTAAGACTATAGTCTCTTCACGAGACTATTGTTTCAGTGGATAATAACATGTACAATGAGTTATGCAATTGCACGAGTGTTTATCTATTGAAAAAATGATCCTGTGAAGTGACTATAGTATTTCTCTATACTTATATTATAATTAGTTATACTAATCACTTTAATTAGTATTTACTGATGACTCATGTTTATAAATTTATATAATACACATTATTTGCTATATTAATTAGAACTACTTAAATATGTATGTGTAATGATAATATTATTGAGTAGTGACACATATATAAAACTGTAGAGTGACTGAATTGGTAATTATGAAAAGTTTAAATAAATTGTATGATTTTTTCATTCAATATTTTATCCAAATAAAATGTAAAAAACTCAATATTTTATCCAAATAAATTGTATGATTTTTTCATTCAATATTTTATTCAATATTTTCTTGCTAAAATATTACGTAATTCAAAGAAAATTACAAAATAAATTAATAGATTGTTATATTGCAATTAATTAGAAACTAAGGTACCTTAGTCCATAAGGTTAGGTGTTCAATTCCCTAGTCAGTAAATTTTCATATTCTATTTTTGTATTATCAATAGAACATTTTGCTTGTTGTAATGGAGGTCTCAGTTCAATTCTTTCCCTACTAAAAAAGGAACAACTTTTAGTGAGTTATGCTATTGTCACGTGAAGACAATTTATTTCCCCAATTAATATGAAATTTGGATTAAAAACCATTAGCACACTTATTAATGTATTAATAGTATTTATATAATGACATTTTTTTTATGTGTGACAAAAGCATTTTAGTGATGTGGTAATAGGTATATTATATATACACTTTTATAATGTGTGTCAATAGCATTCATTTTATGTGTTAATAGAATCCTAAAACCACACTAGTGTTGATGGTTGTGCAATTCAATGAGTTAGTGTCACAATAGAAGTTTTATTACCACATTAATTTTATAGTGTGTCTAAAAGGATGTGACTAAAGTTCATTTTGCTACTAGTGATAATTATGAAAAGTTTGAATTAATTATGTATCTTATTTCACATTCATTATTTTATCCAAAGAAATGTTATTAATATAAATTGTTCAAATGCTTTAATTTTAAAGATGAATGTATTTTTCAGCCTAAGAGATTATGTAATTGAAATAAAATTACATAATAAATTATTGTTCACCATTTTATTTGTAAAAGTAGTTTGAAATATCTGATGAGACTCTTTTAATAGTTTTATTGAATTATGTAATAAAACTCTTTAAGGAGTTCTATTACGCTGTGTAATATAATAAGACATTTGTAACTAAGTGTCTTATTAAGGTGTCTAATGAAACTCTTATAAGTGTCCTATTATGTTTGTTTGTGGGACTCATTTAATAGTCTTATTAAATTAAGTAATAAAACTTTTTTAAGTGTCCTATTAAGTTATGTAACGTAATAAGACATTTGTAACTGTCTTATTAAGGTATATAATGGAACTCTTATAAGAGTCTTATTACATTTTCTTTGTAGGACTCTTTTATTAGTCTTATTAAATTATGTAGTAAAACTCTTTAAATAGTCCTATTAAGTTATGTAATGTAATAGGACATTTGGAACTTAGTGTCTTATTAAGGTGCACAATAAAACTGCTATAAGAGTCCTGTTATATTTTCTGATGTGACTCTTTGAATAGCCTTATTAAATTACATAATGAAACTCTTTCATAAGTCCCATAAGATAATAGGACTTTTCATTAGAGTGTCTTATGATTCGTATGAGATAATGAGACTCTTTTAAAATAAGAGTTTTATTAGCTATAAAATAGGACACTTTCATGAAAAGTGTCTCAGAAAAAGAGTCCTAACAGCCTGATTTTGTTGTAGTGAACATCACCTCTTCTTAGGGGAATTTGAACCCTTCTTTGTAAATTACGAAAAACCAACCCCGTTAAAAGGTTTGAGTAATTATTATTTGGCCCAAAAAATTTATAACTTTTTCATAATAGTCCAAATTAACTTTGACTTCATAGGTCAACCAGTAAAGGGGCAAAAAATGCTAAGGGCCTGTTCTTTGTATTTCGTTTTGAAAACGGTTTTTGTTTCAATAGTAAATTTAATATATTTTAATCATATTTCATCATTTCCAATACAATTTTTTACTATTTAGTATCTACTTTTTATATTTTTAATACACTTTTTACATTATAAAACTATTTTCCAAAACTTGTTTTCAAAACCGTTTTCAAACCGTTTTACTAAAAATGCGAGTTTGCATATAAGAGTGACCAAAAGTGTAACGAAGGTAAATAAGAGAGACCAAAAGTGCTATTTTTTCTCCTAAAAATGGCTCTTGCTAATAACAAACTAAGTATAGAAGAGAGCTGAGGCAAGATAAGAAACACACCAAAAAAAAAAAAAAAAAAATGCTAATTATCGAGAATGATTAACCTATAAGTGAGTTGTCTTTTGCCACTTGAATTTCCTTAAAGATTAAAGGATTTAGTCCACTTAATTCGCAGTTAAAAAAAAAAAGAAAAAAAAAAGACACCCTACAAGTGAGTTGCCATTGTCTCCCTTTCGAGAACCTTGTGAACATCATGGATTTCGGTTTAACTCGGAAATGAGATTTTTTAGATGTCGGAATATGGTGAGAGGCGGTAAGCAAATCTTATTTGGTATTTTTTTTTGTAATGATATTTAGCACCAACTATCAATTTCACTTTTGAGACGACAAATGGAAAGAGAGCGGAAATTAAATGATCAAAACCCCTATGAGATTTTTCCAAATTACATACCAAACGTGCAACATCCCTGTCCGACGTGGAAAAATTAAAGAGTAACTAACTTGTATACAAGCCTAAAGTTTGTAGGCGGCTAATAACTTGACTTAAGTATTTTGAGTTAGCGAGAACAAAAATTTAAAAGTTATTAGACCAGCCTCTAGGTTTGGGGCGTTACAAAAGGAACTCCATGGTTTGATGAAATTAATTCGTTAACTCCCTTTCCGAATAGTCCCTGGGTTAATTAGTTAAGGCGAAATTTTTAAAAATAAATTTTTTTTGAATTTTTTTTTGTTTTAATGTATAAAGTGTATTGAAAATATAAAAATATATAGTTGAATAGTAAAAACTGTATTAAAAATGATGAAAAATATTATAATCATTATATTTACCGTAAACACTAAAGCAAAAACAACAAAAATGAATATATAGGGCCTTAGTAATTTAATAAAACTACGGAATTCATTTATTAAATTAGAAAAATTAAGGAAGGAGTTAGGTAATTTACCCTAGATTATACTATTACCTTAAAAAAAAATAAAAAAATTGACATCTACGGAAAAAAAAATTACTAATTAGAATATTCTAAGGTAGATTTTCAGGCAAATATTAGCTGCCAATGCTTCATTTTCGTTCTTTAAATTTGCAACATTAATATGTGAGGGATATCCCACTTGAAGAAGAAGATATCCTTACATAAAACAAAGGACAAAAAAAAAAAAAAAAAAAATCTCAGAACTAGCATTTGGCAGTTTCTTTAAGATATTTTTACTCTTTGCATGCAACATATAAGGTCAAAAATTCTTCACGAACATATCTTATCTTTTTGATCTCAAAATAATATCAAGAGCTCCAAGATTGAAGGGAAAAGAGAGAAGAAATGGCTTCCAGTTCTTCACTACAATTACAATCTCCTCAACCCTTCATAATTTCAAAAATAAACTGGCCATCATCATTTCCAAATATCTCAAATATTTCATTTGCGACGATTCCTTTGAATAAAACGTCACTAAAAGTAGAATCGTCGACCACAGCAAAGTACAATGAGGTTGTCGCGGAAGATGAAGAGATGGGCAGAATTAGGAGGCTACAAAATGGCTCTGATGTCCGGGGCGTGGCGCTAGAAGGCGAAAAGGGCCGAGCGGTTGACCTGACGCCTCCTGCGGTGGAGGCGATCGCCGAGAGCTTCGGCGAGTGGGTGGTGGAGAGGTTGGAGGGAGGGAAAAATACTGGTGGAAATGTTAGGGTGTCACTTGGACGTGACCCTAGAATTTCAGGTTCATCTTTGAGTGTGGCTATTTTTTCTGGACTTTCTCGTGCTGGTTGTCTTGTGTTTGACATGGGATTGGCGACCACACCGGCTTGCTTCATGAGTACGTTGTTGCCTCCATTTTTGTATGATGCTTCAATCATGGTACTTTACTCATAAACCTTGTTTTTTTCTCTTCCGACATAATGTGTATATATATATAGCTACATAATTCGTCACAAATAAATTATTCTCTCTGTGTCGTTAATGAAATAGTTAAATCGTAGATCCATTTATGAGTCATACAGTATAATTCAAAAGATGACAATTTGTATGAGACCGAATGAATGTATAACCATACATATATATAGCGCTATTTTAAAGAGTAGTCTACTAGCGTTCTGAAAAAGAAAAAAAGAGTAGTCTAATTAAAATAGTAACAAAGAACGTCTAAAATCCATAGATGTTGTACTAATATTCAGTAATTTTTGTGGTTTCTAAACTAAATTTTGCTTGAGAAGACCATAGATAATATATACTCCCTACGTCCCATTCAAAGAGTAAAATAGTAATACAAGGTGAATTTTTTAATTGGGACGAAAGAAGTATACAACTATTTCAAGACCACGAAAAAATTCCTATGCATACCCAATATTAAATGAAGTACTCTCTTCGTCTCATTAAACCGTAGTCTTGCTTAAAAGAATTGTCAACCAAAAAAAAAAATCAGTTTAATTTATATATATAATATATATTTTACATTAAATCTTTATTATAATGATTTTATATAGCTCAAAATTAATTTCATACTTAGTAAGTATATAAGTGAAAACAATAATATTACAATACTATACTTTAAAATCCATAAAAGATAATTTTAAAACAAGACTTATTTAATGAGACAAGGAGAGTAACTTTTCCGCAAACCAAAAACTATTGAAACTTCACATATAGAAGTTCTGTACAGAGTGGGTAAGATTACACTAAACGAGAAATTAACATTAACATAATTCACATATATATATGGTTCAGATGACAGCGTCTCATTTGCCTTACACAAGGAACGGCCTGAAATTTTTCACGAAGAAAGGAGGGCTGACATCGCCAGATGTGGAGGAAATCTGCGACAGGGCTGCCAGGAAGTACGCCAACCGGTTCGCGAAGGTGTCGATGGCGCTGAAGACGCCGCCGGCGAGAGTGGATTTCATGAGCGCTTATGCAAAACACCTAAGGGATATTATCAAGGAAAGAGTGAATCACCCCTTGCATTATGAAACTCCTCTCGAAGGATTTCAGGTTGGTTCATTTTTGTTATCTCCAATATTTGTTTGGTCTTTAATTGTGTGAGTGTGAATTTGGATTTTCTGCATGAGGTTTATGTGTAGCATTGATATCCACTAGCGTTTGCACGTTATCTTATCCTTATTTATTGCAAAAAAAAAAAAAAAACCTTATTTATTGCTCGGTTATGTACATGTATTGTTTCAGGAGAATAGTGGCCATAAATTTACGTGTGAGCTAGTGGGGCGGAGTAAGAAATAAATGGTTGGATAGCCAATATATAACTATTTATTTTTTATAACAATTAGTCTATACATATTTAAATAAAAAGTACGAGAACTCAGATAGAAAAATAAAAACCACTATACAATATAAGGGTGGTGGGTGAGTTTTTGTTGCAAAAACCCACAAAACCCAAACCCACCACTCCCTCCCTCCATGTCATGAACCCAGCTTCTGATTTCAGAAGCTGGGTTTTTGATTCATTATGGGCCTCACCAGCTAGGGGAGTGCACCTCACGCTGCACTCCCCTGGCGAGTTCCTCCACTCGCGAGTGGGAAGAAGTGCTGATGACAGACAGTGTCTGCCACCAGCATTAATTACCTCTTTTTTTTTTTTTTTTTTTTTTTTAATTTTAAAAGAGCCGTTAAGCTTAGATTCTTTTTTAAAAAAATTTTTCCTTCTTTTTTTGCCTTCCATTGGATCTATTTAATGTATTTGTTTTAAATTCTTTTTTTTTACTATTTGTTTTTCTATAAATACCTATCAATTCTAATATTTCTCTACTCCTCATCCAAATCATACATTTTAATTATTTTTCTTGTGGTTTATTGAATTATGTAATTTATGAAATTAAATATTTTAATAAATTAAAATAAATTTATAATTAAATATAGTTGATAAATTATAATTAAAAAGATATAAATGAATGTGTATAGAGTTGTTTATTAGTAGAACCCATGATGAAGTTGTTTTTCTGGGTTTATTGTTACTGGCGGTAGGTTTATAAAAGTTGGTGAATTTTTGCTTTTTATGTGGTGTTGATGTAGCGTGATAAACCTGCTTTTCTGAGTTTATCATTCCCACCACCTTAAGGGAGATCATGATTTGGGTGGTGGATTGGTGTCCCCTCTGTCACTAATGTCAGCCGAAGAGGTAAGATTTTTATGACGTCATATTCTTTGTAATTACCATTTATTTAAAGAGGTAAGATTTCTGTGTGCTCGTACTCTATCTTCTCAGTTTACTCTTCACAAAGAAAGATACGACCTACGTATCATATATGGGACTCTCACATCTTTATTGTGAGAGAGCAGACAGAGTTTGAACAGACATAAGATTTTTTTCGCAGTTTACCATAATGACTAAATAGAAAATAAAACACAAAAAAGTATAGAGCCTGTTTTTTTTTGATTGTTTTGAAATTATGTTTTTAAAAAATAGTTTTATAATATAAAAAGTATATTGAAAATGTCAAAAGATATAATTGAATAGTAAAAAAATATATGAGAAATGATGAAAGATAATTATAATATATTAAATTTACTATTGAAACCAAGGTAGTCAGTATCGCGATTTAACCACACATGATCGTTTTGGGGAGTAGGATTGGGATCCCTTGCAGGATCGATAGGATCGTATCGTAGGATCGTAAAACCCATCAAAAAGGGATAAAATTGATCATACAAGCTCATATTGCTTGTATATATCATAATTGCAATATTAGAATACCTATAAATTGGATCTATATGCAAAAAAGCAATAATAAATTATAACGTATTACTTTGAGCCTATAGTTGTATAATTTTTTGAACTCTAGTTTAATAAACTTAGGGTTACTTAACCAACCACTAGGCTAGAACAAAGACATGAAATAATTGTGTAAAAAAAAATATATTGAACCTTAGATTTATAATGGATATTTAAAAAAAATAGTATCCTCATAGGATCGTAAGATTGTAAGATCCTACGATCCTTTATAAGATCCTAAAGATCCCATGGGATACTACGTATAAAAGGATCCTATGGGATACTGTATCGATTACCCCTTTCCGGATCCGATACTACGATACGTATCGGGATACTGACTACCAAGATTGAAACCAAAAGCAAAATAAAAACCAAAAGAACAGGCCAAGTACAATACATCAATGTCATAGTTTAAATAGCTCATAAACAGGTCCAGCCCAGTTTTTTATGGAGAAAGTGCGTTGTGAGCCCATGGCTATGTAAAAGGGCCCTATACAATTGTTCTAGTTGGACTCCTCTATCGCTCAGCATTTGTCTCCCCCATTTTTAAATGTTATGATGAACGGCCATTTGCACTAGAAAAATTATTTTTGCACACCTTAATTTTAATTCACTAGATCAATCAGAATGAAAATAAGTAAATAAAACCTGTATTTTTATTTTTATTTTAAAATTTTTTCCACATCTTAAAAAAAAAAAGAAATTACACTTTTGTCACTAAATTATATATGCTACAATTATAAATTGATACAGCAATGCATGGAATAAACTCTCCATAAAATATGCAGATAATTGTGAATGCTGGAAATGGATCAGGAGGGTTTTTCACCTGGGATGTTCTAGACAAGCTTGGAGCTGACACGTTTGGCTCACTACACCTTCAACCAGATGGGATGTTCCCTAACCACATTCCCAACCCTGAGGACAAAACAGCCATGGCCTTGACTAGGGCAGCTGTCCTGGAAAACGAAGCCGATCTCGGCATAGTTTTCGACACCGATGTGGATAGAAGCGGCGTTGTGGATAGCGCCGGCAACCCCATCAACGGCGACAAGCTCATCGCTCTGATGTCGGCCATCGTTCTGAAGGAGTACCCGGGTACGACGATCGTGACGGATGCCCGGACGAGTATGGCCTTGACGAAGTTTATAACGAACAGAGGAGGTCAGCATTGCTTGTACAGGGTTGGGTACAGGAATGTGATTGATAAAGGGGTACAGCTTAATGAGGAGGGCATTCAGACTCATCTCATGATGGAAACAAGTGGCCATGGTGCCCTCAGAGAAAATTATTTCCTTGATGATGGTTAGTTTTACCAAACTCTCCCTTCTTTGAGGTTTTGTTTATTAACTAAATGATATTTATCTCAACTAATTTATATTACAACTTTTCATAACAAGTGATGTGTTATGTATTTATTGGTCAAAAATATAATATTAATAACTGTTTTACAAAAATGTAACTAATGAGTACATGCCATGCCACTTACTGTGTATGAAAAGTTGTGATAAATTAATTGAGACAGGTATCAGTACTCGTAACATAAAAGTTCAAACATTTTGCATTCTTTTTGTCATTGTTGTTAAACTCGGCTCCCGCCTCTCAGGCCCGGCAGAGTTTCTATCCAAACCCGAACGGAGGAAAAACTGGCGTTGACTTCGTCAAATTTAAGTTTAACGGGTTTTAACCTCGCTTTTCTGAAACTATATTTTGGCCGCCAAAACTTTTAGTTTTTCGGCCCCAAACTTCTTAAAATTTTATTTTTATATCACTTTTCACATATTATTTTTAAAGAAGATTAAACTTTCATTGACATATACAACAACTTTCCATTAATTACAGTTAAAAGTTTAATAATTCATATATACTGTATATTTGCATACTAATAAAAATAATAAACTATTAACTTTATTTATGATGTCATCCGAGCCGACTCCTCAGTCTCTCGATTTTTTAAACCTTTGTCGGTTCATGGTCCGGTTTGAGGACTATTGCAACACTGTTTCTGAGAATGAGTTTGTTTTCCTCAGGGGCATATATGGTTGTGAAGATCATCATTGAAATGGTAAGAATGAAACTTGAGGGCTCAAGTGAAGGAATAGGAAGTCTTATAAAAGACCTGGAAGAACCCCTTGAAACAGCAGAGCTGAGGATGAATGTGATCTCTGAACCAAGGTTTGCAAAAGCAAAAGCCATTGAAGCCATTGAAACTTTCAGAAGCTATATTGAGGTGTGCATTTTAATTCTCTCATGGTAATATTCATCAATTTGTGGAAAAAAAAAAAAAATGTTGATGGATTGTTTGAATTTGCAGGAAGGTAAGCTTCCAGGGTGGGAGTTAGATTCTTGTGGAGAATGTTGGGTGAGTGAAGGGTGTCTTGTGGACACCAATGACACTCCAGCAGCCATTGATGCTCATATGTACAGGTGATGATCAATTATCAACAAGTAATACCATTGGCAGAGCTAAAGTATAGAGTGAATGAGGTGACTTGTGTTGAAAGAAAAAATTATCCATTCATAAGGCGTGAATAGTAATTTTGTTTTCTAACACATGCGGCATCATTCACTCAACAATTTTATTCTTCCATCACTCTTGTTGACAAATTCTGCATTGGTTAGTAACACAAACTTTGTCAACGTTCAGGGCTAAAGTTTCGGACGAAGAAAATGGCGAATTTGGGTGGATTCATCTTCGACAGAGCATTCATAATCCGAACGTTGCAGTGAATTTGCAGTCCACCATAGCTGGAGGTTGCCAATTGATGTCAAGAGTTCTCAGAGACAAGTATTATTTCCTGGACTAAATCTGATCTCAAACCCTTCAAATTTTGGCCTTACTTTGGATTTCATTCACTAATAATCTGTTCATTGATTCTTAATCTTCAGGTTTCTTTTGCCCAGTGGGATGGATAGAATTCTGGATATCAGTCAGATTGACAAGTTTGCCTCAAGCGGAAATGTATAAATCAGGCTAAAAAGCAATAGTACTGCATATTAAAAAACTTGTTTCTTCCGCCACAATATTGTACAGTGATATATAGCACACATTATTTGGCGACCATATGAAATAATGTTTCCTTTTCCCCGGCTACGGCGAATGTTAGAATTCAGATGCTTTGGGCCGGATGGCTAGCTCATCTGTGGAATCCGGGATTTTTGAACATTTCCCCCCGCCCTCTCATGCACGGGGTTTGATCTCTTGGATGCACATAATTTTCCTTATCTTTGGATATGAGTTTTCTTCACTTGTATGTGTTTAGATTGCACTTGCATTCTTGCATTTTTGTATCCACAAGGTGAGGTTCATCATGTTTTCCTTAAAACTTTAAGAGATTTGTCTTTTTATAATGAATTAACAAAGGGTCCTCATGCACTTTAATCACTTACAAAAATGATAAAAAAAAAAAAAATGTTAGAAATCGTCGAGAAACTCATCATTAGCCCTTCCTACAACTCCAAGTTAATGTATGAAAATGAAGTTGCATCCATGAAATGCCAATAAAGGACTAATAGTTTATGATCGTATCATGAATCAAGTATGTGAATAACTTCAGTTGCAAGGCTAATCACAGTGTATATAACATCTACCCTTCATCGAGATTTTGAAAATTAACCAATATATATTCCCGTGATTTGGTCATAGTCATCAAGGAAAATGATTGGAAGAGTGAAAATGCTTGATAAAGAAACTAAGTGACCAATGCATTTGGCATCACATGCTAGAAGCATCTTACCAAACTAGAGGAAACAATAAAATATTCTTATAGATTTGAAGAGTTAGACAAGAGGAACTCAAAACTACAATATCATGAAAATTAGGCTTCAAATTATCTCTTTATTTCATTCTCCCCTTCTAATTTTTGGTTGGGCCGTCCAGCACTCTCACACGGCACACTTAAACAAATTGAATCAAAATGATTCATTTGTTTGGTCAAAATAGTTAAAAGTGGGCTGAATGGAAAAAATTGTCAATGGACCACTCAATTGAGGAGAACCCATTCCAAGCCCAACAGCATGAAGAAAGAGGGCTAAAGTATGAAAACAAGATATTACAGGAAATTAGATAAACTTAGTAAAGAGAGAATTACTGCCGCAAAAGGAAGAGGTTGATTTGTGATGAAAGTTTGAATGAGAATCATAGTCTAATCAGAGTGTAACATTATCTTAACCCCGATGAAGATCGATCCACTTAGACGAGGTGGCGACGCATGTCCAACCGAAGGGATGAGTTTTTTTTATGTGATCTAGCTAGGTACCTGACCGTTTGCTCAAACTGAACATCTGTACGTGTTGGTTTTGTTACACAAAATCTTTCCAAGTTTTCTAGCTAGCACATTTCAAAATGGTTAAATTAATGCAAGCGTGAAAAGGACTAGTTTGGTTCAGCCATGGGGGAAATTAAATGACATGCACTTGACACCCAAGCACTTGAAAAGGACTAAAATATAGCACTTTGATAACACTAAGCATACTGGATTTCTAATACCATTCATTAATTGAGGTAAAAAAATACAGCAAGTTCATTTCTTTTTTTTTTTTTTTTTTTTCTAAAACTGAAAGCGTGAGATTGGTCACCCTTTTTAACAAGCATCATCTTGCAGCATTTCAGTCAAAGACGCATCCCTAATCAAGCAAATTTGACTCCTATTTTTGGCCAAAGAATCAAGCTTTAACCATTCGATCCACAAATGAAGAGATATGAAGGCCAAATTTCAGCAACTTAAGATCAAATTACTACGCACAAATTCATTTATCATTGAAAATATAAAGAACGAAATTTTTTTTTCCACATTCGATCTTAAAATGTCATGCATGATGTCCTTAGATTAAATCTTATCCTATTTTATATAGATGACGATGAACGAAAATATTGCGAGGATTCTTAGTTCTTTTTAAAACTTTTGAATTTATCAAGTTTTTATAACTTGTGTAGTTCAAACACTTACCAAAACTCTCCTGCCTTGTGCTCCTATCGAGGATGACGTTAGCTTACGTGGCATGAGCCTCACTCCTCATCCCCATAATTTAACTGACACTACTACAAAAATGACATTTAATGGTGGTTTTCGGTCTTTTTGAACCGCCATCTATTCGTAGAAAGTCCGAACTTTCTACGGCGGTTCCTAAACGAACTACCGCAGAAAGTTAGGCTTTATATGGCGTTTCTTTTAAAACCACCGTAGAAAGGACTTTCTACGGCGGTTCCTAAGCGAACCGCCATAGAAAGTTAGGCTTTCAAAACCGACGTAGAAAGTAAAAAATTTGTAAAAAAAAAATTTTAATATTTCATTTTTTTTAATCTCTGCATTCAAAATGTATATATCAAAAACAGCAAGAACAGGCGTAGAAAGTTTTTGATATATATATTTCAACTTCATTCAAAATATATATATAAAAAACTTCCATGCTAATAAACCGAACAACCACCAAACTTCACAAAATTTTTGTGTGCATCCATCAAATTCTAATTAATTTAATCATTAACAGCAAGAACAATACAATAAAAACATAATCATGAAGTAAACAACCAATATATATCTATAAAAAAATCCAATCTCAACCTAATCAATTTTGAGAATAAATCAAACCAAAATTAGTAGGAAAATTACAAAATGGAATATACAATAAACTACCGATTTAACACTAATCAAACCCGAATTTAATCATTCATCATCTCACCAAACCCGAATTTAACACTAATAATAAACCCTAGGCTAATCGCAATAATCAAGTAACAATAAAATTTGTAAAGCTTAAATAAAGTTGAAACTATTCGATATAACATTTTTTATGATTTGAAGCCCACAACAAGGACCGATTGTGGTGAAATTATGATGGGGAATTAACTCCAAGTGGTGGGTGATGGCTGATTAAGAAACCATCTCCGGAGTTGGGTGACGGCGGATCTTGTTATCAACGCCGCCGGAAGAATAGCTTCGGGGGAAGACAAGAGAAAAAACCAGTGGCGAGAGGATGAGCGCAGACGACGAGAGAACGGCTTCGGTTTGTTGGAGATGGAAACTGGGGGAAGCCACGTTTGGCTGGAGATGGAAACAAAGGGAAACCCTTAAAATTCAAACAAAATCAAGTTTCTATGGAGGTTTTTATAAAAACAAACCGCCGTAGAAATGGACTTTCTACGGCGGTTGAAATTAAAACCACCATAGAAACTTGCTTTCTATGGCGGTCATGAAGAAACCGCCATAGAAAGTTACTTTCTACGGCGGTTTTAATTACATCCGCCGTAGAAAGCCCGTAATTGTGAATTCCCGCCCGTTCCTTTATTCCTATTAATTTCTATTTTTTCTTTTTTTGTAAATAACCCTCAAATTTTTTAAAATTTAATAATAAATATGTAATTTACTATTTATCAATTTTTATAGTAAAATTCATCATATTTATTAATTATATACCAACTCATGCCTTTATGTTATGATAAACAATAAATAAATTTCAACTATTGTTACATAATAATTATAAGAAAACTTTTGAAGTATTGTTACATAATAATTATAAGAAAAATTCAAAAATAGCAATTTTCATTGAATTACTAATAAGATTTTTGAAACACAATTTCTATGGTGGTTAGAAATCAAACTGCCGTAGTAAGTAACTTTCTACGGCGGTTATTCGATAACTGCCGTAGAAAGTAGGGGACTTTCTGTGGCGGTTTTCTTACAACCGCCGTAGAAAGCCCCTCTCTACGGTGGCTTTCTTACAACTGCCGTAGAAAGGAGAAAGTCCCTTTCTACGGCGGTTTTCGAATAAACGCCGTAAATAATGTCTATAGAACCGCCGGAGAAAATTCGTACTTTTTTTTTAATGGCGGTTTTGAAGCACTGCTGTTAAAAGTCCATTATGTAGTAGTGTGATAAAGATCTAAACAATTGAATGAAAATTTGTTATTACGCTGAATAGATCTCACCAATTGAAATTTTTATCCGATTTTGAATCTGTCATCAATTTCCCACTTACATATATTATTTGACTGAATACTCATTGGATTTTGATGGATTGTAGATAGTTTTTAACAATTTGCAGATAAAACTGAAAAGCCACAAAAATATATATAGGACCGATCACAAACACTCATCATACATAGGTTTTTTTAATAAAACACACCACACATATAACATTATTTCATCACATTTTACATATTATATAACCGAAAACAGCATACATAAACATTACATAATGAAACTTCCAACTCGTACACCACGACAACAAGTAAGCCTTCTGCGACTGTATCCCATTCTATGGAACCGCGTGCTTATATGAATCATATTTTTTCATCGTATTTATTCGCACACCAAACATCATGGGTTGAAATTGCTGATGATCATCGATTAATTAAGCATCTTTGGGATGATGAGCCTCAATGTCTTCAACCATTTTAAGAAAATAGTCGAGGAGAGTGCCTGGATGAGGGATGTCCTCGTTCAACTTCTCATACTCAAAGGTCCATGTGATTAGCTTATCTTCCCCTTTTCTATCCACATGGTATGTGAAAATGAAGCTCTTGTATAGCTCCATTAGATCTCCTTCAATAACCCTAACTCTGATTGATTGATTTTCTTCATCTATTTCTTCGATAATATCCTTTGCAACCCTATCTTTCCCGTCTGTACAATAGAATTCAAGATTAATTTAATCAATAAAATGTGTACTAATTTATAATTTTTTTAATATAAAAAAGGTACTAGTGAAGTGAAAACATAGAAAATTAATCAATCCAATTTTATTTTTCTACGAAGAGTCCTATATGTAACTTTTTACGTTTCATATATTTATAAATATAATATGTGGTTTACATTAAATTTATTGTTCATACAAAATAAAAATATATGAAAATAAATAATTATCTTATTTATGTTTTATAATTATAGAAAGTTGTACGCTTTAATGTTGTTATTATTATTTCAAACAAGAAATTATCAAAATATCAATACCAAGTGGTATCAGGCATGTGCGGTTTCAAATTTATATGAGGTAAAAATGTAATTTTACCCGACAAATATGAGAAGACACATTCTACTATTTCATAGACGTCAAAATACATATACGCACTACCATGGGTATAGTGCCAGAGAACTTTGGATCCAACCGTTCCTTTTCAACCTTCAAGCAAGGTAAAGAGTTGAACTTGAGGAGAGACGGTGGCAAGATCATGAGTCCTTTTGGTCATCAAATCATGAAGGGCATCTCCCACTCCAGAGTGTTTCACCTCACTTTGGCCTATCATTTTCCCTTTCAAACCCAATGTTATTCCCCTCTTTGATATAAAACCAAAAGAAAAGGATTTTAGAATTTTCGGAAGGCCAATGTGGAAAACTATAGGAATGAGAAGATAAATGGTGGCAAAGATATGGAGAAATGTAGGCAAGTAGGTCCTTTTATAGTTGAACAGGGACCCTCGTCTCTGATGTTTCTATTATTTTATTTTTTGGGTATAGAAAACTCATATATTTAGTGTTATTTTGTTGAAACAAATAAATAACGTACACAGAAATTTATGTGTGACGGATTGACCGTTCAATTACGTGCGTATCGACTTTAGTTTTTAAAATATCATGTGTATATTATAAAAATACATGTACCACGTATTGCATATATATAACAATTTTGATTTAATGCATGCAACACTGAATGCATTACGGACTCATATAAGAAATATTGTATCGTATATAGCTTCTGATGTATTGTGTATAATCTCTCATTTATTGAATTTTATTACTAATTTATATAAATTAAATTAAAACAACAAGTATCGTGAAAAGAACAAACGTATTAATTTTAAGGTTGAAAATTTCGCATTCAAATCGTGTTTCTCAGTTAATAGGTGAATTCATTTCCTGACAACAACTAGAACCATGCCTCTTTCTGATCATATCTTTAAAGAAAATGACTTTAAATTGCAGATAATTAAATATTGGCAATAATGAATACAAACAACTAATATTAATTATTTGCAAGCCAAAACATATACTATAAAAAAGAAAAAATTAGAAGCGAAATAGTGCACAATAATTCAAGATCACAGAATCTTTTATCATGCATACAAATTTGAAATCAAAACATATACATTTATTACTCAAAATCATACCCATTTTGTCAGATGGCGGTCAACTATTCTTTGTTAATTAGGTACTGTATAATTTTCTTTTCCCATAAAATCCAATTTTTTTTTTATTGTAATAATGTTGGAATCAACAACTGGGATAAGATGTCCCCATGATCGTGCAGTATCGCCATTCTTTTGGCGATTTATTTAGGAAATTTTAGTTTTAGGAAATGAAAATTTGTATGGAGAGATTTTGTTTTGGAAATTTGTGTAGAAAAGAGAAGAAAAAAATATAATAATTATATTATTTTTTGAATTTATGTGAGTAATAGTTTAGAAGGAATTTCAAAATTTAAATTTTGAATTGAGTAAAAAATGAGGTTATTTCTTTATGTAAAATTTTGGAGAAAAAAATAATTATTTTTCTGGAATGGAATGAAAAAGAACAGAGCCTTTTTTATTTCCAAACTATCCACATAACATTAGGGTTTAGTGGTACTATTTGGAGAAATAGAAACAATAATAATTGATAGGGAGTTATATTTTTCGAGATACAACTTTTTATTAGTAATTGTTAATTGTATCCAGTAACATTATTTAACGTCATTGATACACTAATCACTATAATAATTCACTCTTAATTTAATAAACCAAGATGCATATCCACGTGAATATATTCAATCATTCATGTTGTGAGTATATTATTGGTGGGATGTTGTTATAGTTGGTGTTGGATGGGTACATGTTCCTTTCATTCTCCTGTTAACAAAATGTTTTCTCTTAATATTCTTATTTCTGTGATTATGGATAGATGACTCGTAATTAAGAGATACATATGTAACAACAATTTAATTGTATTTGTGGAGAAATTATTAGATGCATTCATTGCATTATTAAAAATTGTGCGACAAATCAATGATAAATCTATCATTCAAACTTATATTTATTGTTGAATCTCCTATACGTACATTAATCTCTTTCTGAAATAGCATCTTATCCCCTGAATATATTTTATTAGTGTTTAACAAAACGGATCGGACCGGCAAGTTTGACCGGGTTAACCGGGAACCGGTCCGGTGTCCAATCCGGTTCAAGCTTAAATATGCTAAATGGGAAAAACCGATTATTTGAGTCAAACCGGGAGTTTAATTGGAAATTGGGTGAATTGGCGCCAGCCCGGTTTTTCTCTTTTTTCAGTATTTTCTTCTTTTTTGATATTTTTAGCATTCCTTCTCTTTTTATATGGGACGTTATTTCTATCCACAACCAATGTGAGATATGGAAAACCTAAAATAAATGTAAAAATTAATTGTACATAGTTAGGATTCAAACCTGTGTCATCAAGAAGAGAAACACTCTTATAGAAGAGTGGTTAGCCATTAAGCTAGGCGTACTTATATGATAAGTTCAATGATAGATAATTTATATTATTATTGTTCATTTTAAAAATTATCTTTTTAATATTATAAAAATTGATTATAAATTAATTATGAGAAATATAATATTTTAAATATATTTATGACATCATAATGACGTCACCGATTTGACTCTCAGTTTGACCCCTGAACTTCGGTTAAACCCCGACTCCTAAGCTCGGCCCGTTCAACGTCCGATCCGATTTGTTAAACATTATATTTTACGTGATGCAACAATTGTACTTAATAATCTGTCGCATTTATGGGTCGCTAAGGCTCCTAATTAATTCTTGAGTTGAAAACCTGGGTCGCAATTCAGTATTTAGGTTTCCTGTGCCTAGATCATGTACACTGTACAATCACAGGGAAATAATAATGGAAAGGTAATACTAAATGCAGGACGAAAAAATAATAAACGTATGATAGAGAGATAGTATTTTGCTTTCTTTCCAAATTTAACCCCACTATATTTCTCTCACCCACCGCCAGACCACCGCTGCGCAGCCGCCGAAATGAAGTAAACCCAATTTTTTTACATAAAAAGTATCCCGAAACCCATTTGCAGCAGCCATGGCTGTGCAAATAATAGTACTCGGCAGAAAAAAAAAAAAAAACCGGTGCTTTCCGACAGCTTGCCGTTGCAAACTAAATGAAAATCACTTGGGTATTTAGTTTGCTGCAAATTAATTGAAACTTTCTTTTGTGGGAGAACAGCTGGCCTTTCGGAAAAGAATGAAACTTCCTTTTTGGGAGTTGGCAGCCAGATCTGGCCGAACCCAGGACAGTGACTGAGAAAGTGAAAATAATTAATAAAGGAACTAATTGACCCATGCATTTGACATCACATGCTAGAAGCCACACATGGCAAGTTTATAAATAACAAAAATAGTCACCAAGATTATTAACGTGGAAAACTCAAAGAGGAAAAAGATCAAGGGATCTAGTCCGTCAAATCTATAATATAATCAATAATAGACATACACGAATTTTCACCAGATAAATAGATACACAATGATATCATCAACAATATATCTTCTAATATTTACATCAAAACCCAAAATAAAATTGCAAGGGTTTTACCAAAATGGAAGAAAAACGAACTTACTCCAATAAATTAGACAAGAGGAACCCATAATTGCAATTTCATCTACATTAAACTTGAGAATAACTTTCAATCTTGGCTTAAAAAGAATCTTTTTCACCACACAAAGAACCTTAGAATTTTTCCCTTTCTCCATTACTCCCTCTGGCTGTATTTCACTCTCCCCGTCTAATTTTTGGTTGGGCCGTCCAGCACTGTCACACGGCACACACAAACAAACTGGATCAAAATGATTCATTTGTTTGGTCAAAATAGTTCAAAGTGGTCAAAGTGGGCTGAATAGAATGGGCCACTCAATTGAGGAAACCCATTCCAAGCCCAACCGTACAATGAAGAAAGAGGGTTAAAGTATGAATGATGAATTAACAGATATATTACAGGAAATTGGATAAACTTAGTAAAGAGAAAAAATTACTACCACAAAAGGAAGAGGTTGATTTGCGATGAAAGTTGAATGAGAATCACAGTCTAAAGATCGATTCACTTAGACGAGATGGTGACGCAAGTCCAACCCAAGTGATGAGTTTTTTATGCGATGAAAGTTGAATGAGAATCACAGTCTAAAGATCGATTCACTTAGACGAGATGGTGACGCAAGTCCAACCCAAGTGATGAGTTTTTTATGTGATCCAGCCCCACCGACCGTTTGCCCAAATCGAACATCTGTACATGTTAATTTTGGTGCGCAAAATCGTTCCGAGTCTTTTAGCTAGCACATTTCAAGTGGTTAAATTAATGCAACTGTGCAAAGGACTATAGTTTGGTTCGGCCAAGGGGGAAATTAATGTGATGGTGATCAAGATGAGTACTTAAATGACATGCATGCATAGAAATTGAAGTCATTAAACACTCGTTCTAAGTCTAAAATAGCTAACTTGTCATAATTAATTCTATTTATATTCTTATTTTTTTAAGTATAGACTAATTATAATCACCCATGATTATATTAGTAAGAGTACCTAGAATGAGTAAAAAATTTGAAAATTGGCTTTTCTATTGGAGCACCTTTTTCTTTTTTTTTTTTTAAAATTTTTAAAATTGGACTCTCCTAATAGAACAAAGCGAGTAACATTTGACAAACTTAGCATACTGAATTTCTGCCACCATTCAAGGAGTCCAAGGGAGTATTAATTGAGGTACAAAAATTCAGTCCAAGGTGCAACCCTAATCAAGCAATTTTGACTCCTATTTTTGGCCAAAGAATCAAGCTTTACCCATTCCACAGATGAAGAGATATGAAGGCCAAATTTCAGCAACTTGAAGATCAAATTACTACGCACAAATTCACTTATCATTGAATATATCAAGAAAGGAAATTCCATATTCGATCTTAAAATGTCATGCATGATGTCATTAGTTAGTGGTTTAGCCTTTCGCTCTAAATAGATCCTCTTTGTATATATGCTTTAGATAGATGACAATGAATAAAAATATTGTGAGATTCTGAGTTCTTTTTACAACTTTCAAGGTTATAAAGTTTTTATAATTAATTTGTGTCGTTCAAACACTTATCGGAGCTCTCCTACATTGTGCTCACATCGAGGATGATGTGAGCTTACGCGGCATGAGCCTCTGAGGTGGACGCACCACATACGGGGCGTGCACGTATTGAAACTTTATTCGATTTTTATTTTGTCATCAATTTGCTACTTACATATAATATTTGATTGAATAATCTTTGGATTTTGATGCATTGTCGATGGTTTTTAACTAACAATTTAGAAATAAAACTGAAAAACCACAAAAATACATATAGGAGCGATCACAAACGTTTGAGGGCACTCATCATACATAGGAATTTTAATAAAACACACCACACATATAACATTATTAATTTCTTCAAATTTTACATATTGACCGCAAAGCAACATGCATAAACATTACATAATGCAACTCTGTCCCATTCTATAGAACCGCTTATATGAATCATATTTATTCATCGTGTTTATTCGCATGCCAAACAATATTATTGATCTTAAGACAGCTGAAATCACCGATGATCATCGATTAATTAAGCATCCTTGAGATGATGAGCCTCAATGTCTTCAACCATTTTAAGAAAATAGTTGAGGAGAGTGCCTGGATGGGGAATGTCCTCGTTCAACTTCTCATACTCAAAGGTCCATGTTATGAGCTTATTTTCCCCTTTTGTATCCACATGGTATGTGAAAATGAAGCTCTTGTATAGCTCCATTAGATCTCCTTCAATAACCCTGACTCTGATCGATTGATTTTCTTCATCTATTTCTTCGATAATATCCTTTGCAACCCTATCTTTTCCGTCTGTAGAATAGAATTCAAGATTAATTTAATCAATAAAATGTGTACTAATTAATTAATTTTTTTTTTCCGGTTAAATCACTCCATTGGTGCCTTAACTTGAGGATTCGTCTCGGTTTGGTCTGTTAACTTGAAAATATTTTGTTTTGGTCCCTTAACTTTATAGTTTGTTTCAAAATCTGTTATGAGCCCAAATTTCAATAATATTATTTGAACTATTTTCGACTAACACGTGAGATTCGCATATATTAATAGGAGCAACACATAAAAAATAAATATCATTGTTCACACATTAATTTAGTTTCAAACAACTTACGTGTTAGAGGAAAATATCTCAAATATTTTTAGAATTTGAACTCGATACCATTTTGAAACAAATTTTCAAGTTAAGGGATGAAAATAAAACATTTCAATTTATGGGATCAAATAGAGACAACAACCAAATTTAAGAGACCAATTGAGTGGTTTAATCAAAATTTTTTTCATATATAAAAAAGGTCATAGTGAAGTGAATACATAGAAAATTAATCAATCAATTTTCTTTTCTACGAAGAGTCTTATATGTAAATTTTTACGTTTCATATATTTATTAGTATAATATGCATATGTGGTTTACAAGTTATCGGTTCATACAAAATATAAATATATCTATAGATGGAAAAGATTACAATAAATAATAATTTTTTTATGTGTTATATTTTATAATTCATAGAAAGTTGTATTTTATTAAAATACTATTTATTATTATTATTTCAAACAAACAAATTATCAAAATATCAGATGAAATTCTCTATACCTACAATATGTTGTAATTATGGTCACGGTTTTGATTCGAATCTGGAATGACCCGGAATTGGATCTGGCGGTTTCGAAACAAAATCAAAATCAAAATCGTGGCTCACGGTTCCAAAACTTGTAAGTTGTAAGTATGGATTTGAACCCACGCCCTCAACTTACTAAGGAGCTTTAAGAAGGATTGATGAACCATTCTACCTTTTTGTTTTTCTTGACGGACATAAACCATTCTACGTACTTTTTCTTTTGTTATTTCTTACTTATCATTATTATTATAGTATATGTTTATTTACTTATAAAATACATAATTATTTATATTACATATGTTAGAATGATTTATACAACATATATTATAATAATCTATAAACTAAGCATATAATTACATTACGGGCCTGTTCTTTTTGTTCTGTTTTGAAAACGGTTTTGGTTTCAACAGTAAATTTAATATATTTTAATCATATTTCATCATTTTCAATACAACTTTTTACTATTCAGCATCTACTTTTTATATTTTCAATACACTTTTTACATTATAAAACTATTTTTCAAAACTTGTTTTCAAAATCGTTTTCAAAACGATAAAAAAGAACAGGCATATATTATTAATTTAATTAATCATTAAATTAAATTAAACTACATGTAAATATAAACTAATTATTAAATTAAAATGCTTCATTTGGAACCGAACCAGAACCGTGATGAAATAGGAATTGAAATCGTAACAGAACTGAAACTGCCCCCAAAAGTTGTGATTCTAGAACTGTAACGGGCGGTTTCAGAATCGATGTCATGTCTAATATGCCCTTTTACATTTATAGAGGTAAAATGTAATTTCACCCTACGAATATGAAATGACACATTGTACTACTCGATACAGAAGACGGCTTGTGTGAAAATACATATACGTACCATGGTGGTAGTGCCAGAGAATTTTGGATCCAACCGCTCCAGCTTCTCCTTCAAGCAAGGTAAAGCCTTTAACTTGAGGGGAGACAGTGGCAAGATCATGAGCCCTTTTGGTCATCAAATCATGAAGGGCATCTCCCACTACAGAGTGTTTCACCTCAGTTTGGCCTATCATTTTCCCTTTCAAGCCCATTATTATTTCCCCTCTTTTATATAAAACCAAAAGAAAAGGATTTTAGTGTTTTTGGCAGGCCAATGTAGAAAACTATAGGGATGGGAAGATAAATGGTGGCAAAGATATGGAGAAATGTAATGGCAAGTAGGTCCTTTTATAGTTGAAGAGTGACCCTCGTCTCTATATTTCTACTTTCTTTTTCTTTCTTTTTTTTTTTTTTTTTTTTGTGAGAAAACTTATATTTTGATTATTTAACTGTGTTGCTACCCTGTAATTCTGTCAGGCCAGTGTCATTTTGTTGAAACAAATAAATAACCCAAAAACTTAGGTGTGACGGGCTGAGCTAGACCGTTTAACTCTGCTCGTATCGAGTTTAGTTTTAGAAATATCGCATGTATATTATAAAAATACTCGTATTGATTTTATCCTCTAATAATATATGGCAGGCAATGCGAAGTGGCCTTGGCGATTGGTTGGATATCTCACACAGGTCATGCAGCTGGCAGAGGAGAGGGGCTACACTTTCACTACGTTTTTCGTCCGCTAATGCTCCAGCAGATTGGTTGGCAAAATGCTTATCATAGCATGGGCAGGTCTTTACAATGGAAGCAACACCGAGGAATTTTAAGAGACTTTATCTCTTAGATAAGCATAGTGTCCCTTGTATTCGAGTGAAGCGTAGATATTAGTACCCCCGTATTTATGTCATCATGGACTGCATACACTTCACACACGCATATTGTACACAAGTTCTAAAGAGGGTAAGACACACTACGTTCCCCCCTTTTGAGTGTAATTTTTTCGTTTTGAGATTAATAAGAGGGTAACCAAACTCGACAGTCACTTAATCGGCTGTTCCCTAAATAAAAAAAAGTATTGCATATATATATATATATATTGCGTGCAACACAGAATGTATTATGGTTTTGAGTTAATTGTTAAAGTATATTGTACCACATATAACTTTGATTTATTGCCTATTTAACTAGTAATTTACTTAAATTAAATTAAAACAAGTATTGCATATAGTAAAAAAATAAACTGATTAATTTTAAGGGTGAAAATATCGCAATTAAGACATAGACGGCCGCAACAAATAATCGGGTTTCTGAGTTAATGGGCGAATTCATTTCCTGACAACAACCAAAGCCCATGTCTCTTCCTCATCTTATCTTCAATAAAAATTGACTTTACATTGCAGATAATTAAGTATGGGCAGTAATGAATACAAACAAGTACTAATATTAATTATTTGCAAGCCAAAACATAAAAAAAACCAAAAAAAACTCGGGGCGAAATAGTACACTAAAATTCAAGATCACAGAATCTTTTATCGTCCACACAAATTTGAAATAAAAACATAGTATATGATTTCTCCTATTCAAAATAAAAGTAGTTTGAGACTAACAATCTTCAAAATAAATAAAGTTTTAGCGAATTTTTTTTTCCAACTTAATCTTGTTTTAATGTATAGTTATTGATTATTTTGAATACGCAGGAATGATCTAATTGAATATTAATTTGAGTTGTTGATATATATTAAGTATTAACTAGATTAAATTTCCTAGAAATAATGAATTAAATAGTCAAGAATTTTTTTTCCTCCCATTTAAACGAAGCGTAATGATAGACATTTCAATTAGTTAAATACAATTTTTCTATAACAACTTATGTAATATGTATTCATTTGTCACATTTTAATAAAATAATTATTAATATTACATGATAAGAAGTCTCGATGAGCATGCATTATCGCCGGTTTGACTTTAACATTAGGGGTTAGTGGTACCATTTGGAGAAACAGAAACAGTAATAATTGTCAGGGAGTTATATTTTCGAGAGATACAGCTGCTTCTAAGTAATAAAATTCGATACTTAAAATTTTAATTCTAGTACAGTTTTTGCCACTTATGTATTTTTCTTTTATTATAAAAAATATGGGTTCATTGCATATTATATATCATTATATTAGTAATCGTATAAAATGTAAAAGAATAAATATTAGTTTTTTATTGGAATAAATTTTTTTTTTTTAAAAACACGAGTCTTTTAATGAGATGAAGAGAGTATAGTGTCTCAATGCAATGACTTGATCTAGTCGACAGTCCAACTGTGGAACTGTTTCCCTGATCCTCATGTAGAAATGTATGAAAATTCGGTCAAAAGTTCAATCTCAAAACTTTTATTGGTAATTAGTGGCATGTCTATGATCGTTGGTAGGAAATTTGTTTAGTGCAATTGCGAGTTTTATACTCTACAGTGTTTACACATATATTATGTATAGATGTAAAATTTAGTATACCATGTAAAATGTTGTGATTCAGATCTGATAATTATCAGACCAAATATTTTGTAATCAGTTGTACTAACCATTTATTGGTCTTTTTCAACTCCATTAATGAAATATTTTGACTAAAAAATATATTTTAAACTCATTTTGTATTTTATATAAAAAAAGCCCATCATTTTTAATACACACTTTCTTATATATTCAATTATATTATTAAATAATAAACTTAAATAATACTTTAAGACTAAATGTGATATCCTATATTCCTAAATATCAAAGACTGTTTTGATATATATATATATATCTAATTCTTCTTAATTTATTTAAAGAGAAAAAAAAAAAAAAACACCAAGAAGCTTAAACACTTGAATATATTGAATGATTCATGTTGTGAGTATTATTGTTGGGACATTGTTATAGTTGTGGGGGGTGGGTAAATCATAAATGTTCCTTTAATGCTGTGAGTATTATTATTGGGATTTTGTTATAGTTGTGAGGTGGGTACATGTTCCTTTCATGGTCCATATTTAGTTTACAAATTGTTTTCTTTTAATATTTTTATTTGTGTGATTATGGATCGATGACTCATAATTAAGAGTGACTTCTTTTCAAAACTTCAGTAAAATTAATATTGGATCAGACTTTTTAATTCTAAACTGATTAGAAAATTAAACCCAAAAAATTTTCATCAGTTTTATTATAAATAGACATTGTTTACAATAGATTAAGGTAGATCAAAGACATCTCATTCTAGACAATGAAAATGCTAGATAGAAGAGAGTCGTAGGGCAAAGATGCTTTGTATGTTTGTGAAAGCGAAAATATATAAAGTATAACTTTTATTCTGTAATTGTGCGTTTGATTAAAATAGTGTATATTAATTCCTGTAAATTAAATCATGTTAAATTATTGTACATTTTTTTTTTGTTTTCAATTTTGCTATTGTGTTCTTGTTGGATTAGTGGTTCAAAAATTCTGAAAGGTAATTTTCTTTACAAGAGGATACATATGTAAGAAACAATTTACTTCATATTTATGGGTTCGATAAGCCTCGTAATACTTGGGTTGGAAAACCTTTGTATTTATGGGCTCCATGTGATGTGCACTGTACAGTCGCTGGAGCAATAATGGATCTAGAACACAATACATAATCGACAAGGACACCTAATGCTGTACTTGGTGTAGTTAAAAATTTGTTTGTTATATATATATATATATAATATAATTGCCCTTGAAAGTCACTTGGAAAGTAAGTTTGGCACTCTCATAGAAGTTTCATGAAGTATGAAGAAAGAGGGATAAAGTATGAAGTGGTGATCAATTAGCAAGATACACTACTACAGAAATGATTAAAGGAGGCACCCCTTTAGAGGCGGGTGTTATCCAAAGGGGCTGGTAAAGCCTTTGGAGGTGGGTGTTCTCCAATGGTTCTATTTGCACCCGCCTCCAAAGCTCTTTGGAGGCGGGTGCACCTCTAATAGATTATTCTATTGGAGGCGGGTGCAATCTCCAAAGCCTTGCACCCGCCTCCAATATCGTGTTTATTGGAGCGGGTGTATTTCTGCAAATTTTAATCAATACTGGTTTGAAATTTTTCTTTGTTTTGGACTGTTGAAAGTTGAAAACAATTAATTAAGATAATTTTGAAAGTTGAAAATTATTTTGAAAAATGCGATAAATTATTAAGTAATAAAACCCACAAGTTTTAGAAGAAAATATATAAATATATACTTTCGATTTTAATTTTATATACATGAGTATATATAGCCTAGTGATAATTTAATGTGCAAGAGTCAAGTTATCCTGCATGCGTGAGTTCGATCCCTACTGAAACCATAAATTGAAGAAAATAATAGGAGTGGGCATGGTTTGGTCCAATTCAAAATTCGGACCGAATTCGAATAAACCAATTCGAATTCTGAATTCGAATTAGGTTTGGTTTGAAACCGAATTCGAATTATGAATTTGGTTTTAGAATCGGTTTTCGATTTGGGCATCCAAACCGCAAACCAAACCGAAAACCGAATTGTAATATAACCTTATTTATATTTTAAAAATTTTATACGTTTTAAGTTTTAATTTTTTACTTATAATTTTATTATTTTAATTTTTAGGGGTTTTTAGTGTTTTGCCCTAGTTGTTCGGTAGTTTCACTAGTTTGAAAGTTTTACATCGCCGCCGCATCGCGACTCTCAAGCAAGCGACCACGCCGACCATCGAAGGCGACAACGCTGACCAGCGAAGGTGACAACGCCGACCAGCGAAGGTGAACCACGGCGACGGCAAACGAAGCAAGCAAGTGTACAATATCAATCTATTCAATCTGATTGCCCCTTCTCTCTGTTTGTCGGCGACGGACGACGAAGCAAGGCAGGGCATCGAGCTGGTCGATTGACAAATAAACTGGTAAGAAGTAAAAATCTTTTCAAATGCTTTTTCCATGTTTGGAACTATCGCCGACTGCCTGGAATTTCAATCTGAAATTGAAGTCCCTGTATATAAATACTGTTTGTAATTTCTATTGCTCTTCTGATCGATTCGTATCGTCCGTTGATTCGTTCTATGCTGCCTGCGAGGCAGTTTGTGTACGCCAAACCAGTGACTCTCCCTTCCTTTGATACTTACTACTGCTCATACTAACCTAGTGTTGTGTAGTTGTGCTTGTAGTTCTCTAATTCCTTTTTTCTTTTTATATTTTTGGAAAAAGAAAATTCTGTATTAGTGGGGTTTTAATGTTTTTAAAGATTGATTTTTTTTCTGTGATGGAGACGAATTAAGGAGCGGATTTTTTTCTGTGATGGAGACGAATTAAGGAGCGGGTTGTTTTTTTTTGGTGGAAACCGAATTGAATTCACAAATTTGGAATTCACAATCAGACGCATTTGCATAAACATGGAATATATTTGAGGAATCTTCAATCTTGACGTATTGTGGAAAATTTTTTCTGAATTCGGTTTCCTCGGTCTAAACCGAATTCGAACCGAATTCGAATTACGAATTCGAATCGGTTTCTTTAGTCTAAAAACGAATTAGGTTTGGTTTTCGAATTGGCCAAACAAATTTAAAATTTGAGGAAACCGATTCGAGAAAACCGCATAAACCATAAACCGATTCGTTGCCCACTCCTAGAAAATAAAATTAAATTTTGTATTGTACGGTTTAGTGGATGGGTTATTGGAGGCAGGTGCAAGTTGCACCCGCCTCCAATAACCATTAAATATAATGGTTATTGGAGGCGGGTGCATGTTAATGTTTATTGGATTTGCACCCGCCTCCAATAACCCCTCACTAAGGAGGCGGGTGCAGGCGCCTCGCACTGGAGGAGGGTGCACACACTGTACACCCGCCTCCAAAAGGCCTCTACACCCGCCTCCAATGTCCCATTTTGCACTAGTGATATATGGTAGGAAATTGCATAAACGTAGTGGAGAAATTACTACTACGCAAAAACTCCATGAAGCCGGTTTATGTATGCACCGACTTTCATGAGAGCTGGAGAGACGTGCGTCTCACACAGTTTTGTTTTTGTTTTTTTTTCTTTCGTGTTTTGAAATTTTTTACTGTAACATTCTTTTTTTCTTGTTATAATTATTAATTTTTGTCTTAGAGTATCTGATGAAGCACAAAATGCCAAGGATGGATACCTCAAAATAATGCCAACAGTACCTTAATCGTATAGCCCCAATTCCAGCACAATTATCCCAGCAAGAGTGCTCACAAGGCCCACCTGAGGGTAGAAACAAGAACAAAGCGGGGCTATCTCTTTGTTCCACTCTGACGGTCAAGTCAGTAAAGAGTAAGAAAGAAATAATATGGACCAAGTACTGATAGTATAAATAAAAGCATACCTCTTTTAGTCTAAAGTGGGGATATATATAGCCTCACCTTCCTACCTTGCCCCTTGTACCCTTTCCGGGCTATAGCCTTTAATACCCACCTTATTTGCCTCCTTCTTAATGATGCCCTCAGCTTTTAATGCCTTCCTGGTCTACCGCCCCTTTTATGACCCGAATCCGGCCCTTCTATCTTTAATGCCCTGCATAATCCTTGCCTGCAATAATAGCAAAATTCCAGCCCCCCCTAGTTATTGCCTTATCTCCTAGCCATGTATCACTATTCTGCCCCAAAAGCCTTTTTGCCTGACTACATACTGGCCTATCCTGTTTTAGCCCAGCTATGCGACTTTCTACAAGCCTAACTTCTTTTTACCGTATTCTCCTTCTCTTTGGGCTTTTTCCCTTTTAGTTTCCTTTGGGCTTACCCTTTACCTTATTGGGCTAGGCCCAATGCTTTGCTCACTTTTAGACATACCAATATCTTTCAATTATTGACGAAATAGCTCTAATACTTGATGGAGGGGCACTTATCTCTTATAGAGTATCTGTAAAAATATGCCTATCATATAGAGATTAACACACATCTAAATAAATGAAATACAAGAATGAAATAACACATCATTTTAACATTGTTCGATCTCAACGGATCTTCATCTACCCAAGTTCACTAAACCAAATCATTCATAGGTAGGGCAAGACTAAATTGTTTTACCTTCACACATATTACACTGATATGTGTCCTTTAGATGTTGGATTTTAGAGCTTATCTGTGACAAATCTCACAGGTATATGCTTGTTTTTGTGAGATAAGTGCATGATTTGGAGAAAAAACAAATAGATCAGAGAAACTGCAAAAAGGGTGAAAAACATGCTTATTAGCCCAAGATGATGGAAGGACGCAATCAACGTGTTTGTGCACTTAAGTTGTACAATTGGGCTAAGGATTAAATGATTTATCTTAGTGGACAATCCAGGCCAAGTGCAGTAAGCCCATAATTGAAGGAAAGCCCAAGGGAAGAATTAGGCAAGTGCCTAATTAATTGATCTGCCGCAAGTAGAGAGCAACGTGAATGGGCTTACTGCACGTGGTTGTAATGTATAGTGAGCCACCTAGAGGTCAGGGGTTCGATTCCTACCTTTGTCAGTTTTGTCTATTTAAAGCACATGCTGACATAACTCTGCAGGCGGCTCCCCAACTTCGTTTTCGCCTCCCCAGAGCCCGTGCCTTCAATCTAATAGATGATATGGACAATGAAATAGTGATGATTCAAAAAAAAAAAAAAAAGGAATTTGGATTCCTATTTTGTCAACATGTGGTGCATGGAAGCAAGGAGTTGGTTCTTATTACATTAATTCCATCTTGGTTTTGGATATTAATTTAGTAGTTTCCTACTTGGAATTTAGGTTTAGTAGTTTCATATTTGGATTAGTAACTTATTTTCTACTCTCCATTCTACATCTATTTAAAGTGATGGAATTGAGGGGAGAAAGAGAAGTTTTTCAGAGTAGTATTTAGTCATATTTTCGTAATTAGTTCAGAGAAAGAAATAGCTTTAGCTCTGTTTAGCGATTAGAGGACTTCTGTCCAGAAGAGGTTCCGTTAGTCCTAACGGACGGTAGCTATTTTTAATGGATATTTTCCATATCGTAACTCAATTATTTATTTCCTATTTCTTCTATTCTCTTTAGTTATTTACAGCATGAATCATAGAGTAATTATCTGCGTAGTTAATTTTAACATGAGTAGTTAGATTCTATATTCTGGCATAATGTAATAGCAATTAATCCGGGAATGTTATGAAACCGAATTGTGCTTAATTAAATTGCATGTGTTCTTTCTTATTCTCTGGTCATAACTTTTATTACTGATATTTAATTGAGATTTATCACCTTAGTTAAGTTAGGTAGACCAATTAATTCCCAGTTAAATAACATAATATTGGTTGGGCACGATTAATTAGTGGTAAAGTTACCTTCAGGTAACAGAAAATAAGGGGTTCGTAGTTCTTAGATGTTAATTCAACAAGAATCACTAAAACCAGGTTTCCCGAAATCTTAATGCTGTTAACTTGGTTTATAGGTGTTAAGGCCGTACGGCCTGTTCCATGTTAATTAGAGTAACAATTATGTCTGTTTAGATTCACGGTAGTTGTCAATAAAGTAAGAGAAAATTGGGTTATGTCTGTGCAGATTCACGGTAATATATAACTGATTGATAATATGTTATTTAACATGTTATTGAGTTCATGATTAATATGCACGTGATTATTGTGATTTACATATTACTGGATTACTTTACTAAATTGATTAAACTATCTTTATAATTTAAGTTTACCATCTTAGTTCACATAAAACCTCAAACAAAGTCTCTCTGAGCAAAACAATGGTGGCTGCTAACTGAAATAGTTTGGTTTCAATAGTTTTTTTTTTTTTTTTTTTTTTTGTGATTTTAAACATTCCATTCTCTGTGAGATCGACCCTGTTATAATTATGCTACTTTTAGCTATTGTTGCAGGTTTATACAGTACTTTTACTTTATTTGATAGGGCTAACGACGGTCTTATCATACGCCAACATCAACATGGAGGCATGAGTAGAAACATACATATCTTATGACCTCACGACAACCCATCTCTATCAACGTCGAAGACATAAGTAGGAGCACCCATTTCTTATGAATTCAGACAACACATCAACCAGCCAAAATAGACTCTCTCACACAGAGCGGAGGCAAAGAGCCGAAAGGCTTGTACATCTCTAACCTCTCAAACTCTCAGTTTAATTGAATATGAAACAAATTAAACATGTAATTATTAAATTCTACTACAAATAGATCAATTTCCTAATTAATTAAGTTTGATTAAATTTTTCAACAACATCTCTAATACTCCATGAAGAGTACACTTAATTTCTTTATAAAGTATCTCTAATAATCCATGAACAACATACATAAACATTACATATATAGTGAAACTTCAAATAGTATATGATGACAATAATTAAGCCTTCCTTCTGTGACTTTGTCCCATTTTTTAATATCGCTTACATGAATAATATATATATATATATATTTTATCGTGTTTATTTGCACACTAACCAATATTATACATTAATCTTAATTAATTAAGACAGTTGAAATCACCGATGATCATCTATTAACTAAGCATCTTTGAGATGATGAGCCTCAATGTCTTCAACAACTTGAAGAAAATAATTAAGGAGAGTGCCTGAGTATGGGATGTCCTCATTCAGTTTCTCATACTCCAAAGTCCAAGTTATGAGATTATCTTCCCCTTTTGTATCCACATGATATGTGATTATGAAGCTTTTGTATAGCTCCATTAGATCTCCTTCAACAACCTTCACTCTGATTGATTGGTTTCCTTCATCTATTTCTTCGATAATCTCCTTTGCAACCCTATCTTTCCCGTCTGTACAATAGAATTCAAGATCTAATCAAAAAGTAAATAAAAAAAAATAGTGGCTCTATGGTGCATGGATAATCGAATTATTGAGTCAATAATTCGTTGTGATGTGTATATAGATAAAATCAAAATATTATAATAATATTAATCACTACTACAAAACGGAGCTTTAACGGCTGCGAATTAACGGCGAAAAATAGAAAACCGCAGTAATAAAAGGAATGCGGACTTTCTACGGCGGTCTAAAAATGAACCGCCGTAGAACCGGATTTTCTACGGCGGTTTAAAAATGAACCGCCGTAGAAACGGACTTTCTACGGCGGTTGGGACAAACCGCCGTAGAAAGGGAACTTTCCACGGCGGGTTGAAGGTAACCGCCGTGGAAAGTCCATACTTTCCACGGCGGTTACCTTCAACCCGCCGTGGAAAGTCCACTTTCCACGGCGGTTTCCCTCCAACCGCCGTGGAAAGTTCCCTTTCTACGGCGGTTAATTTTTAAACCGCCGTAGTATTGACGTATATATATATTAAAACCTAAATAACACCGTGTATTCCCATATCGCGCCCGAGAGTGTCTGTCTCCAAATTTCTACTACGGTTTTGCACTTTGAACCTAAGGAATCGTCATTTGGAGCTAAAATTTACCACCTAAAGGTTAGAAACTTGTAAAATTTTCCAGTAATTGCTTATGCTTGTACTTTAGATATGTCATCCTATAGCATTTATTTTTATTTATGGTAGCTGAAAATTAAAGTTGCATATATTCCATGTATGTGGCGAACCTTAGTAGTGTGTGGAACCCTATTTAGTTATACTATGTAGTTTTCGGTGATGTAATTTGATTTATAGTGTTTGATTTTTAATGGATGATGTTCATATAATTAGCACTACTTAGAGTGTGTATTATTTTTTTATGCATTTTATGTGTTTGACGAAATGCATGAATGAAAAACTTAGAGTTTCTTCTTCATTCGATTATGTCTATTGCGCATGTGTTGTCATTGCATTATTTTTTTCATTGAGGTATTATAGTAGTTTTGCACATATATGACTAACATAAGTATTATGACATGTGCTAAGACAAGCATGCAACTTGATACTTTGTACATTGTTTGTTGAATTATTATTTGGTATTTTTAATTATTTCAAGGTCTTAGTTACACATGGATCGAAATATCTTGTTCTGTGGTGATCGGACCTCCGATTCTTATGCGAGAGAAGTTGAGAATTTCATTCAATTCGCTTATAAGAATACAAAGTACGTTCATTGTCCGTGCAAATCTTGTAAAAATGGGGCGCGGTTTGATAACTCAGATACAATAAGATTCCATTTATATCGGCACGGGTTTGATCCTTCTTATAAACTGTGGATTTGGCATGGTGAAAGTATTGATGGTTTACCTGAGCAAAGAAAATCTCATGCAAAAGGAGATGATGCGATTACTAGAGATCGATTAGATGCCATGATTGAGGATGTGGCCGAGGATTTTGCTGATAAACCGGAAGTTCTTGCTTCGATTTTGGGTGACAATGAGAAGCCTCTATACAAGGGTTGCAGTAAATATACACGATTGTCTAGTGTTTTGAAGTTGTTTAGTTTGAAAGCGGCAAATGGGTGGTCAGATACTAGTTTTACAGCCTTATTGAGGGTATTGAAAGATATGCTCCCAGAAGATAATGAACTTCCAGATCGAATTTACGAGGCGAAAAAAATGTTGTGTCCAATGGGTATGGAGTATAAGAAGATCCACGCTTGCCCAAATGATTGCGTCCTCTACAGGAATGAGTATAAGGATTTATTGCGGTGTCCTAAGTGTAACACTCCCCGATACAAAAACAAGCAGCTGTGTGATGCTGTTGAAGACAGTTCTGATGCGCAAAAGAAGGGGTCGCCGGCTAAGGTTCTGTGGTATCTTCCTATAATACCGAGATTTAAACGGTTGTTCGCTAATGAAAAAGATGCAAAACTATTGACATGGCATTCAGATCGGTGTATTCCCAGTGATGATGACAAGGTGATAATGCATACATCAGACTCAGATCAGTGGAAAAAGATTGATTCAATGTATCCTTCTTTCGGGGGAGAAGCAAGAAATTTGAGGCTTGGTCTGTGTACTGATGGAATGAACCCGTTTGGCAGTCTGAGTAGCACACATAGCTCATGGCCGGTGATGTTGGTTATTTACAATTTGCCGCCTTACTTGTGTATGAAGCGCAAGTACATACTTATGTCTCTAATGATTTCAGGCCCACGGCAACCAGGAAATGACATCGATGTGTATCTTGCTCCTCTTATTGAAGACTTGAAAAAGTTATGGGATGAAGGCGCACCTGTGTTTGATGCCTACCGTGAAGAAATGTTCACATTACGTGCCATGTTGTTCTGTACCATTAATGATTTTCCTGCTTATGGAAACTTGTCTGGGTACTCTGTTAAAGGGCATAAAGCATGTCCAATATGTGAGGAGAGTACAGATTTTTGTCAGCTTGCACATGGGAGGAAGACAGTATACCTTGGGCATCGCAGATTTCTTCCCGAGACTCATCCGTATCGCCGTATGAAAAGAGCATTCAATGGATTCCAAGAGTTCAGAAAAGCTCCAGAACCCTTGAGCGGGCCAGAGGTGAAAGCTCGTGTGACGGACATTAATGTTGAGTTTGGTAAAACTTCGGAGTCCAGCAACAATGATACAGGTTGTTGGAAGAAAAAATCCATATTTTTTGAACTTCCATACTGGGAGAACTTGGATGTCAGACATTGTCTCGATGTTATGCATATTGAGAAAAATATTTGCGAAAGCCTCTTAGGTACGCTCTTGAACATCCCTGGTAAAACTAAGGATGGTTATAACGCGAGACTTGATATGGTTGATATGAACATAAGAGCAAATTTAGCACCGGTAGCTCGAGGACAACGCACATATCTACCCCCTGCCTGTCACACTTTGTCCAGAAAGGAGAAAAAACAACTGTGTTCAAGTTTGCGTAGCATCAAAGTTCCATCTGGATATTCTTCAAATGTAAGCAGACTTGTTTCCTTGAAAGATTTAAAACTGGTTGGTTTGAAGTCTCATGATTGCCATGCCTTAATGCAGCAATTGTTGCCTGTAGCTATTCGATCGATATTGCCCAAGCATGTTAAGTCCAGTATAACAAGACTTTGTTTCTTCTTCAATGCTATATGTAGCAAGGTTATCGCGCGCGAAAGACTTGATCAGCTACAAGATGAAATAATTGTTGTCCTCTGTCAATTAGAAATGTATTTTCCACCCGCCTTCTTTGATATTATGGTGCATTTGGTGATTCATTTGGTCAGAGAGATAAAAATCTGCGGGCCTGTTCATTTGCGATGGATGTACCCATTCGAGCGATATATGAAAGTATATAAGGGGTATGTGAAGAATCGTTGTCGTCCTGATGCTAGTATTGTTGAAGGTTATATAGCTGAGGAGGTAATTGAGTTTTGCACTGAGTACTTGGCCGGGACCGCATCCATTGGAATATCTAAGAATCGGCACGATGGGAGGATTACAGGTATGGGCAGAAGGGGAGGAAAAATTTTTTTGCCGTCTAATGTTGAATTAATGAAGGCGCATCTCTACATTCTGCGCAATTCTGAAGAAGTTGCGCCCTATGTGACAGACCACATACAGTCAATAAGAACATCTTATCCTGCTTGGACGGATCAACGTGTGCTCAATGAACATATTCGGACATTTGTCTATTGGTTTGGTAATGCTGTCCTGGGCAAAGACGTTTCGGAGACATTGAAATGGTTGGCATTTAGGCCCAGCCCTGCGGTACGAGCATTTTCATGCTATGACATAAATGGATATTCATTTGCTACTAAGAGACAAGATGAGAAGAGTACGGCACAAAACAGTGGTGTTACATTAATCTCAGAGGCTTTACATGTTTCTAGCAGGAAGGATAAAAATCCATTGTATGCAAGCATGGCTTATTACGGGGTGATCGAAGATATTTGGGAGATTGACTATGTTTGTTTCAAAGTAGTTGTATTTCGCTGCAAATGGGTTGATAACAATAGTGGGGTTCGAACTGATGATCCATTGGGTTTTACCTTGGTCAACCTAAATCGGGAGGGTTTCAAGGGGGAACCATTTATACTTGCATCGCAGGCGAAACAAGTTTTTTATATCGCCGATCCTTGCGACGAACATTGGTCTGTTGTTCTTCATGGTAAACAACATCACGGTGTGGAAGGGATAGATACAGAAGAAGGGCTTCATGAGGCTGGCCCTTTCTCTAGTGGGTTACCTGAACCGAGAGCAGATGAGGAAGATAGGGAACTTGATAAATACATACTTCGTGATGACCACAGCGAAGGATTATGGTTCGAGGATCAAGTGTCCCTTAAGAGAAAGAGAATAAGTTAAGAATCATTTTCAGGTATATTGTTTGTTTTTATTAAACTTCAATTCTCGTGGGTGTGTATGTGTGTTTTTGTATTTGTATATGTTTCTTTGATTTTAATGAAGAGAGGATTCAATAAATTTTTAACAACATTTATTTTTATCCTTCGTACTGTGGGATTGAAACAGGTCACACCTCGGATGAAGCCGCGCAATCAAGGGACAAAATTTCCAGGGGCTTCATATGTGGAACTGTTTGGAAATGAATATGTTATTTTTTGAAATTGTGTGAAACTTATGTGCTGATCTTAAATTGCACTTGTGTTTTGGTAAAAAACAAGCAGAGGAGATTCTGTCTGAAGTGATTTGAAACTGAATTCCGTATTATTCGAAATAGTTGGAATTTTAGTGAAGTATTGAAGTATATGTGCATCGAATTTACAGGGAGTACGTTACATTTATAGGGGAGACTTTGTCAAATTTTCGGAAAATAGATTTCCTTGTTTTTCATTTATGAATAAATGTTTCTTGTATTATTATTATTATTTTCTTCCAATGAGTAGTACTTTGGTAAAATTTCCAGGGAAATCTATACGCAGTTCATTTTGTTTGTATTTTATATTTAAATCTTTATAAATTACTTGTCAGCTGGTTAGTGAAACAGGGGAAATGCAGGGGAAAAAATGGGATTGGAGAGGAAGAGAATGAGGGAGGAAGAGAATGAGTGAGGAAAAGAAAGTTCAAAAATTTCGAACTTTAATTAACCGGGTCATCTATTCAACGGCGGTTCAACGTTCAACCGCCGTTGAAAGTTGTACTTCAACGGCGGTTCAAAGTTGAACCGCCGTTGAAAGTGGTACTTCAACGGCGGTTCAGTCTTGAACCGCGGTGGATTCTTTTTTCCAATATTAATTTGTTTTTTCCATTTTTCAAATAACTAATCTCACAAATTTGTAAGTATAATAATAACTAATCTCACAAATTTGTAAGTATAATAATAACTAATCTCACAAATTTACAAACATATATATATACATATCTGTTTATACATACATATATATATATATATATACATCTTTCGCTTTTCTCCTTTCCCCTCTTGATGCAATCATATATATCCAACTCTCTCGATCCTATATGCTCTCGATATCTTGTAAATTTCCACTACATAAATAAAATATTTTCATCTGAATAATTGAATACTTTAAGACAACTTTTATAATTAATTCTTATATATATATATATAATGATTTTGAATTTGGTACAAAAAATTAGAAAATCCATGCGTACGTACGTAGCGCGGGAATTGGCTCCAAAAACTGCTTTTCTACGGCGGTTCAACTGTGAACCGCCGTAGAAATCAAACTTTCTACGGCGGTTCAAACATGAACCGCCGTAGAAAATACTTTCTACGGCGGGTTCTCGGTTGAACCGCCGTAGAAACTTAGTTTTTGGAGCCAATTCCCGCGCTACTCATGAATTGTTTATTTTCATATCATTTTCTAAACCCTAAACCCTAAACCCTAAACCCTAAACCCTAACCCCTAAACCCTACTATCTATTAAGTTTTTTTTCCCGATTTTCATAAATTACCCGCGGTGACTCTTAAGATGGAAATAGATATATAGTGAAGCGCCACCCTTTTCCTGGATTTTCGCTTTGACATTCAAAGGAATGAAACATTTCAAATCATGCATATGTGCAAAGTCAACCTATAGGTCAACGTTTTTCAAGCTTAATTATATTAAGCTTTGAATTTTGAAAGTTGCTAAATTCAAGTTTCTATCAAGCATTTTATATATCATCCAAGCACCTTCAAAGGCTCAAGTAGTTATGCATAAAGATTCAAACAATCCAAAGCATTCATATTTTCAAAGTCAACTACTTGGTCAAGTTTTTTCAATTGAAGCTTGCCATTTTGAAGCATATATCCTTAATTTTCTCATGTGAGCAACTTCAAATTATCAATAAGTTAATTCTTAAACTCTCAAATAAGCTAAAGCATGTATATTTAAAAAGTCAACCACTTGGTCAACCATTTTTATGTAATGCAAACATGCTTAATTCTTGCTATCTTGAAATGAAAATTTTCAACCGTTTTAACATGTGCAAGAATTTCAAGATACCAAACATGACATAGATCCTAATGCATCATTTTAACTCTAAAACATGGCATTCTAGGATTATATCACTCAAAGACTCATCAATCAAATGCAAATTTCAAATTTTCTCAAATTTTTCTCTATTTTGCCTAACTCATCTTTTCTTGAGTATTTTAACTTCAAAATTGGTCTTAGTATATTTAAAATATCATTCTAATTTTATTTGACCAATTTTCATCTTCTAAGTATTTAAAAGTCTAAAAGTCAAACTTCTAGCTAATTTCAAATAATGCTCATAAAGTCCTAATGACATCAGCAAAAAAAAATTTTCGGCCACTTAAATTTTATTAATTAATTTTTATATTACTATACGTACCTAATGCATTTCTGGATTTGATTTTTTTATCCCGTTCGCAAGTCGAAAAAGTAGGAATTTTAGGGAACATAATGAATCTTATTACTTTAATTATGAAATGGTTAATAAAAGTCGAGATTGTGTACATAATTAATAAATATACAATATATGGGTATGTATTATTATATTTACCAAATTGTGGGAATAGTTTTTTGAAAATGGAAAATAAAAAAATTTAATATTAAAATATGACCGCGCGGGAATTGGCTCCAATTTTTTCTACTTAAACCGAGGAAAAGTGCGGACTTTCAACCGCGGTTCAATCTCGAACCGCAGTTGAAGGTACACTTTCAACGGCGGTTCAACATTGAACCGCAGTTGAAAGTGTACCTTCAACTGCGGTTCGCGGTTCATGGTTCAACCGCAGTTGAAAATGTACTTTCAACTGCGGTTCAACCTCGAACCGCAGTTGAAAGTACACTTTCAACGGCGGTTCAACCTCGAACCGCAGGTGAAAGTGTACTTTCAACGGCGGTTCGAGGTTGAACCGCAGTTGAAAGTGTACTTTCAACTGCGGTTCGCGGTTGAACCGCCGTTGAACCGAGCCCGGTTATTAATTATAATTCAAATTTTCACCTTTTTCATTTCCTCCCTCATTCTCTTCCTTTCTTCTTCCTTATTTTCCCCTTCACTTCCCCTGTTTCCCGAATCTTCTTCCCGCGGCCGTTCGTCTTCTTCGCCGCTTCTCCCATCGCCGGCGACCTCCTCCACCTTCCGATCCTCCGTCCGTTGCCCAATCAATCACCGATTGTTCGGCTTCCCAAGTTTTTACCTTCGGTCGGCTCTCCATTTCCACCCTCCCATATAAACTTAAAGCTTGGATTTTTTTTTAGTTCATCCAAAAGGTTCCACCTTCTATGCTTTCATTTTAAACTTTTGTCTATTTAACTTTACATTTTGCAAATGCTTACCATTGCACTAGGATTTTGTTGGTTGATATTTATGGTAGATTTCGGTTTTAGCTCTTGTGATGAAAGCTTGGAAAGTTTTTGGATTTATTGATTGTTTGTAGCATTTGGTTTGGTTGTTGAATGGAGTGTTTTGTCCTACATAAGTTGAGAACCTAGGGTTTGATCAATGTTCCATTAGGTACCCTTTGAAATTCGGGTTTTTTTTAAAAATGAGAAACTCAAATGATTATTTCGGTTTTGCTTGAGTTTTAGAACATTGGTGTTTGATTTCGGTTTTTATTCGATTTAGTGTTCCTCCTTTAGTGATAATTAGGAAAATGCTTTGTTGTTGATTCCACTTTGTGAAATGTTATGCCTTTAGTAGAAATGAATGAATGTTCTCATTAGTTGTTGGTTGTGAAATGTGAAGTACTTTATCAATGGTACCCTTGAGAAGTCCACTTTTTTTTTGGCCCTCATTTGGTTTAATTTGGATAATGGTAATTGTGGATTTTAGGAGTGAATTTTGCGAATGTACATTGCCTTTTTTCCACATTAGTTGTTGGTTGTGAAATGTGAATTACTTTATCAATGGTCCCCTTTATAAACGGACTTTTTTTTGGCCCTCAATTGGTTTAATTTGGTTAATGGTAATTGTGTATTTCTAGGAGCGAATTTTGCGAATGTACCACTTTTTTTTCAACATTACAAGCATTCTTGTATTTGACATTAAAGCTTTTAATTTGTTGTCATTGCATATATGTTATATTGAATTCTCTTTCTATGTAAATGAAGTTTAAGGTACTTTCAATGGCCCGAAAAAGAAAAAGCAATACGGAGCATGGAGATGGTTCTTCTTCTAAATCTAGTAGAGTTAGAGGGCCCACAAATTGCAATGACCTATTGGAAATGCGAAAGAATGGGGAAACTCTGGACATTTCTTTCGATTCCGGGCTCGAGCCTAGAGTATATCATGTACAGTGGATTACCTTTGTGTCATATACGGCCCGGAGCAAAGTGGACTTAGTGGAATATGAATCATGGCCGAAAGTTCCCGCGGAGCTCAAGAAGAGAGTTTGGATGGAAATACGGGTATTTTCTTTAATTATAATGCATTATTTGATTCTTAATTCTTCCATACAATTTTACTCAAATTCCTCACTAAATTTTACTCCTAATTTTCACTGTAGGCATTATTTGTTTTCGAGTCCACCGAAGAACTCGAAGATAAGTGGATTAGTTATGCCGGTAAACGGTGGAAAGATTTCAAATCCTATCTAGGGAAATATGTACATGGTCCCATGAAGGGTAGGGACCCATGTTTGGAATATAAATTTATCCCTAGGGAGACATGGATTAAGTTCAAGGCTAGCCGCGAGACAGAAGAATGGCAGGTATATTTTTTTAAATTTGATTTCCTTCTTCTTTTTGGATATTTGAAATTGCTCAGTTTAGGGATAATAATTTTTCATTATATTTCTGTCTAGGCCATTCGAGGAAAAGCGCAAAAGAATGCCAATTTAAATGCTTTCTACCATAACTTATCTCGCGGTGGCTACCGACTGCTGAAGCAGCAGTTGCATGACGAGGAGGTCAGTGCATCTGGAAAGAAGCCTTCAGAGGAGGGTCAGTCCGAAGAAGAAGGCGAGGATTCTTATTCAGGGCCAGGCCGTCATGACCTTTGGATACATGCCCATACGAACAAAAAAGGGGAATACTTCACGCCAGAGGCTGAGCGTGTAGCGAAGGAAATTGTAAGTTTTGCACCATACATTTTCTTATGTTTCAATTATTTTAATATTTAAAGTCTATGTGTATAGAATTTTTATTATAACTGATTATTTATTACTAGATATCTATGATGAAATGCTAATTAATAATTTGGTTGTCATTAAATGTTTATATGAAATTATTATTATCTAGTTGTCACTGTAAAGTAGATAAATGACTAATTTGTATATATGTGTATGTATTTATATTTTATAATTATGGTTATCAATTTTATATTTAATATTTATATACATAAATGAATAATCTCTGTATATGTGTATTTATTTATATTTAATTGATCTATTTACATTTACTATATTTGGCAAAATGTGTAGGAAAATCTATGTTCCCGCGAGTCCCAAGGGGAGACCGTTGCAGAGGGTAGGAATGACATTCTTGTCATTGCAACGGGCAAGCGCGATCACCCCGGTCGTTATCGCGGCCATTCTACGCGGGCACGTATCACAGAGGTTTTCCCACAGAAAACAAAGCCGTCGCTGAAAGAGGAACTTGATTTAACTAAGCGACAGCTTCAGAAAACCACTGCCCAACTAGATGAATGTCAGACACATTTGAAGATGATGATGGGTTTTTTATGTGGTAAGATGGGAACCGATTATGATACAGTAAAAGCCACCGTCCTCAATAATGCCCCGGATGAGAGCTTGCACCCAGGGACCTCCGGAGCGGTCCCTGTATCCCCTGTGAGCCCTGTTTCTCCTCTGGTACCTACAAGGTTGCCCGATTTGGAGATGATAAATGTTGCACCTGTGGACCCGATCACAGCCTCTGACGGCAGTGCTTTAGGCGAATACAAGGTAAATAAAATTAGACGGCTTCTTTTAATACTTCAATTTTTTTTTTCATTATTACAGTGCTTTGTTAAGTTAGACTTGAGGATTCGCAAACGCGGCGTAAGCTTGTGGCAAAGGGCAATATTTATAAGCAAAGCAAGCACCACGGGCGCGCCGTTAGAAAAGGTTGCGCGAGGGTCACAATTAAAATTTCCTATGATGACTGTGCCCCGCTACCATTTCCTGAGGAAGAGGCTGCGACAGTGGGAATGGCCAAGTCCTTTTTCGTGGAATGGCCTAAAGAGTTGATTGAAATTATTCAGCCGACTCCGGTAACAAAGGTATATTCTTTCATTTTTAATTTGTGTATTACTTAATACCGTTTTGTATATTTAATGTTATTTCAAATGATGTTAGGTTGATAAAAGTGCCCAAAAGAAAAAAGGCCGGATGAGTGCTATGGATGACAAGACATCTCCTTCGGCGACGGTTCCGACTGAGGAGTCAACCTCATCGACATCTGATCCATTGCAAGAGTTACAGCTCCGATGGGATAATGAGTCGGGCTTCGATGGCTTCTACTTTCAAATGACAAAAGAAGTCATAGGTTTGGAGCAGCCTAATTTCATGGATCGAGGGGATGTCAAAGAGTTATTGATCAGAGAAAGCCAGGTCTCAAACAGTTTGATGCAGTTGTTCACCCAGTGAGTTTCCACTTACTTAAATAACCTATTTCTGATTATTTATGTTATATATTATGCATTCTATATGCATAGGCTAACCAATGAAGCCCTTCTTGTAAATTCTTTAGAGCTTTACATGAGTTAGCTGAAAGGAATGGGAGAAAGGGGATAGGTTTCCTTTCGGCTGATCATGTCACACCCAGACAAAATACGCTTGAAGATAGGGTGAACTACATTGCGCGAATCTTGAAGGATAGGAATAAAGAAATGTATATGGTGCCTTATCTTCAGGGGTAAGTGACACAGCTGTAAGCGGTTATCTAATATTTAAGAAACACTGCTATAAAGATCTGACGTACGCCATTAAATTTTTTGTTGGCAGTGAACATTGGATGCTAATGGCCATTAGACCAGTAGATAAGGTTGTATACTGGTTTGATTCTTTACAAAATCCACAGAAGGATGAGGCGATGGAGCTTATGGACGAGTGAGTTATCTATATTAACAACTGTTAGAATGCATATATATCCATATATTGCTAATTATTTTCGTGCCGATTTCATTTTTATAGGGTGATGTTTAACTATCAAGCTTTCTTGGGATTGCCCAAAAATGTGCATATGCCACCTTCGTGGATAGTAGTTAAGGTAAATGAAATTGGTTCTTATAATTTTTTTAATTACATCCGTGGCTCTAGTAGCCTAAGCAATTAGTAGTGTTAGTTGTTTCAATTAAATCCGTGAGTCTAGTAGCCTAATTAAGTTAGTATAGTGATAGTCAATTAATTTATTAGTTAGTCAAGTTATTTATTGAGGTATTTGATTAATTATGCATGCAATAATCTGTGAGTCCAGTACTGTAGGTTAGTTAATATAAGCATGCAAATTGCCTTTTCGATCAGTAGAAATTAGTGAGTCCTAGTTATTTAATTAATTAGATTAATACGAGTTTAGTTATGAATATTCGTAGAAATTTTTTACTCACAGTTGTGTTTGTATATATACAATTTATTGTATGATCTTCTAACTCGTATATATTAATTCATTAGCATAAAAAGCAAACGGATAATTGGGAGTGTGGGTACTATGTAATGCACTACATGTACCAAATAGCAATGAAATCATCCACATTTGCACTTGAAAAGGTAAATATATATTTCTCATTACTTACTTAATTGACTGTATTTCATTTTGCTTACTCGGGTAGTTTTTAATTTCAAAAAACTCTGTTGCAGCACTTCAAGATCGACCGCACTCCATTAAGCAATGTGGATATAGATGCAGTGCGAAAAATATGCGCTAGATATATTTTGGAGCATCCGTAGTAGTAGAAGGATACTAATTAAACTTGTTCATATTAGAGTTGTACAAATATTTTTTGGATATGCTGTGTTATAAAAGCGAATTCAATTTGTATATTGGTGATATTTGTAATAAATTTGTATATTGGTGATATTTGTAATATTTGTATATTCGTGATATTTGTAATAAAAAGTAGCCACTTTCCACGGCGGTTCAAGTTTGAACCGCCGTGGAAAGTGTAAGGTTTCCACGGCGGTTCAAGTTTGAACTGCCGTGGAAATCTCACACTTTCCACGGCGGTTCAACCTTGAACCGCCGTGGAAATCTCACACTTTCCACGGCGGTTCAAACTTGAACCGCCGTGGAAATCTCACACTTTCCACGGCGGTTCAAACTTGAACCGCCGTGGAAACCTTACCCTTTCCACGGCGGTTCAACCTTGAACCGCCGTGGAAACCTCACACTTTCCACGGCGGTTCAACCTTGAACTGCCGTGGAAACCTCACACTTTCCACGGCGGTTTACCTTGAACCGCCGTGGAAACCTTAAACTTTCCACGACGGTTCAACCTTGAACCGCCGTGGAAACCTCACACTTTCCACGGCGGGTCAAACCCGCAGTAGAAAGTCCGCTAACTTACAACGGCTGCCAGATAGATGGCGGTTCAAAAATGCTAAACCCCGCCGTTAAAAGCCCTTTATAACCGCCATTAAAGCTCCGTTTTGTAGTAGTGAATGTTCAAATCAATCGACAATAATTGATAAAAGAATTAATTCTCCTACCTCGGATGCCTCAATATTGCCAGTTTCAGTTTACCTACCTTCCCACACTTGTAATAAAAATAAGGAGTGGCCATTTGCAGAAGCAGAAATGGTGATGATGGATAATTTACCTTTACTAGTTAATCAAAAAATAATTGATCAAAATAAAAAGTATTAAGCATTTACATATTGTGCTTTTGACTTTTAGGACAAAATTATTATTATTATTATTATTATTTTGGAATGGTAATTACACTAAGAGGGAGTCTCCTATTCGACCTTCTGGCATCCGACATGACTTCATTTGCTAAATTTGTTACGAGTGTTTTTCTTTAGGCTGATGCTATTGCCAGAGCAATAATTAGCAACCAGAGCAATAATTTGTTCTTTTTCCTATAATGCCCCTCAATATTCCAACAACTAATTTCCTCTTTCCTACAACAGTAAATTAGTTCTACTGCTGAAATTCATTACAATGTGCAATCTGATTTTTCCCTTTCCTTACTCATCGGTCGACAAGCTGCCACCTTTTTCTTCCCGGTGCTGTCGATCCATCAGTCTTCCACCGCTGCAGTCATCCGCCCTTCTACCTATTAGAGTAGTCACCTACTAGTATCACTCTCACATTATCACTCCCCTAACATCACTCCCCTAGTCTCACTCCCTTAGTATCACTCCCCTATTATCACTCCCCTTTGTATCACTCCCCTACTATTACTCTCCTACAATCACTCCCTTACTCCCCTAGTATCACTATATTTCCTACTATGTCTCTAGGTTTAGCCTCCTATATAAAGGCTTGCTACCTCTCCATATTGTAACAACACTATTATAACACAATTATAATATAGTTCATAATTATTCTCTCATTCTGTTATTATCAATATAAGTAATTCACCCTAAATTTAAAATGAACTATAATACTGTATATTTCTGATATGTGAAAGCCTGTTTTTATATCAAACTCTTACGTCCCGATGTTTTTTTAAAAAAAGGAAAAAAAAAATACTGGGAGTTTTCTATTTAAAATAATATATATTATGAATAATAAACAGAGGAATTCTCTTAAATAGAAAAAAAAAAGAAAAAGAAAAAAAGAAAGCAAGCATATCCACTTGATCAATATATTCAATCATTCATTTGGAGTACTGTCACATTATGTTGTGGATTATGTTGTCGTTGTTGCTGGAATTCGTTCATCCTTCAATTACTTCTACAATCGAACAAAATTCAGTTATGAAAATCTATATAGTTAATCACATCATTGGCCTTTAACGCTGGCACTGCAAGTTCAGTGCAAACCCCCGATAATGGCATAAGCGTATATTGATTTGTTTACAATTTTTTCACTCACTTTGGAGCACCTACTCAGTATACGCTTATACCAATATCGGGGGTTTGCACTGAACTTGCAGTGCCGACGTTAAAGGCCAATGACGTGATTAACTACATAGATTTTCATAACTGAATTTTGTTCGATTGTAGAAGTAATTGAATTAGGGAATTCGGACTGATAAAATTGACAAATAATTGGATTTATGAAATGTATATTTTAACTCTTACTAACATTTTATGAACGTAACTTAAAACAACGTAAATATATGGAAGAGTGATCTTAGAGTTGGAAGGCACTAATCATTTTGGAGCTTATCAAACATATTAAAGAATACGTTTAAAAAAAAAACCTTATCGGTTGCAATGCAGTAGCCAAATCTTCTTTTTGAAAGGGTTTGGGGGTTTAAAGTAAATAGTGGTTTCTAAAATTTGTATATTAAATGCATCTCCAGCCCCTTTTTTTTTTCTTTTTCCCTAAAAAAACCTAGAAAAGTTTGACATATGGATCATATTTCAAACACCTAAAATTTATGCGTGATTTCATAAAATATGCGATACATTAGATATTCAATATGTGTGTTTTCTTTACTACATGTGATACTTACCATTTTAATATAACCGCGATTCATCAATAGTACACGTGTTACATTAGAGACTATATATACATGATTCATCAAAGTCTATATAAGATATACGTGTTTTTAAAATATATTTGTAATACGGCTAAATCAAATACAGGCGCGTTGTGTCCGACCATCATCAAAGTTTTTGTCATATAGTTTTCCTTAAAATCTAGGAATTTCTATATAACTTTCCCCGCAAACACAGAGAGAGAGAGAGAGAGAGAGATTTTCAATTAAACATCACACTATTGGCTATTAGTTCTTAACATTTTACACGTTGAACGTACAAATTAGTTCTCAACTGAAAAACCACACTTATAAATTAACTTATATGATATGAAGCTTCAGCTCGTACATCCCTCAACCACACATACGTACGCACGTACGTTTATTCACTCAAATTGCAATAATTTTTAACCATCTCCAAACCAGAAAACGTACAAACCAAACATTAATTATTCATAGTTTTATATCTAATGCACAGGCATTAATTAAATATAATTAATTAAGCATTTTTGAGATGATGAGCCTCAATGTCTTCAACCACTTGAAGAAAATAGTTGAGGAGAGTGCCTGGGTGTGGGATGTCCTCCTTCAGTTTCTCATAATCCAAAGTCCAAGTTATGAGATTATCTTCCCCTTTTGTATCCACATGATATGTGATTATGAAGCTTTTGTATAGCTCCATTAGATCTCCTTCAACAACCTTCACTCTGATTGATTGGTTTCCTTCATCTATTTCTTCGATAATCTCCTTTGCAACCCTATCTTTCCCGTCTGTACAATAGAGTTGAAGATCTAATCAATAAAACGTGAACTAATTTTTTTATATTTATTCTTATATAAAAAAGTCCTTGTGAAGTGAATACGTAGAAATTGTATATTTTTACATTTCATATATTTATGAATATAATATGCATAACTGGTTCACATTTAATTTACAATTCATACAAAAATAAAAATACATGTATAAATAGAAAAGATTACAATAAATAATATCTTATTTTATGTGTTATGTTTTGTAATTCATAAAAAATTGTACTTTGTTAAAAAATACGATTTATTATTATTTCAAACACAGGATTTATCAAAAAGTCTGGGGAGATTATCTATATCAAGTTGTACAGTGTGCCCTTTCACATTTATAGAGCATAAAAGTGTAGTTTCAGTCTACGAATATCAGAGGACACATTGTATTACCTGACCCAATACAGAGAACAAAATACATATACGAACCATGGGTGTAGTGCCAGAGCATTTTGGATCCAACCGCTCCAGTTTCACCTTCAAGCAAGGTAAAGCCTTGAACTTGGGGAGAGGCAGTGGCAACATCATGAGGCCTTTTGGTTACCAAATCATGAAAGGCATCTCCAACTCCAGAGTGTTTGACATCAGTCTGGCCTATCATTTTCCCTTTCAAACCCATTCTTATTATTTCCCCTATTTGAAATAAAACCAAAAGGGAAAGAACTAAATGGTTTGAGAGTTTCTAGCAGACAAATTTAGATTATGAATGAGGAGAACAATGGTGAAAAACATGGAGGCAAGTAGGTCCTTATATAGTTGGATATAAAAGAGTCGGAGATGAATGGTTTAGCGTTGGGTTCAATTAAGACTTTTAAAAAACAGAGCAATCGACTGGGCATAAATTAATACCAAAACAACTCATAGTAATTAAATTTAAGATACTAATTATTACTTTTGTGGGCCTTAAATAATTCAAAATTACTTTCTTCTATTAGACCCTTTCAAACAAAATTATTGTGGATCTTGATTAAAATATGTATGTATTATGTACACATATGACATACCTATATTATAGTTTGTATTTTTTTTTTTTTTTGTGGTTGAGAAAACTCATATTTAGATGACTTAACATTGTTTATTTTTGTTACGAAAATTTAATTGTTTGCCAGCCTATAAATGTGTCAGGCCAATGTCATTTTGTTGGAACAAATAAATAACACAAAAACTTATGTATGACGGGTTGACCATTTAATTACGTGCGTATCGAATTTAGTTTTTAAAATATCGTGTGCATATTATAAAAATATCCGTATTCATTTTAGCTTCTAATGGATTGCATATTACATATAACCTTTGATATATTGCATGCAACACTTAGTTAAGTTTTAAAGTATATCGTATCACATATAACTTATGTTATATCGCGTATGTTGAAGATTCTCTTGTAGTTTATAGTATAGAAAATGCATTTGGAAAAGTTCATGAAGATCTGAGTGATTCATCGTCCGAGTCGGACGCCACGTCGGACGCAAGTCTGATAGAAGGCCAAAGCTAGTTGAAAGCTAACTTCAGAATCAGCAAGACGTCCGATAAGTTGTCCGAGTCGGACGGATTATCGGACACGCACCAGTGGTACTAAAAAGATGCAACTCTTTGATTTCTTCCTTTGGATGCGTCTTTTGGTTGAAGTGTTGTGTCTTAACTCATGAATGGGTGATTGCATCCATTCTTAGACTGATTGTATCCCATGAACACAACCTTTTAACTATAAATAGAGGGTGATTTCCACATATTGAGATAAACTAATTTCCATCTTCTTTCTTGTCTAAACAATCTAAGCATTGTCTACTTTGTTATTTATAATCAATATATTTTATCTAGAAGTATTCTTGTCATATTCCCAGTTAGACAAATAGTGGGGGCATTAAACATTTAAGGAAAGTGTGTCTTACACGACTTAGATTGCTTTTGTGACTTGTAACAAGTCTTTCTCCCTTCTACATTTCTTTCTTAATTTGTTGGTGAAATTTCTACAGAATTTCTTCATACTTTGTGTTCCTATTATTTTCTTAAGTCTTGAAGAACCCCTTATATTCTTCAGCGTATAGTCTCCAATTTATTAGATTTAGTTGCTAATTTATCTTAATTAAATTAAAACTAAAAGTGTCATACATAGTGAAAAAAAAAGTATCAATTTTAATTTTAAGGGTTAAAATATTGCATTCACCAGGTCGGACACTGCCTCAACAAATAATCGTGTTTCTGAGTTAATCAGTGTATTCATTTCCAGACAATAAAAACCAATTAAAACCATGTCTCTTCCTCATCTTATCTTTAAAAAGTTGACTTTAAATTGCAGATAATTAAAGATTAGCAATAATGAATACAAACACCTAATAATCGTATTAACTATTTGCAAGTCAAAAACATAAAAAATAAAATAAAAACTTGTGGGTAAAACAGTGCATAATCATTCAAGATCACAGAAAATCTTTTATCGTGTATACAAATTTGAAATCAAAACATAAACTATACTCCGATAAAATCCGATTTCGTCACAGAATCTTTTTTCGTGTATTTATTACTCAAAATCATACCCATTTGTCAATTATTCTTTTGTTATTATAATAGGGAAATATTTGATTAGGGGTAATAAAACTTTTAATATTATTAAATAGGGTGTAAGTTTTATATAATTTCTATTAAAGGCGGTAAATTATTTACTTAATATTATTAAATAGGGTGTAAGTTTTATATAATTTCTATTAAAGGCGGTAAATTATTTACTTACTAGTAACAAAATAATGTCTGATTTACATTACCACGGAACCTCTGATTTAAATATTTATGTTATGGGTAAATGACAGTTACCCTCTTATATTTATATTGAAAGACAGTTATCTTCTTATATTATTAAAATATATTTTGGACTAAAATGTCAATGAGATGGAAAATATTAACACTAACTGTGTTTGTATTAAACCCATTAGATACGCGCGTGGACTAAGTATCAGTCCGATGCCATTCTTTTACTTCCCAAAGTCCCTACTTTGGATGAAATAGATAATAGAACATTGAAATATAATGATGTATTCAAAAAGAAAAAAAGAAAAAACAATTTTGGGAGTTCAGGGAGACTACAATGCGATTGGATTGTCATTTGAAATTAACATGATTCATTAAATGAAAAACTAACTACAACTGAAACTCACTCTGATATAATATTTTAATACATGAACCCGATTAGATAAAAAATTAAAAAAAAAAAAAAAAGACACAAAAACTAAAAACACTTCTCCGGAATTTAGAAAATTGAGAACAGTGTATTAGCAAAAGCTCAACGAAATAACCGAAAAGATTGAATGAGAGCGTGAAAACAAATCCAGCAAAAATTGAATATAAACACCCCGTTGAACTTTATCCGTAGGATATAAAAATATCTCTATCGTAAAGAGATTAAAGCGCATCAAAATAAATAACAAAATAAACATATAGTTTTAACATAATTCAATTTCAAAAACCTACACCTACAAAAGCATTATATCATAATCATAAGCATAAGCAAGAATATTTCATCTCTTATGACCAAAACCTCAATAATGCATAAACAACGACACATAAATAGGAACACTCATCTCTTATGAACTCGGCCCCCATAACAACATATCCCAATAGTCAAAAAGGCTCCCTTAAAAACCCGAAGATAGAGAGTCGAAAGGCTCTGACATTTCAAACTCTCAATTCAACTGAAAATAATACCCCATGGGTTCTTTAATTATATAGACCCATAGTTACCTAAATCATTCTCAAAACTAGTTTTCCAAAACAAATCAAATCAGATTTGGAAACAAACTAAATAAGTACTCCCTCTGTTCCATTATAAGGGTTCAGTTTCAAACATGTACAACATATTATGGATTTCAAGGTACAATACATAAATGAACTAATTTGCCACCACTTATTCCATTAATATCTTTACATTTTAAGTGTAAACTAATTATGAACCACACATTATTATATTAGTAAGAGTATGAGGAGTAAAAAAACTTGAAAATTGACTCTTTTATTGGAACAAAAAATATTTCTCAAACTGGACCCTTCTAATGGAACGGAGGGAGTAATTATTAAATCCCAACACAATTAGAATTTCCTAATTAAGTTTGGTTTAATTTTTTAACATTTTATTGAAAAACAAGAAAAAAAAGAAGCAAGATTTGTGCATTGAAAATGTAAAAATATTTATTGAAATTGATGAAAAATTATACAAGATATAAAATGAGACTCAAACATAGAGGCAGTAATTAGCGCTGATTTAGCCCATTCCTCATCTATCCCTTCTAGTTGCCTTTTGGGTGGAGCTGACTAATTTTAATGCAGGAACGTCACCGCAACTCTGCATTTAAAATTCTGGGAATGCTTGCTGAATTTGATGACTTTTGAGTCATCATTCTGCCCCTGAAGACCGAACCATGAGAGCTGCATTTTCTACAATTGTTCTTTGAACATGGAATGCACTAGAATTATCATGAAAATCTCTGCAGAAATCAGTAAGAGTTGGACCAAATTTGAAAGCTAGAATTTTACTTGAATTGGACTTGAAATATGCACAAATGTTAGACTATAACCATGACTTTAATTGGATTTATCCTGCATGACTATTTGAACCATTGAACCTTGGTAAGTAAGTTGCAAACACCAAAAAAAGTAAAATAAAAAAAATATTAAGATGGAATTAAAATTATAAAACTTAACACAGCAAAATTGAACGTAATTTTAAAAATTAAACAAAAGAAGTTCTTGGGCTCATGTGTTTTTAAGATGGTTGAAATATTTGTGCATTCTTAGCACCCCTCATCCCACCAAGAATAGAGCCTAGTCCTGGTCTTCAAGTTCAATCAAACATGCTTCACTTGTTTGGTTTTTAGGATTATCCATTTGAGTTTGAACCCATCACTTCTTAATTAAGTTATTGATGACATCTTTGAAAATCTTATATTTGGAGCTAGTGAGAGAGGTTGGACATGCCACGTACTTTAAGGGAACACCATCGTTTGAGCTCATGTCCTTAAATGGATCCCCATCACTATCTTTAAAGAGCCCCTTCAATAGACGATCAGTTATAAGTCTAGTTCGACATACACACTACGTAATCGACAATTCAACATCGTGAACAATGACAAGGAGAGAATTTACTTAACGCTGTATTTGATGGAGTAGTTAAAATTTTGTTTTTCTTATAATAAACAAAAATTACTAAACACACATTCAATGTTTATAATAATTGGGGTATTGAATATTTTGTTTGAAGTGCACACACTACTACAAAAAGGGGCTTTAATGACAGTTATTTAGCACATTTAACGGTGGTTTTCGTCCATCATTTATCCAGCAATCGTAGAAAGGTTATGGACTTTCTACGGCGGTTCCTAAGCGAACAACCGTAGAAAGTACCAAATTTGTAAAAAAAAATTTTAATATTTAATTTTTTTATATCTGCATTCAAAAAATATATATCAAAAACAGCAAGAACAGCCGTAAAAAGTTTTTGATATATATATATATTTCAACTTTATTCAAAAAAAAAAAAAAAAATATATATATATATATATATCAAAAACTGCCATGCTAATAAACCGAACAACCACCAAACTTCACAAAATTTTTGCGTGCATCCATCAAATTCTAATTAATTTAATCATTAAGAGCAAGAACAATACAATAACAACATAATCCTGAAGTAAACAACCAATATATATACAAAAATCCAATCTCAACCTAATCAATTTTGAGAATAAATCAAACCAAAACCAGTAGGAAAATTATAAAATGGAACATACAATAAACCACTAATTTAACACTAATCAAACCCGAATTTAATCATTCATCATCTCACCAAACCCGAATTTAGCACTAATAATAAACCCTAGGCCAATCGCAATAATCAAGTAACAATAAAATTTGTAAAGCTTAAATAAAGTTGAAACTATTCGATATAACCTTTTTTATGATTTGAAGCCCACAACAATGACTGATTGTGGTGAAATTATGATGGGGAATTAACTCCAAGTGGTGGGTGATGGCCGATTAAGAAACCATCTCCGGAGTTGGGTGACGGCAGATCTTGTTATCAACGCCGCCGGAAGAACGGCTTAGGGGGAAGACAAGAGAAAAAACCAGCGGCGAGAGGATGGGCGCCGGCGACGAGAGAACGGCTTCGGTTTGCTGGAGATGGAAACAGGGGGAAGCCGCGGTTGGCTGGAGATGGAAACAGAGGGAAACCCTTAAAATTCAAACAAAATCAAGTTTCTTATTAAAACCGCCGTAGAAATGGACTTTTTACGGCGGTTGTAATTAAAACCACCATAGAAACTTGATTTCTATGGTGGTTATGAAGCCGTAATTGTGAATTTCCACCCGTTCCTCTATTCCTATTAATTTCTAGTTTTTCTTTTTTTGTAAATTAACCCCCAAATTTTTTAAAATTTAATAATAAATATGTAATTTACTATTTATCAATTTTTATAGTAAAATTCGTCATATTTATTAATTATATACAAACTCACGCCTTTATGTTATGATAAACAATAAATAAATTTCAAATTTTTAGTTGACCAATCCATTATTTTAGGCCCTCAAAAATTTTTGAAGCATTGTTACATAATAATTATAAGAAAACTTCAAAAATAGCAATTTTCATTGAATTACTAATAAGAGTTTTGAAACACACTTTCTACGTTTAAAAACCGCCGTAGAAACATACTTTCTACAACTGTTAGAAATAAAACCGCTGTAGTAAGTAACTTTCTACGGCGGTTATTCGAAAACCGCCGTAGAAAGTAGGGGACTTTATATGGCGGTTTTCTTACAACTTCTGTAGTTCTACGGCAGTTTTCGAATAACCGCCGTAGAAAGTTACTTACTACGGTGGTTATCAAATAAACGCCGTAGATAATGTCTTTCTACGGCGGTTCTAGAAAGTCCATTTTTACGGCGGTTTTCGAATAACCGCAGTAGAAAGTTACTTACTACTGCGGTTATGAAATAAATGCCATAGATAACGTCTTTCTACGGCGGTTCTATATAGAACCGCAGTAGAAAGTCCGTACTTTCTTTTTAATGGTGGTTTTGGTCTTTCCGCTGTTAAAGCACAGCCGTTAAAAGTCCATTCTGTAGTAATGACACTAAATGTAAAGGAGTAATAGTTATTAGACTGGCGAATGTACGTGATTGTGTATAAATTTTGATTCTGCACACTCAGAACCCGACCCTATGCAAAATCACTGATGGAAGTATTACAAATATTACATCTATGAAAGTATTATAGTCTCGAAAGTTTGTGTTAAATTAAATCTTGATCCTCTTAATTTCAGAAAAAAATAAAAATATTTAATTTCCCTTGGAGGTCACCTGGAAAATAATTTTGAAGCTCTCATAGAAGTTTCAAGAAAAAGGGCAAAAGTATGAAGTGGAAATTGCATAAACGTAGTGGAGAAAATTACTACTATAATAGGAAGGTTGATTTCTCACAATTTATTAATCAGATCAAAACAAATGAACAACAAAACGTCATTGTATTGAACACATTACACATTACAACTTAAATTCCATTTAAAATTTTCCATTAATTTTGCACTAATATAAAATTTACGTATGTTATTTCATTGAAAAATCTTTGGATTTTGATGGACGGTAAATTCATACATATATAACAGAAAAAAAACACCCCATGTAAATACATATAGGAGCGATCACATTGTTTGAGGTCACTCATCATACATAGGATTTTTAAGAAAAAAAACACCACACAAATACATTAACCACAAAACAACTAAATAAGCTTTCTGTCCTATTCTAAGAAACCCGTTAAATATATGAATCATATTTCATCATACATCGTGTACAGTCGAGACCCAAATTAACGTGTTTGTTTATTCGTACACCGCAACAATAAATACAGTTGAAATCGCTGATGATCATCGATTAGTTAAGCTGAGATGAAGAGCCTCAATGTCTTCAACCATGTGAACGAAAAAGTTGAGGAAAGTGCCGGGATGTGGGATGTCCTCCTTCAATTTCTCATACTCTATGGTCCAAGTTATGAGATTATCTTCACCTTTTGTATCCACATGATATGTGACAGAGAGGCTCTTGTATAGCTCCATCAGATCTCCTTCAAATATCTTGAATCTGACAGATTGATTTTGCTCATCTAGTGCTTTGATGATCGTCTTTGCTACCCCATCTTTCCCATCTGTACACAATAGTGGAATCAGAAATATTTTTTTTTAGGGGTTCAACAAATATACGGCTAAAATATACGTAATTTTTTTTAATAGTTAAATATGTGCTGCTAATCATCCCACCCTCGCCCCTGTCCCCGTCCCCCCTGATTCCGCCCATGTCTGTACAAGAGAATTAATAATCTAACCAATAAAATGTCGAAATTGGCTGTTGTCTTGTTTTGGTCCATCAATTTGAAAATATTTTATTTTTATCCATTAACTTTAAAATTAGTTTCTAAATCCCTCACTTTAATTATTGGCAACATCAAATTTATTTTTGACTAATACATAAGCAGTTTTAGACTTAATTACGAGGCAAACAAATTTATTTAACCTTTTCTTTACCTATATGACGCTCTTGTCCTATATGATGATCTTGTTTATGTGTGTGAATTTCATGTGCTAGGTGTACAAACTGCTACCAAAACTTAAGTGATGGACTATTTTGGAACTATTTTTGAGGTGGATGGGCGAAAAACGAAACATTTTTAAGTTGAAGAATTATAGAGAGATTTAACTTTTTTTTTTCTTTATCAAGGGTTTCTAATAAAACAAAGAAAAATACTATAGTCTAATTATATAATCCTTCATTTATTGAATAATAATCTATAATGCATTATAAATCTCATTGCAAGTATCATTGCATATGCTATTACCCAGTGAATGAATGATTATTTAGTCTTGCCCTATAACAAATACATAGAAAAACAATCATTTTTCTAAAGAAGAATCTTAGTTATTACTTTTTACATTTCATTTATTTATTAATGTAATATGCATATGTTATTTTACAATTGATTTACTATTCATAAAAAGAGTAATGATAGTCTTAGCAACAAATCATAATAACTTTTTGATAGCAACTCATGTGGCATGTATTCATTGGTTACATTTTTATTAATATCAAATAATTGGCCAATGAATGCATGCCACATGAGTTGCTATCAAAAAGTTGCTGTGATTTGTTGCTGAGTATATCATTATGAATCTATAAATTTTTAAAAATTGCAAAAATAACTTATTTTCTAGGAAAACTAACGTCTTGTTAAAAAAAATATCGCGTCATTCAATTCGGCCTTCGATGGATCGCTAATATAATTGCATACACAATTATATAACCTAAATCCAATGACTGAAATGATTTCTTTCACGTGACTGTAATCTAACCCGATTTTATATACTGTACTTTATAATATAATTTACAAAAATTTGCACTTATCAAAATAAAACCCCTTTTTTTCTTTTCTTGAAATGCGGATAACATCAAAATAATTAGATCTATACGTACCAAGGGTATAGTGCCAGGCGACTTTGGATCCAGCCACTCCAATTTCACCTTCAAGCAATTCAAAGCCTCGACATTTATCAGGAGAGGCAGTGGCAACATCATGAGGCCTTTTGGTTATCAAATCATGAAAGGCATCTCCAATTCCAGAGTGTTTGACATCAGTTTGGCATATCATTTTCCCTTTCAAACCCATTCTTATTATTTGCCCTCTTTGATATCAAACCAAAAGGAAAGGATTGAATAGTTTTAGGGTTTTTTGGTATATCAATGTAGAAAACTATAGGAATGAGAAGATGAATGGTGCCAAACATGGAGGCAAGTAGATCCTTTTATAGTTGGATATATAGCGGCCGGCACTCATAGTATTCCTACTTTTTTTTTTTTTTTCCTTTTTTCCTGTTTTGGGGAGGGAGAGGATAGAGAAAATTGACGTTTTTTATTACGAGTGATAATACACTCAGATGAAAATTCATTGTGAAATTGTAGAGTGATTGATGTGAGTTCCACGTGGCAAAACTTATTGATTCATCTGAAAAGCCTCTTGAATGATCGGCCATTTGGAGCTGGCGGCGGCCGATATAGGATTTTGTCGAGGAAAATGTAATTTGTCTGAATGGTCAACCTTGCTGGACATGGGAACAATCCGAGTATACTCAAATCGGCATATCACCTTATACGGCTGCCGTTGAAGATCTCTTTTTTCTTTTGGAAATTCTGGAAAGGGCTGCTACCTTTCCCAGAGATACTGGCAAAGATGGGATTCCATGGACAGTCGGACCAGATCCTCTTTCCATTTTTAATCCGTCTTGTCCTGTCTACTGAGAGTAAAGTAACGTTACTTTGCTAGTTATTCATATTTAAACAACAAGTGAGTATGAATGAGTTGAAAAGTAACGTTACTTTGGTCTCAGTTAATAGGACAAGACATAGAAAAATAAATAGAGGATCTGGACTCGTCCTGCTGGCCATCATATTACTCGGTGGATTCTATCTCGCGTTTTTTTTTTGACTGCTACCAACATATATATTCTCGTGATTTTGTCAAAGGATATGGTTGAAAATCTTTAATTAAATAATTCAGTGAATGATTTAACATTACTTGTTTGGAGTTATATGGCCGTTATAGTTTTAAGTATTCAATTTTTATTTTTCTTACATAATTGTCACGTCAATCAGTATGAGAATAAGCTTCAGAGTGCGTAGCTTTTCTGTGCAATAAAAATGAACACATTCCCGGGAGGCTTCTGTTAAGTTTGTTGAACCAAGAAGCATTGGTAGTTCTTATGAAAACTTAAAAAAGATAATGATAAATTTTCTAATCTTCATGAAGGTAAACGTTATTTTCCCTTAATTGTACGACGACAACGAGAAATACATGCACTCTGCTTTTCATATTCCATAGCGAATTTTAAGAAATTCTTTACGCCCTTGGAGGCCACGTAGAAAAAAGTAATTTTGAAGCTCTTATAAAAGTTCCATGAATTAAGTATGAAGAAAGAAGGTTAAAGCAGTGGCGAATCCAGAAATAAATTTTGAAGGGGGCTAATATACATATAAACTTATTTTTGATACATAAATATATTGTAAAAAAGAAATTTTTTTTTAAAAAATATACTAGTAATAAGGGTGCAGGAGAGGGTTGAAGGGGTCTGGGGACCACCCACTGGCTCCGCCCCTAGGTTATAACAGGAATTGTATAAACTTAGTGAAGAAAATTACTACTCAATCTGAGACTTAAAAAGTCCAATTTGAAAAATATACAAGATCACTTAGCTTATTCTGCCATCACCATGAATACAGAGAGTCCAAGAGAGTATTAACTCTGGTACAAAAATTCATGCAGCATTTAAATTCAGTCAAAGGTGCAGCCCTAATCAAGCAAATTTGATTCCTATTTTTGGCCAAAGAATCAAGCTTTACCCATCCCACACATGAAGAGATATGAAGGCCAAATTTATGCAAATTGAAGATCAAATTACCACACACAAATTCGCCCATAATTTTTCTTTTTTTATATAAACAAAAATTCTGCCATCATTGAAGACAAAATAAAGGAATTTTTTTACAAATTAATTCGATCTTAGCATGTCATGCATGAATCTTATCGTAGTTAGTTGTTTAGCTTTTAACTATAAATAGGCTCTCTCTATATCTTCTCTTTGTTTCTCGAGTCTTTAGTGAGCTACAGACAGAGTTCGAAAGGGTAAAATGTTTGATGATTTCATACTGCCCCACCAGCTAGCAATCTAAAATTTTTTTTTTTAAACTGTACAAAATTGGAAAATATTTGTACTTTACCCCACCAAAAATAAAAATAACACGAATAAATACTTATAATAAATAATTTTTCTCCTCCATACTTTCGGGGCTTGCCTCCGCCACTGTCCACAATTGAGTAGCGAAAACTTCTGGACAGATCAATTCTTCTAATAGATGACGATGTTGTTTAGCCTTTAGCTATAAATAGGCCCACCTCTTCATATGCTTTTGACAGATGACGATGACGAAGATATATAGGATGAATGTAAATATTGTGTGGTCTGATCTTCTTAGTTATTTTTGGAGTTTTTGAAATAACCAAGTTTTTATAATTGGTAAAATCCCAACACTTATCCGATAATGTTTTGGTGAATTGTTTGTAACATGTTTATACCGAGATTTGCGTCTATTGTTTAGCGATGAGACGAGGTTTCACCCAAAAAATCCAGTAAATTGCATTGATAGAACTACGATCGGCTTTTTGCTTTGTGTGCAAACCCTCTCCATTGGCTTCATGCAGTTAGATTAGCTAGAATCCGTTACCTCTACTGCAAATGGGATGGTGAATATTTATAGATGAGAAAACATAGAGGGTTTGGCCCCCGATCACGGAATCCCGAGAATATCTCTCCAACTAGGAGTGTCAAAAAAACTCATTAACCCAAAAACCCACCCAAACCCATTGGGTTTTAATTCAATAAAACCCACCTAAAAAAATAATGGGCTGGGTGGGCTAAATATATAATGGGCGGTTTAGGGTAACCCATTGGATACCCTAAAACCCGCCCATCATAGGTACCAAAAATACTAATCCAAAACTACCCTTAAAAGTATAAACAAAAACCCAACAACTCACCTTTTTTTTCTTCAAACTTATTTTTTTTATTTTTCTTTATTTTTCGTGTCCTACAATTACTTTGCGTTTTTTTCCCATTTATGCTTTTATAATATTTTTAAATTGTCCACTTATAAATACTAATTCAAAATTCGTTTGGGTTCCAAGTCGAGTTCATGCTCGGGTTTCGGGATGGGTTTGGATTTGGGCCGGGCCAGGCCGATTCAGTTCGGGCCCAATTTGGGCCCATGGTTTTAGCCCAGTTCTGGGCCAATTTCTGGCCGGTCCAGTTTCGGGCCTCGGGCCAATTTTGGGCCTGGCCCATTTCGGGCCCAAGGTTCAGGCCTAGTTATGGCCAGTTTTTGGTGGGAAACTGTTTTGGGCCTCGGGCCAGTTTCGGGCATTGGGTCGGGGTCGGGGCATGCACGGGTTTATATAAATATAAAAAAATTAAAAATTGTGTTTGGACACAAAAAATTACATGCGATTAAATATAAAGTATACAATATATAATATTTCAAATTTTAGAATATATTCAAAAAATTAAAATCCGCTTAAAGAAAAAAAGGAATTAAAATGAAATTAAAAAACTTTGAAAAAAATTTATTAATAAACCATTAAATAAGCCTTATATTTTTGTATAATGGGTATTATGGGTACCCATGAGTACCCATAGCTACCCATTACCCATTTGAACTAAGACCATCAATTGAATGGGTAATGGGTACCCATTACCCATTAACTTAATACCTATTTAATACCCGCCCAACCCGCCCGTTTGACACCCCTATCTCCAACCTATGAGGTATCCTGCGCTGTGCTCCCATTAAGGATGACCTCAGGTACACGGCAGGAGCTCCGAGGTGGAAGCACCATAGACGGAATCAGCGGCAGAACTAGAAAATATATTTTAAAATTTTTGAGGGATTCAACATATGAATAATTTTTTTTTTTTTTAATAATTGGGCGTATTCACCCTTTCATTAAAAAGGGTTTGAAGAAAGTACAGAGAGAGAGGGAGGCAAAAAAACCTCTAATAAAATTGCGACATAAAGAAATGAAATAGAACTAATTTGAACGTTTCTATACTCTAGCGAAGTTTGAGTAGTCCCTACGTGGAAGTGGTCGAGTTTTAATGGTTTTTCCAGATAAAGAGTAATTCTTTGGTTTTTTTTGATTTATTTCGAAATTATTGGCATGAAAATTTCCTCATTTGCTATGACATCCAGTTCTTGTTCTGATTCAAACTCTTGCTTTAAATCTCAGCCTTCCATTGTTTCATGTTGCAGCTAGTTCTCTCTCTTCAGTGGTCCGTTTTCCTTCCTTTTGCGCAGCCTTTTTGACATCTGAATAAATTTTTTTTTGAAAGCTAAATACATTATAATTTTTTTTAATAATTAAATATACACTGCTAAGGGTGAAGGAGGGGTCCGGGGGACACCACCCATTGGATCCGCCCCTTGGCGCAAGCCCATGCTCATCATATATCCTCTTTATTTTGGATTAAGGTGCAAAATACTCTTGAACTTTTTGTGTGCAACCATTTTCGCCCTCTAAGTTTTTTCATGTCTTATATATTATGCTTTTAACGTTTATAATTGTGGGCCAATTTTGCCCTTACACTAACAGAAACCGCCGTGTAGACAAATGTAAATTGCAGGGCTGCTAAGATGTAAAAAAATTGTCACACCTAATAATTAAGCAGACTTTCTGGTTATCTACGTACTGAAAGTAATTTTGCACCTTAACCCTCGTAATTTTTACTAACCAAATCGAAACAATTGAATGAAAAATTGTTATTACGCTGAACACATTAATTCTTCACATTTTACATAACTGCAAAACAACATACATAAACATGATATCTATATATATATATATTGTGAAACTTCAACTCGTATATGACGACAACAATTAAGCCTTCCTTGTGTGACTTCTGTCACATTTTTTGAAATCGTCGATATGAATCATATTTTTTTATTGTGTTTAACCTTAATTAAAACAGTTGAAATTGCTGGTGATCTTCGATTAATTAAACATCTTTCAGATGACGAGCCTCAATGTCTTCAACCACTTGAAGAAAATAGTTGAGGAGAGTGCCTGATGTGAGTTGTTGTGAAACGCCCCACGTTGCAGAAGTCGAATGCCAAGGAAGGATTGAACTTGAAAGGTCACAGACTAGGTGTGACTAGCTCTTTTTCAATCCTAACTAGATAGAAGAATGAAGAGGTGAACCAACTAAGAATCTAGGCAGAGCAAGTGACCTAGATACCCTAAGTTCTGGAGCTTTGCCGAGTTATCAATACATAATAAACACACAAACTCAAAATAATAAAGTTAAGAACCCAAAGTAAAGGATAAACCTCACAATTATACTATGAATTCTGAGTTTTCATGTTTTGGTGACACCCCTATTTATAGATGATAGGGAGCACGAAATTATGAAGGAAAAAGAAAAGGAAAATAATTAAAAGTGGAAACCAACGAGAGTTGGAAATCGATTACAAACCAAATTCGAAAAGAACTCGAACAAGGTAGGTGCGAAATTCGGTTGTCTCCTTTAAGAGGAAACCGGAATTTCACAAGGAAATAAAATAGGAAAAGGAAAATTTGAATTTGGTATCTTGAAGAGAAAATCCAAATTCAAGTTGGAAAGAAAGTCTACTTCCTAATCTGATAAGGAAATTAGTAATTAAGTTAAGTTGTAACCAGATTATGGTATCTTAACTTAATTACAATTAAAAGTAGAAAAGAATTAGGAAACATGCAAAATTCCCTTATCTTTCCATCACCCCATAATTAACTTGCACAACAAGTAACTTGCTACACAAGCAACTTAATAATTCGCATATGAGTTTCTTCTTTGCGGGCTGCGTGAGTCGCAAGGTGGAGCTCGTGAGTTGGATGGCTTGCGACTTGGGTCTGTGATTGCGGGCTACGAGTTGCGGGCTGTCCTTGTTCTTCCTTTTGTGTGGGCCAAACTAGAGAACTTGAGTGCTTGACGGATTTGGCCCATTCTGCTGTAGTATGCATTTCTGGAAGTGCTGAAAACTTCACCGAATAGTTCGGAGCATTCCGGATCCATTGAGAAGATTTTGGAATCATTTTTAAATGTTCTAAATCAAGATTTATACATTTCTCCAAGATTCTTTTGTCGTAACCACTTGACAGATCGGGAAGTTGTCAATACTCCAAGGTCGATCAAGAAATATTCCCAGAAATGTTTCTGAAAACCACCAAATTTTGTATTTGAAGTAGTGGATGGCCGAGAAGCTTGTGGATTTCCTTCGTCGACCATTTCCTCCTTCGCATTTCTTTGGACATCATCTTCGGATTGACTTGGAAAATGCTGACTTGGCTTATCTGAGCTTATGGATGACGCATCATTCCTCTCGGTTGGAAAAGATTCGTCCTCGAATCCATTCTGTTAAGGATTAAAATGAAATAAGTGAGTTATATTAAACACCAAACAGATTTCACACTTACCATTTGAAGTGTGGCACTGTAAGCCTTTGTCAATTCCTCTATGTGCTGATGTCAGAAAGTCGCCACTCCCTTTCACTAGGACACGATTTCACAACAAATGAAAACCACCCTTGATTCTTCAAGAACCTCTCAAGAACATTCTAGACACTTGCAAGAAACTATCGGGAAGCATCTGCAATTTCCTGAACTTATTCATACTCCTCAAAAGTGATTACATAACAGTTTAAGAAATATAGCATCTTAGCCAGATATATGCAACAAACACACATTCAACTGCATATATCTGGCTAAGATGCTATATTTCTTAAACTGTTATGTAATCACTTTTGTATTCATATATATTAAAGCACCACTGCAACTGCATAAAAACCTGTCTTACTTGTAAACTAAAGGTAACACATTACCCAATAATTCACAATTTTCCAGGCAGACAATATGGCATGCTAACTTTTAAAACATCCTCATGTCAGTAATAAACTCAAAACCAAATCACAAGATTTCACTCATACAACCAATTCATAATTTAAGGAAAACCATTCGAGCCTTTGCTCAAACGGAGGTTATTCACAATTTTAGAAATTGGTATTTCTTAGTCATGCTCATAACCGAAAATAATGGAATCAAATGGAGAAACAGTTTAAAGGCATACCTGGTTGAAAGATACCCCATACTTATTTTACGTTGATCCCTGGACGCAAATAAGTTCTTTGATTGAAAAATCGTGGAACTAGAATTTCTTTGCTAGGCGTCCTTTGTAAACTTGACCCAAGACTTTGGAGTTCCTGCAAAACAACAATTCAATGCTGCTCAGAGAATTCTGGCCGATGGGTTAGTAGGCGGAAGAAGTCTTCACACATTAGAAAAGTAGCCGTGATAACGAAACATTAATCACCAAAGTTTATTCTTTTCTTTTGTGCTTACCACTAAAGAATTATCTATGCTCTTTATTTTGCGCCTTTTACCTTTGGTCTTTTATGAATTTAAGACTAAGCAATTAAAGTACAAAATTAGCAGATTGCATGAAGAATAAAAATAAACTTCACACGCATGTCATACCACCATTTACGTCCCCTTATCATGTAAAGAAATTTCTTGGGACAGTTAATGGTCAAAAGAACTCTGTCGGGTCTTGTGGTGTGGATTGGCACGATGTCCTTTTTGAAAGAGTTCCTACTCTACTTGTCAATGGTAAAAGGGCACCACATGGGAATTCTCCCAGTTTGTCGCTGCTTACCATAGTTGGACTATAATAGCCTTAATGTCCTTGTCGTTACGAGAATGAGATGGCATATTTAATGCACTTTAAAGATAATTACCTGCTTAAGACAAGTTTTCAATAAGTGATAATAACCTCACCCCCTGTCCCCAAGTGTTTCAACTAAAACTACGCACTTCCCAGTGTTTCGCTCTAATTGGCTTTTTCAAGACTTATTCTAAAGTCACTCTGCCTTTTACCGCTCATTCCTTTACAATGGACTTATTTCAATTTTGAGCAAGAATGTAAATAAGCAGATTCACTCAAACAAGCAACAAACTTAGGCAAAGACGCAAAGTAATTCTCGAAATAGGGGCTGAACCTATTTCGGTTTTGAAGTGTAGAAAAAGATATTTTGTAATTGATTTAAACAAGAAGTGCGCAAGGAGGAGATTCGGGGATAAACCCTCAATCTCAAGAAATTAATGTAATGCACACGATGACAAAATCTGAAACAATTTAAGATCTAATGTCCAAGTCGCTTGAAAAGAATTCAGGCTATGTAATTTGCAGGACAACTCAGAAGGAGTAGAAGCCAAGAACAGATAGCAGAGTTGAAACAAATCAGGAAAACTACACGAGATGTGATCACCTTCCCAATAGGTAATCAAAGAAACTAATCCCGACTATATGAAATTAATTAACCTCCCAAATTAAGCATAAAGACTTGGAGTTGAGTCACAGCCGAAATAATCAGTGCCAACTTAAACCCTGAAATCACACTTTTGCCCTGGAGGGTAAAATCATAATTTGGCTTTAGGGTGTTGGGATCTGATTAAAACTGAAACTCTTGCAGCGAGGAGAATCCGAATTCTTTGTGGGAACTAAGGAAACTCCCAATTCAGGATTATTACTTAGGTTTTAAAAATCGTTTTACTGTGGGTGGTAGGGGTTCGAAAAAGGATCGTAGCCCTACCGAAGTGGCAAAGCCGATTTAAAATTCCAACGTAATGTCCAATCTTAAAAAAAGGTTACTGCAATTAAACCAAGGGAATCCAAAAAGAGAGCTAGGTCCCTAACGACACAATGAGAGTTGCAAGAACCTAGGGTTTTCGAAAAGCCCTAGAACCGAAAAGAGATCAACCTTTGTTGAGAGATTAATTTGAAATCACTTTTGAGAATGCAAAGGCGGAATATTTCAGAACTATTCAACCAACAAATTATTTTAACAAGTTGTAACACAACAGGACTGTTACTATCACATTGAAGCACAAAAATCGCAAGAAGAGATGAAGAAAGAATCCCGGAGAGAAAAAATCGCAAATCACAATTCTAAAAAAAAAATTGATTTTTCCGATTTTCAAGCTTTTGTTTTTCTTTATCTTTCCCGATTTCTTCTTTTCTTTAACCAAACTCTTTTTTCTTAATTTTCCCAGCAAGAAAATTATATCTAGGATTTAGCTTAAGATCAAATCAAATTTCAGTTGCTAAATCCGAAAAAAAATCGAAATGCTTTCCTTTTTTTTTTTTTTTTTTGGATCTTAAAATTATTTTTTCAGCATGCAAGATGTCGTCCTTTAATTTTTCAAAGAACCATGCAAGATATCAAGATCAATATGCAAGCAATTTTCATATAAGAAAAATTATAGAGAGAGAAAACACCTTATGAGTTCAACCGAGTTATTTCAGTATTTCTTCTACCAAACAAGCTCACCTTGGCTCTGATACCAAATTGATGTGAACCCTTGATTCCAACTTATGCAAAAAATTGCCAAGGAAAGTCTGATTGCAAGACACATCTCTTAAAACTCAAGAATCCTTACCCTTGGATTCGGCAGACTACTAATTTAACAAGTTAAATTAAACACGCAATTCGAACCAAGTGATGAATTCTAGAGGCAAAACAAAGCTTGCAATGAGATAGAGCAATTATCTAATTAGCTTATAGTTCTTGTATTTTAGCAATTAACAAGCATGCAAATTACTTAAGCCAAAATAAAGATGAGTGATTAATTGAATGAAAGTTCATTATTATTTCTCCTCTTTGATATCAAACCAAAAGGAATGGATTAAATAGTTTTAGGGTTTTTGGTAGATCAATGTAGAAAACTATAGGAATGAGAAGATGAATTGTGACAAACATGGAGGCAAGTAGGTCCTTTTATAGTTGGATATATAGTTGCCGACTCTATTGATATATATATCCTGCCTCTTTTTTATTGTTATGATGGAGGAGAGGGGGTTGAGAGGGGGTGGTTGTTTGTTTAGGGACTCCAGTATATTTCTTCGTTCTTTTAGAAATATATAACTTTTTTTAATTTTTATTTATTTATTATTTTTTTTTATAGATTTCAAAGTATGACACATAAAATAATTAATTCACCAATATTTGTTCAACTAACTCCCTTAATATTTAAGTGATAATATATAATTATGGAGGAGACTATAATCTCTTCACGGGACCATTCAGCAAGTAAAACTAAAAAGTGAACTCTTCTAATGGGATAGAAAGGTATGTCATTATGGAGTAAAAAGAGAATTAACAGAGATGATGAAATCCTCCATCCATATTAATTACCAGTTGTTTAAAAAACCTCCACGTATTTTAATAGAGACTACGAATTCAAAATTAAATAGAAAAAGAAAATTGACATAAACAAGCAAAACTGTTCCTCGGCCCCATACTCCCGTGGTAAGAAGATGAGAGAAGTAGAAGAGAAAATGTGAAACGCGTTTTTTGAACAGAGAAAACGATGTTGGTTTGGTTGGAAATGATAATATTTATTAATGATAGCATCGAATTACAGTATGATAATGGATATTATTGGTGTAATTATTGGTTTGTCTGGTAATTATAATGTCAACAAACAAAATTATTTATTATGCTCAAAAGTCAAAAGTGTCATGGAACAAATAATTAAGTCGTTCACAAAATTTTGTTAACTTTTATTTGCATATATAATTTTGGTAACTATCATATTTAGTTTTTTCCTTGTTAAAGAAATTCGATTATATAAATGATTAATTTACTTTTATATTTACGTTAGGACAAATGACATTTATTCCTTATATAATATGTTATTGTTAGAAGACACTCCTTTACATAATACACCTTCTGTTCCATTAAAAAAGTCTTTTTTGTAATTTTAGATATTTTTTGTTGCTGTAATTTCTTGAGTAAGATTTTTTTGGCCGTCTTCGATCTTTGTTCAATCAATTTTTGTTGCTGTAATTTCTTCGTCGTAGGAGCTCTCAGATTTGCTGTTGTCGGCTTCTTCGTAAAACTAAGTGGTGTTGGTGAGAATAGTTTGGGAATAAAATTAATAACTTCATCTTTTAATGGTGGAACATGCTCAAATTTTGGCGCTTGAGATACACCCTCCAGTAGTGTGAAACTTTTTCATCTAAGTGACACTTTAGTCTAAAATAATGAGGTAATTGTATATTTCAGAAATACAAGGGGTATTCATCACAGACAATATTATAGGATGATAACTGTCATTGCCCTTCATGTAATTCAAATGCATTAGTTATTCATATTTTACATATATATCAACCGCAAAAAACGTACATAAATGTTGCGTAATGAAACTTCACATCGGATACCATAATAACAATTAAGCATTCTGTCTCGTTCTATAGAACCGCTTATATATATGAAATAATATTTTATCATCGGGTATAATCGAGACACAACTTAATGCGCTTATTTAAACACCAAACATCACACACACACACACATATATATATATATATTAAGACACATCTTAAATTGCTGATATGTGACTATGAGGCTCTTGTATAGCTCCATCAGATCTCCTTCAATGTGCTTGAATATCACTGATTGATTTTGCCCATCTAGTTTTTCAATGATCATCTTTGCTACCATATCTTTCCCATCTATGAAAGAGAATTATTAATTTAACTAATAAAATGTCTCTCTCTCACTATTAAATTCGACAATAGTTTCTAAATTCCTCACTTAATTATTGTCAACATCGATTTATTTTCGACTAAGATAAGCAGTTTTAGGCTAAGTTATGAGGTGAACAAAGTTAAATAACCTTTTCTTTACTCATGCTATCTGGACACCCTTGCTTATGTGTGCGAATCTCACGTAAAGAGTTAATAGTTGAAATGTTGCCAAAATCAGTGAGGGGCCATTTCAGAACTACTTTTGAGATTGATGGACAAAAATGAAGTATTTTCAAGTTAAAGAATTAAAGAGAGAAAACAGGTCAAATTAAGGGATCAATAGAGAGAATTAACCTTTTTTTGTCTTTATAATAAGGGTTCCCAATAAAACAAGGGACATAATCGCTCATTCATTAACTAATGATCTATAATGCATTACTAATATCATGGCAAGTGTCATTGCATAAGCTATTACCCAATGAATGAATGTTACCTTTAGTCTTTGCCATAAAACAAATACATAGAAAAAACAATCATTTTTTCTAACAAGAGTCTTATTTGTGACTTTTCAAATTCATATATTTGTTAGTATAATATGCGTATTTTTTTTAGAATTGATTTACAGTTCATAAAAAAAATAGGAATATTATGTATGTTTAAATTTAAAAAATTGCAAGACATAACTCATTGAGTCATTTAATTCGGTCTTCGATACATTACTAATCTTGAAATACGAAAAGTATAAAAATAATTAGATTTATACGTACCAAGGGTATAGTTCCAGCTGATTTTGCATCCAGCAACTCCAATTTCGCCTTCAAACAAAGTAAAGCCTTGAACTTTCGGAGTGGCAGTGGCAACATCATGAGGTCTTTTGGTTATCAAATCATGAAAGGCATCTCCCACTCCAGTGTGTTTGACATCAGTTTGGCCTAGCATTTTCCCTTTCAAACCCATTCTTATTATTTCCCCTATTTGATATCAAACCAAACGGGAAAGACCTAAACGGTTTTTGAGTTTTTGGAGCACGAATCTAGAATTAGGAATGAGAAGAACAATGGTGGCAAACATGGAGGCAAGTAGGTCCTTTTATAGCTGGATATATAGCGACCGACACTCGTGACACTACTACAAAATGACTTTTAATGATTGTTTTTAAGGGCTTTTAACGGCGGTTTTCGGCCTTTTTGAACCGCCATCTATCCGACAGCCGTAGAAAGTTTACGGACTTTCTACGGCGGTTGGGAAGAACCGCCTTAGAAAGATGGACTTTCTACGGCGGTTGGGAAGAAACCGCCGTAGAAAGTCCCCACTTTCTACCGTGGTTGGGAGAACCGCCGTAGAAAGATGGACTTTCTACGGCGGTTAACCGCCGTAGAAAGTCCAAGACATTCAAACCCAAACCGCGATAGAAAGTAAGGAATTTATCTGGTTTAAAGCAAAATCGGCTTCTAAAAGTTTAAAATTAATACAAAATATCACCAAGATACAAGTTGAAATCGCTATTATATTACAGGGACATGTCCAAAAAAATTTATACAACTATAATATCAACAAGTTTCATTACTATCAAAACAACCATCAAATACGGCTAATGCTCCACAATATAACTAACGCATATTTTTCTCATAGCATCTATATCCACATTGCTAAATGGAGTGCGGTCGATCTTGAAGTACTGCAACAGAGTATAAATTCAAATGTAATTGAGTAGCAAAATGAAATACAATCAAATAAGTTATGAGAAATCAAATACCTTTTCGAGTGCCAATGTCTCGGATTTCATTGTGATGTGGTACATGTAATGCATGACATAGTAGCCACACTCCCAGATAGACTTTTGTTTTTTATGCTTATGATATTATTACACGAGTTAGAAGATCATACAATTGTATACAACACAATGTTGAATAAAAGATTCAATAAGAACCAATTTTACCTTTACTATCCATTCAGGTTGCATATACACATTTCTCGACAATCCTAGGAAAGCTTCGATAATTAAACATCACCCTATAAAAAATGAATGATGAATGAAAATAATTAGCAACATAGGTATATATGATTGGCATTAGAAATTATGCAATCTAATATTAGTTAATATAACTCACTCGTCTATAAGTATTAATGCCTCATATGTTTGTGGATTTTGTAATGAATCAAACCAAAAGACAACCTTTTCAATCGGTCTAATGGCTATAAGCATCCAATGTCCACTGCAAACCACAAATTCAATGACCCCATATCTGTAAATCAGTGTTTCTTAAAAATTAGAGAAACACTTACAGTGTTTACCTCTGAAAGGTATGGTAAAAGATAAATTTCTTTATTCCGATCCTTCAAGTTTCGTGTAATGTATTGTACCCTATCTGCATATGTGTTTCCTAATTCCGTGACATGATCAGCTGAGAGAAATCCTATCCCCTTCCGGCCATTCCTTTCAACCAAATCATGTAAAGCTCTAGGGAATTTACATTAGCATCATTAGTCAGTCCAAGCACATGGAATGCATACTATATATAAAAATAATCTGAAAATACAAATAAAATTAAGTGGAAACTCACTTGGTGAACAATTGCATGCAACAGTTTGTGACCATGTTTTCTCTTGACAATAATTCAACGACATCCATTCGATCCATACTAATAAGATGATCGACACCTATGATATCTCTTGTCAATTGAAACAATGAGCAAGTGAAGTTCGAATCTTTCTCTATTCGGAGTTCTAACTCGTGCAGTGGATTAGATGTCGAAGAGGATGCCATTTCATTTGGAGTGGTCGAAGAAGATTTTATCTCATTCATAGAATTCAAACGACCTTTTTTCTTTTTTGAACATTTATCCACCTAAGACCATTTGAACTAAAATTAAATATACAAAAAGGTATGAAGTATTTCACAAATAAATGTAAGAATATACCTGTTTTACTGGATCGGGAATAAGCTCAATCAAATGTATAGGCCATTCTACGAAAAAAGATTGGCACATTCCTACAGTTGAAGCCTCTTCCTCAGGAAATGGCAGCGGGGCAAGGTCATCATATGAAATTTTAATTGTAACCCTCGCGCAACCTTTCCTTACCTCGCGGCTGTGGTGCTTTTTCTGCTTATAAACATTTCCCTTGGCCACAAGTTTACGCCTCTTACATGTATCCTCAGAGATGAACAGATGACAGTCACACCCGTCCTGAGATAATAGGCAAGGGAATGAACATTATTGAACTATTTTCGTTAACTTCAAAAACTAAGTGTAATCATGAAAAGCAATATCAATCTTCTTTAGCATTGACAATATGAAAGAAATTATAGAAACAAATATGACAGGCATAAATGTACTTTAATTACCTTGTAATCCCCTAAAGAACTCACATCTTCCATGTTTGTTGGAATAGGGTTATTATGAACCTCATTCAAACTGATCGGGTCCATAGATGAAACAGGGATCGTATGTAACTCAGGCAAACTTGTAGGGATAATAGGAGAAAAATGATGACTACGAGGTACTTTAGGCAAACTCGTAGGACTCAGTGGAAACATGGCTACCATGTACCTCAAACATCTCTGGGGCCATTCCGGCATTTTCTGGGTTCAAGCTCTGAGATGTGGCACTATTGAGGACAATGGCTCTTGCTGTATCATAGTCAGTCCCAATCCCATCTTAGTACATATAGACCCAACCATCATCTTAAGATCTGTTTGACATTCATCGAGTTGGGCAGTGGTTTTCTGAAGCTTTCTTTTAGTTAAATCTAGTTCAGCTTTAAGCGATGGGCTTGTTTTGGGAAAAATATCTGAAATACGGGCCCTGATAGAATGGCGGCGCACACGACTGGGGTGATCAATCTTTCCCCTTGCCTTGACAAGAATGTCATTCTTACCCTCTGAAACTTTCTCCCCTTGGGACTCGAGCAAACATAGATTTTCCTAAATGTTTTACCAAAAATATGAAATGTAAATAGATCAATTATAGTTTTAATTATATGAGTAGCTTAAAGAACTGAAACATAAGAAAATGTATGGCGTAAACTAACAATTTCACTTGCAACACGACCAGCCTCTGGGGTAAAGTATTCGCCTTTTTGGTTTGTGTGAGCCTGTCTCTAAAGTAGATGCGGCCTGGTCCTGCATAAGGTTCTACTCTTTCTTCTTCGGACGTACCGTCCTCTAAAGCCTTCTTCCCATTTTCAAGCATAGCCTCTTCATGCAAATTCTTCTTTAGTAGTCGATATCCACCACGAGATAAATTATGCTAAAAAGAATTCAAATTGGCATTCTTTTGAGCTTTTCCACGAATTACCTAGAGAAAAATAAAATGACATTAAGAGATTATCCATAAACTAAGCATTTTTAAATATCCAAAAAGAAGAAGGAAATGAATTTCAAAAAATCACCTTCCATTCTTCTGTTTCATGGCTAGCCTTAAACTTAAGCCATGTCTCCCTAGGGAGATATTTATATTCAAGGCATGGGTCCTCACCCTTCAAGTCACCATTGACATATCTACCTAAAAAGGATTTCCAATCTTTTCAACGTTTACCGGCATAAGAAATCCACTTGGTTTCGAGCTCTTCAGTTGATTTAAAAAAAATAATGCCTACATTACACAATAGAATTACAAATTTAGATAAATTTGGTTCATTTGTATAAATGGGTAAACAAACAATGCATTATAATTTTGTAGAATACCTGTATTTCCATCCACACTCTCTTCTTGCTCTTGTCAGGGACTTTGGGCCATGATGCATATTCCATAACGTCCACTTTGCTCCGGGCAGTGAATGTGACGAATGTAATCCAATTCGTATGATAATTTTTAGGCTCATTTTTGGAATCGAATGAAATTTCAAGTGTTTTCCCCTTCATACGCATTTCCAAAAGATTGTTGCAATTTGTAGGCCCTCTACCTCTTTTAGCTCTAGTAGAAGAACCATCTCCATTGCCATTTCCCTCATCACTATGCTCCTCATTGCGTTTTCTTTTTCGGGCCATTACCTTATCTTAAACTTTATGTAAAGACAAAGAGAAAACAAGATAACATATTTTCATTTCAAGAAAGCTTTAATTTCAAAAACCAAGCGCCATTGAACACTTTAAACCAAAGGAGACAAAAGAAAAAGGATGCTAACAATGGTTAAATTTAAAAGGCAATTTACATTTCGCAACTTCAACTAATGAGAACTAGCTTTTCACTCATTTCTACTGAACGGTAAAAGTTTTAAGGAGAAGTTCACTCATTTTAAACTCTGCTTGCATAAAACAAGAAAATCTACACTCAAAGGGTAACTTTGTGCTTTTGCAATAAAGAAGCGTTAAAATTATGCAAAGATATCTTTAATTTCAAAAGATAAGTGGCATTGAAGAAATTAAACCAATGGAGACACAAAAAAGTAACCTAATAAAGCTAGAATTTCACAACTTAGAAGGAACAATAAATCCCCTAAGAAAGGTAAAAGCACTTAAGGAGAAGTGATATTTCACACTCTACATTTATAAAAAAATGATCCTCATAATGGAGAACGACTCACAACCCATACTAGAAACCCCTCAAACAAAGATAAGGGAAAGCGAGGCGAAGAAAGTGTTATTTTCAATAAACAATTGCCATTATCCATTTTAAAAGTGGATTTAAAAAGGGTAAAATTGATAAAGCACTTGACATTTCACAACTTCAACTAATGAGAACAATCATTTCACTAAATGATAAAAACTAAATAGAGTAAGAGAGGTAAAAGCTTTAAGGAGAAGTTCACTCATTTTAAACTCTCCTTCCCTAAAACAAGACAAGCTACACTCAAGAGGTACTTTTGCAATAAAGAAGCTTTAAATTGATGAAAAGATAGCTTTAATTTCAAAAGATAAGTGGCATTCAAGAAATTAAACGAATGGAGACACAAAAAAGTAACCTAATAAAGCTAGAATTTCACAACTTCAACTCAACCACCAACCATTTTCCTCATTATCACTAAATGAGGAACACTAAATCGAGCAAAACCGAAATCAAACACCAAGGTTCTCAAATTAAGCAAGCAAAATCGAAATCAAACACCAAGGTTCTCAACTTAATCAAGCAAAACCGACTTCAACACCCCTAAAATGAAATCCGAATCAAACACTAAGGTTCTCAACTTAATCAAAACCAAAACGAAATTCAACAACCAAACCAATTAAACCACCAATCGATCAAACCCAAAAAAAATCCAAGCATTCATCACTATCAACAAACCCAAAAGCAACATTGTAAAAAAAACCCTAGTCCAATCACAAGTAAAAAAAGAAAGGTAAAATTTCAAAATCTTTAAAATGAAATCCAAGAATTCGGCTAAACCTTATTTAGGATTTCAATCCTACAACCAAGGGACCCTATAGCCGAAAATATTGTTGGGAAAAATGGAAGAAATGGGCGCCGGGTTCCGCGACACCTACAGCTCGGACCTTGGTGAGCTAGGTCCGAGCAGCAACGCCGAACAATCGTGAGGGCTATGGTCGGACGTCTGTTGGTGGCATTGGCGATGGCTCCCGGGTGAAGAAAATGAAGACAATGGGTCGGGAGAGGGGAGAGGGAAACAGGGGAATGCAGGGGAAAGATGGGAAAAATTAGAGAAATTCAATGCCTAATTTGAATTTTGACCCGACCCACTTTTTACGGCAGGTCAAAAAAAACTGCTGTAGAAAATACCGTTCTACGGCGGTTTAAATTGAAATAGCCGTAGAAAGGTGTTTTCTACTGCGGTTTTAATTTAAACCGTAGTAGAATGGTATTTTCTACGGCGTTTTTTTTTGAACCACCGTAGAATGGTTTTTCTATGGCGGTTTTTTTGACCCGCCGTAGAAAAGTGGAAAAAAGGGAGCCAATTCCCACGCGCGCCTATGTTCTTATTAATTTCTATTTTTTTTCCTTTTTTTAAATTAACCCCACAATTTTGTAAATATAATATTAAATATCCAATTTACATTATATTTATTAATTATGTACAAAATCTCGCCTTTTATGAAACATTTAATAATTAAATTTCAAATTTCCCGTGAACCATTCCACCTCAAAATTTTCATGTACTGTTACATAATAATTATAGGAAAAACTCAAAATTAATAAATTTCGCTGAAGTACATGTAAGTTTCAATAAAGTAATAAGCTTCATTATATTTAAAAATTTTCTGCGTTTTTGACTTGGGCGAACGGGATAAAGTAATCAAATCGCTATATGCATTAAGTAGTATAAGAAAAATGAATTCTTAAGGGCCCAATATAAAAATAAAGCAATACTTACTGGATTTCATTTGCTATATATATGTAAGGATGTGAAATCATTTCTCCGCGACAGTAAGTTTCACAAAAATTCCCGCGGGCGCCTCTATTCCTCTTAATTTCAAGGTTTTCTATTTTGTATATTAACCCAAAAAAATTTTTAAGTTTTAATAGTAAATATGCACTTTAATATTAATTAAATACTTATAGTGAAATACCTTAAATTTATTAAGTTGCTCAATATAATGTATTTTAATTACTTGCAATGATTGATCATTATTAAATTGCATATTCAATATTAGAGTTCCAAAAATTTTGGGTTTAATTTACAAAACAGAAAAAATTAGGGATTAATACGAATAGATCGGGGCGCGTGCGGGAATTCCATAACCGCCTCATTTTTCTACCGCGGTTTAACATAAACCGCCGTAGAAAGCCACTTTCTACGGCGGTTTAAATTTAAAGCGCCGTAGAAAGTAGCTTTCTAAGGCGGTTTATGTTAAACCGCCATCGAAAGTGTCCGAAATTAAGGTTTTCTTTTTTTTTCGTAAAATAACCCCAAAAATATTTCGCATTTAATATTTAATATGCAATATAATATTGATCAATTTTTACAGTAAGATACATTTATTTATTACATACAAGATACACCTTTTATACTGATGGAAAAAAAGAAGTAATTAATAAATTTCAAATTTTCATTTAACCAATCAAGTGTGTAGGGGTCGGAAAAAAATTTAAATATCTAATACACAATAATTGTAGGAACAATTAAAAAGTAACAATTTTCATTGAATTTATGGTAGGTATTGTACTATTCAATTTCTGTGTTCTTAATTATCTTTAGTTTAATAATTAAAGTCAATCAATAATTTCAATTATGTTAAGATAAATCATTCATAGTGGAAATTAATTAATACTCTTTGCAATTGGGTACAAGTACTCAATGTCGTATCCATGTATAGTCTTAACAATTTTTGATCGTTTTTGTATATCTCGTATACATGCATGCGAGTCAAGAGGTGAAAAAATAGAAATAGGTTGACGTGGGTACGAAACGTGCCTCAATAGAAACTATATTGAAGAATCTCTCTAAAATAATAAAATTTATTAATCGATAAACGAATAATTTATTTATTTAGCGGTCAATAACTAATCTCGCTAAATGAATATCTTTTTTTCGATGCATAGAAAATTAATTTATGAAGAGTTAAATGTAAAATCAAAACAAAAACTTTGTAGAGCTTCCCCTGTAAATTTTACCAAAACTCCTTGTTAAATAAACAGTGAACAATTAATCAAAAATTAAAAAAAAGAATTCAATGCCAGAAAATTTGACAGAGTCTCTCCTATAAAAGTAACATACTCCCTGTAAAGATATGCACATAAATCCTTAAGATTCCAACAACTTCAAATAATACGGAATACAGTTTTAAATCAATTCCGACAGAGTCTCCCCTGTAAATTTAACCAAAACACCCTGTTATCCTAACATCAACACAAAAGCTTCACACAATTTCCAACAATAACAAATTCATTTCTAAACATTTCGATACATGCAGTTCCCTGAAAATTTTATCCCGTAATTGAGCGGCTTCATCCAAGTTCTAACCTGTTTCAATCACACAGTAAAAAGGATAAAAATACATGTTATAAAATTATGTCCACATAGTTTCATTAAAATCAAATATACATATATAAATACACACACACACACACACACACACACAAAAACAAACAATATACCTGAAAATGAAATCAAGATTTCTCTTATAGGACACTTGATCCTCGAACCATAATCCTTCACTGTGATCATCACGAAGTATGTATTTATCAAGTTTCCTATCTTCTTCAACTGCTGTCAATTCAGGTAACCCACTAGAGAAAGGGCCCGCCTCATAAAGCCCTTCTTCTGTATCAATCCCTTCCACTCCGTGATGTTGTTTACCATGAAGAACAACAGACCAATGTTCGTCACAAGGATCGGTGATATAAAAAACTTGTTTCGCCTGCGATGCAAGTATAAATGGTTCCCCCTTGAAACCCTCTCGATTAAGGTCAACCAAGGTAAATCCCAATGGATCATCAGTTCGAACCCCATTATTGTTATCAACCCATTTGCATCGAAATTCAGCTGCTTTGAAACAAACACACTCAAGCTCCCAAATATCTTCGATTACCCCGTAATATGCCATGTTTGCATACATTGCATTTTTATCCTTCCTACTAGAAACATGTAAAGCCTCCGAGATTAATGTAACACTGCTGTTTTGTGCCGTGCTCTTCGCATCTTGTCTCTTAGTAGCAAATGAATATCCATTTATGTCATAGCCTGAAAATGCTTATACCACATGGCTGGGCTTAAACGCCAACCATTTTAGTGTCTCCGAAACGTCTTTGCCCATGACAGCATTACCAAACCAATTGATAAATGTCTGATTATGTTCATTGAGCACATTTTGATCCGTTCAAGCAGGATAAGAATTTCTTATTGAACTCATATGGTCTCTCACATAGGGCTCAACTTCTTCAGAATTGCGCAGTATGTAGATATGCGCCTTCATCAATTCAACATTAGAAGGCGTAAACATTTTTCCTCCCCTTGTGCCCATACCTGTAATCCTCCCATCGTGCCGATTCTTAGATATTCCAATTGATGCTGTATCCGCCAAGTACTCAGTGCAAAAATCAATTACCTCCTCAGCTATATAACCTTCAACAATACTAGCATCAGGACGCTAACGATTCTTAACATACCCCTTAAAGACCTTCATATATCGCTCGAATGGGTACATCCATCGCAAATGAACTGGCCCGTAGATTTTTATCTCTCTAACCAAATGAATCACCAAATGTACCATAATATCAAAAAAGGTAGGTGGAAAATACATTTCTAATTGACAAAGAACAACAATTATTTCATCTTGTAACTGATCAAGTCTTTCGCGTGCGATAATCTTGCTACATATAGCATTGAAGAAGAACCAAAGTCTTGTTATACTAGACTTAACATGCTTGGGCAATATCGAGCGAATAGCTATAGGCAACAATTGTTGCATTAAGGCATGGCAATCATGAGACTTCAAACCAACAAGTTTTAAATCTTTTATGGAAACAAGTCTACTTACATTTGAAGAATATCCGGATGGAGCTTTGATGCTACTCAAACTTGAACACAATTGTTTTTTCTCTTTTATGGACAAAGTGTGACAGGCAGGTGGTAGATATGTGCGTTGTCCTCAAGCTACCGATGGTAAATTTGATCTTATGTTCATATCAACCATATCAAATCTCGCGTTATAACCATCCTTAGTTTTCCCAGGTATGTTCAAAAGCGTACCTAACAAGCTTTCACAAATATTTTTCTCAATATTCATAACGTCAAGACAATGTCTGACATCCAAGTTTTCCCAGTATGAAAGTTCAAAAAAGATGAATTTTTTCTTCCAACAACATGTATCATTATTGCTGGACTCCGAAAGTTTTCCAAACTTCACATTAATTTCCTTCACACGAGCATACACTTCAAGCCCGCTCAAGGGTTCTGGAGCTTTTCTAAACTCTTGAAATCCATTGAATGCTCTTTTCATACGGCGATATAGATGGGACTCCGAAAGAAATCTATGATGCCCAAGGTATACTGTCTTCCTCCCATGTGCAAGCTGACAAAAATCTGTACTCTGCTCACATATAGGGCATGCTTTATGCCCTTTAATAGAGTACCCAGACAAGTTTCCATATGCTGGAAAATCATTAATGGTACAGAACAACATGTCACGTAATGTGAACATTTCTTGACGGTGTGCATCAAACACAAGTGCACCTTCATCCCATAACTTTTTCAAATCTTCAATAAGGGAAGCCAGATACACATCGATGTCATTTCCTAGTTGTCATGGGCCTGAAATCATTAGAGACATAAGTATATACTTACGCTTCATACACAAGTAAGGCGAAAAATTGTAAATAACCAACATCACCGGCCATGAGCTATGTGTGCTACTCAGACTGCCAAACGGGTTCATTACATCAATACACAAACCAAGCCTCAAATTTCTAGCTTCTCCCCCAAATGAAGGATACATTGAATCAATTTTTTTTCACTGATCCTAGTCTGATGTATGCATTATCATCTTGTCATCACTGGGAGAACACCGATCTAAATGCCATGTCATATGTTTTGCATCTTTTGCATTAGCGAACAACTGTTTAAATCTCGGTATTATATGAAGATACCACAGAACCTTAGCTAGCGACCCCTTCTTTTGCGCATTAGTACTGTCTTCAACCTCATCACATAGTTGCTTCTTTTTGTATCTTGAAGTTTTACACTTATAACAAAGCAATAAATCCTTATACTCATTCCTATAAAGGATGCAATCGTTTGGGCAAGCGTGGATCTTCTTATACTCCATACCCATTGGACACAATATTTTTTTTGCCTCATAAATTTGATCTGGAAGTTCATTATCTTCTGAAAGCATATCTTTCAATACCCTTAATAAGGCTGTAAAACTAGTATCTGACCTCCCATTTGCCGCTTTCAAATTAAACAAATTCAAAACATTAGACAAGCATGTATATCTAGGGCAATCGTTGTATAGAGGCTTCTCATTGTCACCCAAAAGTGAAGCAAGAACTTCCAGTTTTTCAGCAAAATCCTCGGCCACATCCTCAGTCATGTCATCCAATCGATCTCTCGTAATCCCATCATCTCCTTTTGAATGAGATTTTCTTTGCTCAGAAAAACTGTCAATACTTTCACCATGCCAAATCCACAATTTATAAGAAGGATCAAATCCATTCCGATATAAATGAAATCTTATTGTATCAGAGTTATCAAACCGCGCACCATTTTTACAAGCTTTACACGGAAATGGACGTACTTTGTATTCTTATAAGCCAATTCAATGAAATTCTCAACTTCTTTCGCATACAAATCGGAGGTCCGATCACCATACAACAATATATTTCGATCCATGCATAACTAATACCTTGAAATAATTTTAAAAAACCAAATAAATAATTCAACAAACAAAGTAGAAAGTATCAAGTTGCATGCTTTTGTTAGCACATGTCATACTAATGTTACTCATATAATCAAAACTAATATAATACCTCAATGAGAAAAATAATGCATGACCAACACATGCACAATAGACATAATCAAATGAAGAAGAACCCATAAGTTTTTCATTTATGCATTTTATCAAACACATGCAATGCATAAAAAAATAATCCACACACTAAGTAGTGCTAATTATATGAACATCATCCAATAAAAACCAAACACTATAAATCATATCACATCACCAACAAACTACATAGTATAACTAAATAGGGTTCCACAATACTAAGGTTCGCCATATATATGGATTGTAACTTTAATTTTCAATCTACCATAAATAAAAATAAATTCAATATACACATATCTAATGTACAAGAATAAGCAATTAGTGAGAAATTTTAGAAGTTTCTAACCTTAAAGTGGTAAATTTCAGCTTCAAATGACCATTTTTTACATCAAATGTGTAAAATCGTAGTAGAAATTTGGAGAAGAAGACTTTCGGCCGTGATATGGAGATACACGTTGTTATTTAGGGTACGTCAATACTACGGTGGTTTTCAAATAAACCACCGTAGAAAGGGACTTCCTACGGCGGGTAATTTAAAACCACCGTAGAAAGAGACTTTCTACGGCGGTTGTAAGCAAACCGCCTTAGAAAGTAGGGACTTTCTACAGCGGTTTGATTATAACCGCCGTAGAAAGTAGGGACTTTCTACGGCGGTTTGCTTACAACCGCCGTAGAAAGTCTTTCTACGGCGGTTGTAAGCAAACGGCCTTAGAAAGTAGGGACTTTCTACGGCGGTTTGATTATAACCGCCGTAGAAAGTAGGGACTTTCTACGGCGGTTTGATTATAACCGCCGTAGAAAGTAGGGACTTTCTACGGCGGTTTGATTATAACCGCCGTAGAAAGTAGGGACTTTCTACGGTGGTACGGTGGTTTGATTGAAAACCACCGTAGAAAGGGACTTTCTATGGCGGTTTATTTGAAAACCGCAGTAGAAAGCCCGTATTTTCTTTTACAACGTCGGTTTTCTTTTTTTCGCCGTTAAACCGCAGCCGTTAAAGCTCTATTTTGTAGTAGTGTGATATTCCGAATTTTTTTGGGGAGGTTTTGGGTGCCACTGGAAGCAAAACTGTTATTCGGTCCCATACTTCCATGGTAAGCAGATGAGAGAAGAAAATGGGAAAATGGGAACTACGTTTTTTTAGGATTAGAAAAGATATTGAAAAATACCGATTAAAAAAAGAAAGAAAGAAAGAAATAATAGAGAAAATGATAGAAGGGATATTATTGACTTATTTGATTTGCTGGGAAGGATAATATTGATCAATGATAATGGTAGGGCGTCGTTCTCACTCCCTACCAAATATATATATATATATATATATACATATATATTTAAATATTTAATTTGTGTAACCACCGATTAAGTGGGTGAGGGCATGAGAACCCTATATTAAAATTAAAAGGAGGGAAAGATAGACAGAGGGGGACATAATAAGCCTTACCCTTTATACAAAATGAATATGATTCAGATGCCATGTTTAAATCTGAAAATTGCGATCTATTACAGTGAAAGTGTGCTATCTCTTTCAATAGGGGAAGCTGCAAGCAACATCTAAAGTGACTAGCCCTTGGACTGTTACTGGAAGCGTGGGATGGTGATATACTTGAGACTGGAAGGAAAGGCTTGCTAGACGTGCCATTGCATCCACAAGAACTGCAACAACATTTGTTCACCTATATACGTGAGAGATAGAGAAAATTTGGAAAAATTGCCGCAAAGGTACAATATTTTTTCGGATGGAGGAGGCCACAAAGGTAAATTGGGAAAAAATTATGTTTTTTTTGCTGAAACGTCATTTATTTCAAAAATTGTTACCCCCCTAATATAACTTTTATTTTGATCGGAGGGATTATAATGACAATTAAGCAGAGTTGAACCCACAAGAAACAGAGTAGATCTCTTTCTTAATTGACTCAATGTTTTGGTTAGCAACCCCCTTTCAATGTGTAGAAATTGTATTAGTCACAAAAGAAAACCATTTAAAGCAAGCAGTTAAAACACAAGTTTAATCAATAAAGAAAGATTCGGCAACAGTAAATCCACATTAACCATACATGAAAACAGACATAGACACAAAAATTGACTAATATGCATGGATTAACTAGTAATTTAACCTTTTATGTACTACGTATAACTACTTTGTGTATTAAATTTAACTGCTAATATATTGAGATTAAGTTAAAAGAACAAATATTGCCTATAATGTAAAAGCTAGTATATCAATTTTAATGATAGAAATATTACCTGTCAAACGATCTGATTTTCCGACCAAATACTGCCTCCACAAATAATCGTGTTTCTGAGTTGATAGGTGAATTCATTTCCTAACAACAACTAGGGGCATGTCTCTTCCTCATCTTATCTTTAAAAAGTTGACTTTACATTGCAGAGAATTAAATTATGGCAATAATAGATACAAACAACCAACACTCGTATTCATTATTTGCAAGCCAAAAGATAATAAAACATAATCATAATAATAAACTAGTGGCGATGCTGAGTGCATAAGAATTCAAGATCACAGAATCTTTTATCGTGTATACAAATTTGAAATCAAAACATATATATTTATTACTCAAATCATACCCATTTTGGTAGATGGAGGTCAACTATTCTTTGTTATAAAGTAATCATCGGGTCTAGAATAAAAAGACATTTTAGAGTAATAATAATTTTAAAAATATATAACGTTTTAGTAAAAAATATAATTTTTTTTCAACTTACCTCTATCTTATTATTGCCCAAAAGTTAATGATTATCATAAATACTCAAGTAATATTAATTGAATTACAATTTGAAAACTCCTAATAATATTAAATTACAATAATTAAAGTTCTTTTTATTTAAAGGGATTCTTATTCTATCAAAAAAACTCTAAAACATCTTTTATTTAGGATCAGAGGAGTACGAAGTAATTTTCTTTTCCGGAAGAATCCGATTTTTTTATATTGTAATAATGCTAGAATCAACAACATTGGTTGACGAAAACAATGAAAAGGGTAAGAAGTCTCGATGAGCATGCAATATCGCCAGTTTGAATCCCCATCGTCTTTCAAAATATCCATATAGCATTAATAGTTGATACTCCCTAACTATATTTTAGGATTCATAGTAATTAACCGAAACAACATAAATGCATAGAAGAGTGATCCCAAGAGTTCGAAGGCAAATTACACTACCCAAATCTTCTTTCCGCAACTTAAAATTAAAGAATGGCAAATTGGAGGGCGAGAGTACAATCTCGTGAAATGAACCATTAAATTATTGAATTTTATTCTGTATTAATTATTAACAGGGTCGTTCCTACTAAAAAAAGAGGGTTATGTTCAATAATAGAAATTTGGCCTCTTTTATATCATCGTAAATGTTATAAAAAAGTATATATATATATATATATATTACTCTTTGTTCAACTAGAAGAGTCCAATTTATATATCTATTTTTTGTTCCAACAAAAGAGTCTAGTTTTAAATATTTTACTTTTCTTACTCTTACTAATATAACAATTTGTAGTTTGTAAGTAACTCACATTCAAAAAGTAAGGACATAACTGGAATAAAAGTTAAAAATTAACTATTTTAGGTGTTGTACCTTGAACTCCATAATATGTTGTGTATTTAGAAACTGAACTCTTCTAATGAAACGGAGCAAATATTCATTAACAACGCTTTACAAATTAAAACATTTCAACCAAAAAGAAAATATAAATAGTTAAGCCGCAAATACAATCTAAATAATACATATATACATATATATATATATATATATAATCGTACATGAAATAGAGGTGAGGGATTGACGGCGGAACTGCCGCATTAGTTTAGGTTAAAAGTTAATTGAAGTATGAGATGGTCTTTCATAAAACAGGTTTATGCATACGACGGCGGCATGCCCGTGCTTGAACCCATTCATGCATTTAGTATGCAGTTTGTGAGTGTGTGTGTGTTTTAATCAAGAGAGTATTAGATACTTGAAGCGAGTGGTAGATCTACTATCTTCAACTAATAGATACTTGAAAGGAGTATTATAGGTATTATCTTCAAGGAGTAGATACTTGAATAGAGTAGTAGATCTACTCTCTTCAAGCAATAAATACTTGACTACTTGAAGAGAGTACATCTGTTACTCTCCAATTGTTAGATACTTCAAGAGAGTAATTTACTACTCTCTTCAAGTATCTAATATTGGGTATTGTTCACCAATATTAGTTATAAAAAAAAAAAAAAACTATTCAAAATACTTGAAAAGATATCCATAATACTCCCTTCAAATATCTTGTAATACTCTTTTTAAGTGGATATTTGAAGAGAGTAATATATATACTTCAAAAGAGTATTACGCGTACTCTTTTCAAGTAGTAGCTTGGGGTGAGCAAATGTGATACCCGGGCCGACCCGACCCATCGGTTTTGGGTCGGGTCAGGTATAGACCCGGCCGGCCCGGGCCGGGTTCTGGGTCGGGTTTTTTTTTGTTGTGCCCCAATGAAAAAGTTTCAAAATTATATTATTTTTGATTAAGATGAGATTTGAACACATGACCTAAGTTCAACAATTGCCTTTAAGGTAAGCTAATTAGCCACTTCTTCTACTTTTTGTTTTGTTATATTATCTTATTATCTTTATTAAATTATATATTTATTTATATATTAATTTCATATATCAATTCTTTATACTACATATATTATAATAAAATTTTTTTTAAAACAATATACATTATAATACTATATAAACTAATGGTAAAATTTACATTTTGTGTTATTTTTCTCTTTACTGTTTGTACATTTATATTACTATTTAAAAAAAATATTGTAATAAAAAAATAATAGAGTGTAATTTTACTTATTTAAGATATCAATTTTCAATTGATAAGCATAGTATTTAAATTTCAAATAATATATAAATTTATGAAATAAAATATTATTTATTTTTTTATATAAAAATTAATTTTGTTTAGATTGTGAAATACATGTGTGGTGTAATTTAAATCATTAATATAATTGAAAAAGATATTAAATAATTTATAGTTTACTATTGTATAAAATAATAAGAAGAAGAAAAAATAACAAAACAAAGAGTTGCTGGAGTGGTTAATTAGCTTTTTTTAAGATTGGTTTGCCAACCTTAGGTTGTGTGTTCGAATCTTGACTTATGCCAATGAGCATTATAATTTTACATGTTTTAAGTTTAGAAAACCCAAAATTGGATAGAGAACCGAACCGGACCCACCGGTTTGAGAGGGAAAAGAACCGGACCAGCTGGTTTGACCTGGAAAAAAACCCAACCCGCAGTTATGGAAAAAAAAAAATTTGGAGAGGGAACCGACCAGCCCGACCCGCGGTTTGACTCGGAACCGAACCGGAAAAAAACCAGACCTTCGGGTCGGGTTTTTCCGGGTCAGTTTCAGGTCAAACCCACGGGTCGACCCGACCCGCGTGTTTTTGACCACCCCTAGCTTGCAATATTCTCTTCAAGTACATACTCTTAAAGAGAGTATTATATACTTGAAGAGGGTATTAGTAATACTCTCTTCAAGTAGTAAATACTTAAAAAGAGTATTACGGGTACTTTATCTAAATTGGGTGGGTGTTCAATTTTTTAACAAAAAGCTCTATTTAAGACACTTGAAGAGAGTATGTGTAATACTCTCTTCAAGTATTTAATATAGGTGAACATTATTATGGATATATATATAAAAAAAAATCTATTTAAGATATGGTGAAATGCACAGTTGATCACTTAACTATAGACTTTTGCAAAAATGGACACTTTTCTTCAAAATGCTCTTTTCTAAACACCAAACTTTCATTTTCTGACAAAATGTACCACTCCATCCAAATGCCCCGCTAACTCCCTAACAGGCCAAAAATTGGAGGGGTAAAATTGTCCGAATCACTCTCCCTTTATATAATATTTTAGAAGTGTTGCAAATTTTGACACTTTATTGTAATTATTTTCAAAACAAACCCCAATATTTTATTTTCTTACATATTCACCTAATACCTTTTACAAAACAAATCATAATCTTTTTTTTTTTTTTCACATTTTCAGCCAATAAGCTTTACAAAATAGCACCTAATCTTTTTGTTTTTAAAATGTTCACCCAATATATTTTTACAAAACATACCCCAATCTTTTATTTTTTTTACGTATTCATCCACTACCTTTTAATTTAACCTTTTATTTTCAGTTTCAACTTTTTTTATTTCTTACATTTAATATTTATTTTAATATTACCACTTTTAATTTGATTTTGCTCAATCTAATTATACATACTTTCATTGATTTTTTTTTTCATTTTCATATTTCTTCCCTAATAATTATTAATACTTTCCTTAATTTTTTTATTTTTTATTTTGGAAAAAAAACACCAAAAGCTTGCACTGTGTTTCTACTTTCAAAGTATGAAACCAATGTAATTTGACTCTTGGAATTCTTATTCTGCATAGTAGTAAGTTTGAAGGATAGAGAGATATTCTGCATTCTTAGAATACCCTTTCACAAGTGGCATAAAAATTCCATAATATGGTAGTAACAAAGTAGAGGCAAGCACTAGCTAATTTTTCTTTTCCATTTACATTGTTGGCTAACCATGGCTCACCACTGTCACCGCCACAAAAACAAAAACAAAAACCACCACCATATCATCATCACCAGTAAAGCAAACCAACAATAACAAGCACCAACAACAACAACGAAAGCCATTAGCAAGAGACAAGAGCAGGGAAAGAATACAAAAATGTAGAAAAATCAATATAGAAAAAAACTCTATGGATCTAAGACTAAAATCAGAAATTTAAAAAAAATTGAAACCAAAATTGAAGCATACAAAATGGAACAACAATTTCAGCCACAGAAAAAATGGGAAGAAGAAGGGTGAACGGCGGTCTGTGAGCAGCGCTGGTGGTTGTAGCGGTGCTTTCAGATATGGAAGAAGCGGCGGTTACAGATTTGGAATTTTGTTTGTCTGGACGCGATCGGACTTCGGGGAGGACGATCAAAATGGTGGTGGAAGTGGGAAAGAAGTGCCCATGGTTTTCTTGGAAGGCGTCGGCGTCGCTGGAAAAGATGATGATGCGGCGGCGGCGGATTGAAATTGAAATCCATCAACCATCGATGGCGTGGGTGGTGTTGAAAGCTTTTCTACCACTGGGCATCATAGCCGCCCATGGCCGGCCGAAACACACCGGCAAACTCCTATTGTAGCTGGTGAAGGGGGAGGGAGAGGAAGAAGAGGAGTTGCGCAGAAAGGGGAGGGAACGGGAGAGGAAGAGGAAGAGGAAGCATTCAATTAACCTAAACCAAATTTTTTTTTTTTGACGGAAATTGACCAAAATCCTAATTAACGCTAATGCAATTAAACCAAAATTAATTTATAAAAAAAAAACTAAAAGAAGAATGGATGATTTTACCCCTCAAATTATTTTGCCGTTAGCCACTTAACTGAGCTGACTAACTGACGGAGTGGTATGTTTTGCCAGAAAATGAAAATTGCGTGATGAAAAAAGAGCATTTAAAAAAAAAAGTATCACTGTTTGAAAAAGTCTATAGTTAAGTGATGATCTATGCATTTCATCCTTTAAGATACTCGAAGAGTTTACGAGTAATACTCTATTCAAATATCTAATTCAGATGAACAGTAACCATGGGTGTTCTTCGCGAGCATTAAAAAAAATTAAGTTGTAATGGGACTCGGGTCAAAACACGCAACCAAATTCCCTCGCATGTATGAATCGCTTCACGAAAGTTTTTGCGTAGAAGTATATATTTTAATAAATATATATATATATATATATATATATAATTAGGCGGTAACACCAACCATAATAAAACAATCATGTGATAATATTAGAAATTAATGCGACCAACCATACAATACAATGATTAGTAAATGCTAATACTAATCATACAATAAAAATAAAATACAAATAAAATGTATGGTAACTAAAACCTCAACTTTCACAGTAACAAAAATTTCAAATCACCCCTTTTAGAAAACAAACCACACAATCACATTAGTTCTTCAAACTTTTACATATATATCAACCGCAAAACAACTTACATAAACATAATGTAATAAAACTTCAATTCAGATATATATTGAACCATATTTCATCATTGTATTTAGTTGAGACACAAATTAATGCGTCCGTTTATTTGCACACACCAAACATTGTTAATCTTAATTAAGCATCCTTGAGATGATGAGCCTCAATGTCTTCAATCATGTGAAGGAAGAAGTTGAGGAGAGTGCCTGGATGTGGGACGTCCTCGTTTTGTTTCTCATACTCCAAGGTCCATGTTATCAGATTGTCTTCCCCTTTTGTATCCACATGATATGTGATTACGAGGCTCTTGTATAGCTCCATCAGATCTCCTCCAAACATCTTGAATCTAATCGATTGCTTTTCTTCATCTATTTCTTCGATGATCTGCTTCCCTATCCCATCTTTCCCATCTGTACAAAAGAATTACAAATCTAACCAATAAAATGTCTCTCTAAATCACTTTGTTGTCTTTCTTTTGTCTATCAATTTGAAAAAGTTTGATTATTGTCCATGAACTTGAAAAATAGTTAATCCCTCACTCAATTATTGGCAACATCGAATCTGTTTTCGACTAGCGCATAAGCAGGTTTAGGCTAAGTTATGAGACAAACAAAATTATTTAATATTTTCTTTACCCATATAATGCACTTGCTTATATGTGTGAATGTCACATGATAGTTGTAAATTGTTGAAACGAAGCGAAAAATTGAGGGACCATTTTGAAACTAAACCTATTTGATACCTTACGTTGATAGAGTAATTGAAAATGATCCCTATAACCCATTTCCTGTGAGCGCGTGAGAAATACACTGTTGCAATAAGTACGGAAAGGATAAAAATAACAACATTTAATACATACCAAGGGTATAGTGCCAGGCGATTTTGGATCCAGCCACTCCAACTGTACCTTCAAGCAAATCAAAGCCTCGACATGTATCAGGAGAGGCAGTGGCAAGATCATGTGGCCGTTGGCTTATCAAATCATGAAAGGCATCTCCCACTCCAGTGTGTTTGACCTCAGTTTGGCCAATCATTTTCCCTTTCAAACCCATTCTTACTATTATTTCCCCTCTTTGATATATAACCAAAAGGGAAAGAACTAGGGGCCGCTTGGTTCGTAGAGGGGAATGGGAATGGGAATGGGAATGATAATAGTGGGGAATGATAGTAGAGGGAATGATAGTATTGGGAATGATAGATGGTGTTTGGTTCACAAATAAACTTTTAGGATTAAAATTTATTTTAATTTTTTTACATTTAAATTTAATATATTATATACTATTTGTGTTAAAATATATTATAATGATGAATTTAGCACTTAAAATTTTTAGAAAATAAAAAATACACACAAAAGGAGGGAATCAAACCCATACCCCCCAATATACTAAGATATGGAGGATTGCCTCAAAGGAGAGAATCAAACCCATACCCCAACCTAACCAAACAACAACTTTCATTCCATTCCCATTCCCAAACCTCCAAAACCATCAACCAAGCATGCCCTAAATAGTTTTAGGGTTTTTGGTAGACCGATCGATGTAGAAAAGTATAGGAATGAGAAGATGAATGGTGACAAACATGGAGGCAAGTAGGTCCTTTTATAGTTGGATATATATATATATATATATATATATATATAGTGGCCGACACTGGTGATATTCCCTTTTTTTTTTTTTTTTTTTTTTTGTGGGGTGGGAGGAGGGGCTAAGCATTGGGCCTCACATGACCTATTTATTAGTGGAGACAGCATCACATCCGTGATACTCGATCTCCGGCCGGGGAAGAGAGAGAACTGATATTCCTATGTACTGCTTATGTTCTCAAATAAGTGGTTATTATAAAAAAATATTAATACAAATTAATAAAATGAGTGAGTTTTTTCTTTTATCCCTATTTATCATTTGTTATTTAACTATATATTAAATGAGAATGTATATAATGTATGTGCATTTAAAATGACATTGTAATTAATATTATTAAATGAGATAATTAATTAACGGGTATATTGGAACTTTTAAAATTTTTGTATTGAAAAGTGAAAAGGGATACTAAATTGAAAACAAATTTTTTTCTATAACAACCACTTATTTGGGAACGGAGGGGTATGTCCTAACCCATTAGAAAGGAAAATCTAATTTAGTAATCTTATAATTCTTAAAACATTTGAATTCAATTATTATGATTTTTTGCCAAAACTTTGGGACAGTATATTCACTCGGTTTCACTTTAAAATTATTATAAAATATATAAAATTTATTTTTGAATTTTAAAAATACAATAACTGAAATAGTTATATTAGTAAAAGTAAGCTAAGTAAAAAAATAAATAAATAAAAAAGAAACCCTTCTATTAAAGGAAAAGAAGGTTTTGGAAAATGAATCATTTTAATAGAACAGATGAAATATATAATTATGAAGTACTTCAAAAATGGATTTAATCATCAGAGATGAGATCTCCAGCCAAATTACCTTCTTTTACAAAAAACCTCTACTTGTTATATGTGGAGATTTAATCCTCACTTTTTTATTCGATTGAAAATACTCAAACTCGAAACTATTATAATAATAATAATAATAATAACAACGAAGCAAAACTGTTCTTCGGCCCCGTACTCACATGGTAAGAAGACGAGAGAAGTGAAAGAGAAAATGTGAAACACGTTTTTTCAGGATTAGAAAGAGTAGAGAAAAGAGCAGTCTCCTCCCCTCAAATTCTAAAAAAAATTCTCTTCTTACTTCCTCCCCCTTTCATCATAGGAGGATGAGGGAAATAATTTCACTTTAATTGTTGTTGTCTTTCTTTCAATTTTATTTAGTTTTAAATTTTAATCTCTTTTAGCGGAGTAATTCCAATAATCATTTTCCCCAATCTAGGTGATTGTTTCAGTTTCTTTGGGGATTTTATCTTAATTATGATGATTTCATTCTTGGTTATGGACCTATGGGGTATAAGATGACTCATTTAAAAATTCAGTCTTGGCGCCTTCATCCGTAATCAGTGGCAGATCCTTGATTGTCAATTCGAGATTTGTTCAACACAAGAGCGAGATTTATATTTCTACAATGTTAAAATCTATATTAAGTATATACTTACTTGTTGGTAATATTGTGGTCTAGATCTTATCAAATCAAATCAGTTGTACTGACTATTTTCTTGTATTCCGTTAATCATTGTTGTACAATTTCCAATGCCATTAATGATATCTTTTAATTGTATTTCTGAAAAAAAAAAAAAGAAAGAATAGAGAAAACGAAATTGGGGATATTATTGATTTAATTGATTTGCTTGGAAATGATAATATCAATGATAACATCGAATTATAATAATGTATATTATTGGTGTAATTATTGGGTTGTCTGGTATTAAATATCAACTCAACAATTAAAAATTATTTATTTAACTCAAATTATTGTCAGTACGAGATTTGTTCAGCGCAAGAACGAAATTTATATTTTTACAATGTTAAAATCTATATTAAGTATAGACTTACTAGTTGGTAAATTAAGTACAATATTGTGGTCTATATATATCTGATAATTATCAGATCAAATCTAATCAGTTGTACCTACTGTTTCCTCGTATTCTATCAATTATTATTGTACAATTTCCAACAACATTAATGATATCTTTTAATTTTATTTCTTACAAAAAAGAAAGAGTAGAGAAAACGAAATTGGAGATATTATTGATTTAATTGGCTTGCTTGGAAATGATAATATTATTGGTGTAATTATTGGGTTGTCATGAAATAAATGTCAACTCAACAATTAAAAATTACTCCATCCGTCCCACTCAAAGAGTCCACTTTGAAATGTTTACAATTTATTATGGGTTGTGAGGTACAACATCTAAAATAAGTAATTTACCACAATATTTTTCACTTATATCTTTACTTTAGAAGTAAGGGTTAATTTTGAGCCACACATTGTAATATTAGTAAGGGTATATAATGTAAATAAATTCAAAGTGAACTCTTTAAATAAGATCCAAAAAAAATTTAAAAGTAGAATCTTTAATTGAGACAGAGGGAGTATTTATTTTACTCAAATTAAAAGTGTCACGCAGGCAAGTAATTAAGGTCGTCCTCACCACGTCATTTAGATTTTCTCTTTTGGAAAATGTGTAAGCATGATTTGGTTGAAAATGATCAAGTAAGATTTACAGCAATAATAAAATTTCAAGGTCCAAACAAACAAAAATCAAAGAGATCAAATGAAATAATAAATTAAGTTTCTTGGGAAATAGCTGCGTCACTACTACAAAAATGACTTTCTACAACGGTGCTTTAACAGCGGAAATACCAAAACCGCCATTAAAAAGAAAGTACGGACTTTCTACGACGGTTAGAAATAAAACCACGTTTTAACCGCCGTAGAAAGAAAGTACGGACTTTCTACGGCGAAGTCTACTTTCTACGGCGTTTTGAAGATAACCGCCGTAGAAAATCCTTTTTACGGCGGTTTCCTAAGCGAACCGCCGTAGAAAATCCTTTTTACGGCGGTTTCCTAAGCGAACCGCCGTAGAAAGTCCAACCTTTCTATGGTGGTTCCCAACCGCCGTAGAAAGTTCGTAACCTTTCTACGGCTGCCGAATAGATGGCGGTTCAAAATGGACGAAAACCGCCGTTAATGTGCTAAATAACCACCTTTAAAGCCCCTTTTTGTAGTAGTGCGTTTCACTCATGATGGGTCACTCAGATTGGGATTCAATTTTTATATTTGTGTGCAAGTTGGTCGGACTTTATGTTGAGGTATCTCCTTATATTCCTAATACAATTAGTATTGGGCCAGACTTTTTTAGATTAGGAAACTAAGCCCAATAGGGTTTTCATGGTTTTATTATAAATAGACGTTGTTTGTAATAGACTAGATGCGAGTAGCAGAGCAGAGAGTAGACAGATTTCATTCTATACAAAGAGGGTGCTAGAGAGAACTGTAGAGGGGAAGGGTAGAATAGAATTGAGGGCAAAGAGGTTAACTCTTCTATTCTGTAAATTCTTTGTTTGATTGGAATGGTACGTATTCCCGTGGATTAAACCATGTTAAATTACTGTGTTATCTTTTCTGTTTTCAATTCCGCTACAATGTTCTTATTGAGATATTTCTTCCAACAAGTGGTTCAAAGATCCTGATAGTTGTTTTTGCTAACAAGTTGTATCAGAGCTAGGGACCAGTTAAAAAGGCGGAGGAAGAAATTTGAAATAAAGAAGGAAAATTTTGAGTCTTCGTTATGGTGCCACAGTCAAAGAGTGGCTGTTTTGGGTTTTTTTTCCCCAATATTCATATTGGGACCAAAAATTACCAAAATAGACAATTTTTTTTTCATTCCCAAAATATAAAAAACGAAGTTGGGAGATTCGTTTTCATCTAAAAATGAATCTCCCAACTTCGTTTCCTTCAAAAATAACAAAAAAAAAAAAAAAAAAACCTTGAAGAAAACGAATTCCATGAATTCGTTTCTTAATGGAATTAATTTTTTCCTTTTTTGTTTTTTCATTAATTTCATTAATTCAAAAGAACCCCCGTAAATTGTTTTTCAGTTGTTATGAAAAAAAAGGCAAAATATAATTATATAAATGAAATTTTAATTTGTAATTTACTAAAATTTTAGAGGAAGTAATTTACGGCATTTTTTGAAATGATAGTCAATTACCTTTGTCTTCTTTATTCTCTCCATTTTCTATATCAAAGGCATGCACGATAGCGCCGCCTAATCCCACTAGTATTCCCTATGCAAGCTCATTTAAACTAAAAACAATTAAAAATGGAAACATCAATATCGGTCTAATGTTATTTCTTTTTGAGAGAAACGAATTTAAGAGTTTTTTTTTTAACGGAATTAATTATTTTTAAAACATAAATGCGTGACTAAATTTTCAAAGATAAATAAATTCCCCAAATTCATTTATACGGAGATTTTATGTATTTCAAAAAATGCCGTAAATTACTTCCTCTATAATTTTATTGAATTACAAATTAAAATTTTAGTTACATAATTATGTTTTGCCTTTTTTTTTATAACAATTCAAAAACGATTTATGGGAGTTCGTTTCGAAAACCCTAAAATTCATTTTTCATTCAATAAGATTTATTTTTTAAAAATGAATAAAAACATATAAACATGTTGGTGAACCGTTTTCAATGAAAATAATTATTTAATTTTTTAAAATTTCATTTAAATGTAATTTTTTTTTTATTTTAAAAACAATTTTTGTGGAATTCGTTTCTTAATGAAATTAATAAAAAACAATTAATTTCATTAAGAAATGAATTCCTCCTTTTTTTTATATTAGAATTTGTTTTCTTAAAAAAAAAAAAATTCGGCTAGTTTTGAAGGAAATGAAGTTGGGAGATGAGAAATTTTTTTTTTGATTATTTTTGTATTTATATGTGGCCAAAATGAATATTTGGGGGTGGGTTGGGGGGGGGGGGGGGGGGGGAACCGACTGTTTTTGAAGAAGATGATGCGGGTGGATCAAATTAAGAAAGTAAGTTGATTTTCCTAATTTGATGTGGGGGCCGATCTAGAAGGAAAAGAATTAAGTTTGAGCGTAGGTTTGTTTGCCTTTTGTTTGGGGAGGTAGTTGCGGTTGCAAGCTTAGAGCAGTTTGTGGTTCAAAGCTTAGAAGCTTTGGTTGTAGGAAGTTTGTGGGCCCCGCTTTATGGTGAGAGAATCTTAAAGAAAGGTGATTAATTTTATACGGTTCAACAAAACAAATTGTGAGGAGTCTTGTTTTGTTGTGAGCCGTCGGTGGCGAAGTTGAAGATTCAAAGGGCTGTTTTGATTTTTTCAATATGTCTAAGAGGAAGTTTGAAACTCCACTCTTCGATGGGAAGACAGATTTTACGATGTGGCAGTGCACTATTCAAGACTTACTGGTGCGGGATAATCTTGATTTAGCACTTGAAGATAAGAAAGCTGAACGGATGAGTGATAAAAAATTGGGATACGATGAAGAAGCAGGCTGTTAGTACGATTCGACTTGCACTTGCTCCAGAAATCAAATATAGTGTTCTAAAGGAGAAGACACCGAAGGGGATCTGGGACAAGTTGGAGAATATCTATGCTTCGAAGTCACTAACGAACAGGTTGTGCATGAAGATGGACCTCTATACTTTAAAGATGGATGAAGTACGGAATTTCCATGATCATGTGAATGTATTTAATCAGCTAGTATGCCGACTTCAAAACACGGGAGAGGAAGTAAAAGAGATGAAGAGTAGGCTTTGTTGTTGCTGTCTTCTTTGCCATTGTCTTATAAACTAGTTGTGCAAACAATGTTTATTGGGAGGACAAGTTTGACACTTGATGATGTGGTTATACAGCCGAGGGAAAATGAGAATATAATGGGGAAGCAGATTATGCCTGGGGTAGAAAAAGCACTAACGGTTATAGAGAGTTCGAATCGAGGGAGGAGTTGTTCGCCAGGGAGAAGTGACATTCGTGGAAGATCTCGGCCTAGATACTACAGTAATGTAGAGTGTTATTACTGTGGAGAGAAGGGTCACATTCAATACACTTGCCCTACCATGAAAGAGGACTTGAAGAGTTTGAAGGAGATGAAGTGAAAGGGCAAAGAGAAGATTGACGACTCTGCTAACGCAAATGTTGTGTGTGATGATGAGTTGGTTATGATGAAGGATACCGAGCCAAGCAGTTCAGGTTGGATAATGGATTGTGCAACATCTGCGCACATTATTTTGATACTTTGCAGACTGAGAAATTTTGGTCACATCATTGTGGGTAATGGTCAGAAGATTAAGATTGAGGGTGTTTGTACCGAGAGTCTCCAGATTCACAAGGGTGTTGTGAAGAAATTAGCTGATGTGATATATGGGCCTACATGTGGTGAAAACATAATTTCGTTGGGTAAAATATGTTTTCGTGGGTACAAATTCACTGCTGATGAAGATTTTTGCAAAGTGTTTAAAGGAGATGAGTTGATCCTGCAAGGAGCGAAGAGTAATCGTCACCTATTTTATGTTGGTGATTCGAAGAATGGGTCTTGTGCTGAATTTGTCATTCGAAATGAGGATGAAGCCAAAGAAGATGAAACAAGTCTCATTTTCAGATGATGTTATTGTATATAGAACTTTGAGTCGAGGGAGGATTTGTTGGGGTATCTCCTCACAATTAGTATTGGGCCAGACTTTTCTAATTTTGAATAGATTAGAAAACTAAGCCCAATAGGATTTTTCTGGTTTTATTATAAATAGAAATTGTTTGTAATAGACTAGATGCGAGTAGCAGAGCAGAGAGTAGACAGATATCATTTTATACATAGAGGGTGCTAGAGAGAACTGTATAGGGGAAGAGTAGAATAGAATTGAGGGCAAAGAGGTTAACTCTTCTATTATGTAAATTATTTGTTTAATTGGAATTGTGCGTATTCCCGTGGATTAAACCACGTTAAATTGCTGTGTTTTATTTTTTTGTTTTCAATTCCAATACAGTGTTCTTATTGAGATATTTGTTTCAACAAGTGGCTCAAAGATCCTAAGAGCTGTTTACCTAACACTTTATAGGCGGGAGTATCAACTTTTTTATTTTTTTATTTTACCTTCTCTGACAACTAACACCCATTTGTAATCGATAAATATAATGTAATACGTGATGATTAAAAATTAGAAAAATTAAGCTTCGAGTTAAAGGGGATTATACCCACACCTTGATTCAGTGAACTAAGATCGGATCAAAAAAAATATGGGCCATATGATCATGTGGGCATTAATTTTAACAGATCGATTTTAGCAGAAAATCAAAGCATGTCAGGGTGTTCTGACTCTTCATATATTTTCGTTTTTAAACAATTTACTATTCTTGATTAATAATTATGCAGAAATTATGTAATGAAAAACTCAACCGGCCTTAATCAAACAAACAAACAACCCCCGCCCCTTCTCTTTTTTCATAAGGGGACAAAAAGTAATTAAGTTGGCATAAACATAATTTTACAGCTTAATTTCTACCTAGTACCCTTTCCAACCATTTAATTTTAAGATAAGGAGAAATTATTCAGTGCATTTTTTTGCATCACATAGACTGTGCATTGAGATACAATTGACAGATAAGTGCTATTTTTTCGAGAGGGTGATAAACATTTAGAGGGCCTAGAAATATAAATAACTTTTACTTTATATTTTATTGTTGGTTGACTTCACTAGTTTTAAGTATGCCGTGAATGTATTCAATAATTTTCGCAAGTTAAGGGATTAAACTTAAAAAAAGGTAGCATCCCAACTTAAATATCAGTAGATTGATGTAACTCAGGTTAAGTTATTCGCACTTTACATTGTCTAGTTTTCTCAATTTTTATCAACTTCTTTATTAGGAAAATTTTGATTAGGGGCTAAGGAACTTTTAATATTTTTAAAGAGGGTGCAATTTTTACTTAATTTCTATTAAACGTAGTGAATAATTAACTTTAAAACAAAAAATTAAATTTAAATTCATTAGCCAACAATACCCTTCCGTGTGACTTCTTCACCGTCTTTTTGATTTTATTTTATTTTTATTTTTATTTGAATTATCCCAAGCGGCTATGTTGAAAATCTTCACTTCATATATTCAATAGTTTTATCTGCTAGATTGTATTAGTTTTTTTTCATACTTTCTCATCTGCATCTTGCATATTGTATTTTTCATAAATAAAACTCGTTACGCCCCTTCTATTTTTAACTTATTTGTTCTGATAAAGAGAAATAGTCCCTTAATCGGTCCTTACGTACCCAAAAAAAAAAGAAGAAGTAGAAACAATAAAAATAAAAACTTAAAAAACTGGATGCTTCTGATAGGAAAATGTATATAATTATGGAGTAAAAGGAGAATTAGTCGGCAGAGATGATGAAATCCTCCATCCAAATTAATTACCAGTTGTTCAGAAAACCTCCACTTATTATGTGGAGAATTAATCTTCAATTATTATTTTAATAGAGAAGACTACAAATTCAAAATTAAAATAGAAAAAGAAAATTAACATAAACAAGCAAAACTGTTACTCGGCCCCACACTCCCATGGTAAGAAGACGATAGAAGTAAAAGAGAAAATGTGAAACACTTATTTGAGGGATTGGAAATAATATGATTGATTTAATTGGTTTGCTTGGAAATAATAATAATAATAATGATGACATCGAATTACAGTATATATGATAATGGACATTACTGGTGTAATTATTGGTTTGTCTGGTAATGAATGTCAACTCAACAAACAAAAATTATTTAATTGGCTCAAAAGTGTCGAGGGCCAAACAATTAAGGTCGTCCACAAAATAATGAAATTTTTATTAACTTTTATTTGCAAGTTTAATTTTGCTGAATATCATACTTAGTTTCTCTTTTGTTAATGAAATTCGATTACATAAATGATTAATTTACTTTAATATTTATGTTATGTAAATAACAGTTATATTTTTATATAATATATTATAAGACGGTTAATAAGGGTTGAGAACGAACACAAACATTCATGAATAAGCTCGAGTTCGGCTCGATAAAAACGTTTACGAACATGATTTTTAGATTCGATAATAAACGAACATGAAAAGAACAAGGTGTTGAAAGCTCATTAATGTTCGTGAACAGGCTCGATTAAAATATTAACTATATAATATAAATAAAATAAGTGTATATAATATTAAAATTTTAAATGATACAAATAATTGAATCTTTAGATATATTTATATGTACATAGATATCAATATATGACTTTAAATTGAATTTTGATTTTTATGTGAGTTGATATAGTATATTAAAGTAAATAAACATTACAATTTTCTATTAGTTAATGCGAGATATAATGCATATGAATGTTCACGAACAAGCTCGGCTCGACTCGATAAAAAAATAAACGAACACGAACAAGATTTTAGACTCGATAAATAAATGAACAATAAATGAACACGTCAAAACTCGGCTTGGCTGGGCTCGTTATCACCCCTAACGGTTATCCTATTGTGTAATACTTTTTTCATCCTATTCAAAGAGTCCAATTTCAAAGAATTTTTTATTCCTCATTTAAAGAGTTCATTTTGGATTTGTTTACATTATAATAGCTTTACTAATATAATAATGTATGACTCACAATTAACTCTTACTTTCTAAGTAAGGATATAAATGAAAAATATTGTGTAAAATTACTTATTTTAAGTACTGTACCTAATGACCTATAGTAAGTTATACATATTTTAAATTGGGGGACGAGGGAGTATGTTATATGACAGTTACCCCCTTGTTCTTAATATGTGTTTTTTACTTTTTATTTTTTATTTTTTGTTTCGGAATTAATTTGGTGTTGGATGTAATTGGTTACTGGAAATCCTTATGTGCTGCCCGATTTTGGTTGCTGGAATTTTTTGGAGCATTAGATATTTTTTGCTGTGGTAATCTCACGAGTAAGATTTTCTTGGCCGCCTTCATTCTTTCTTCAATCAATTTTTGTTGCTATAATTTCTTCGTCGTCGGAGCTCTCAGCTTTGTCGTTGTTGGCTTCTTTATAAAAGTAAGTGGTGTTGGTGCGCATAGTATGGAATTAAAATTAATAACTTCATCTTTTAATGGTGGAACATGCTCAAATGTTGGCACTTGAGATACACCCACAGATATTGTGAAGCTTTTCCATTTAAGTGACACTTTAGTCCCAAATTAAAAGGAGGTAACTTTGTATTTCAAAAACACAATTGGATTACCATCACAAACAATAGTATACGAGGGGTAACTGTCATTTCCCCTTTATATTATTCAAATGCATTAGTTATTCGTCTTTTACATATATATCAACCGCAAAACAACGTACATAAATATTGTGTAATGAAACTTCACCGCAGATACCATAATAACAATTAAGCCTTCTGTCCCATTCTATAGAACGGCTTTCATTATCGTGTATAATCGAGACACAAATCAATGCATGCACTTATTCAAACAGCAAACATTATATATATATATATATATATATATATAGATATAAAGGCACATCTTAAACTGCTGACGATCATTAATTAAGCATCCTTGAGATGATGAGCCTCAATGTCTTCAACCAAGTGAAGCAAAAGGTTGAGAAAAGTGCCTGGATGTGGGATGTCCCTCATTCAGCTTCTCATACTCCAAAGTCCAAGTTATGAGATTATCTTCACCTTTTGTATCCACATGATATGTGACTATGATGCTCTTGTATAACTTCATCAGATCTCCTTCAACATGCTTGAATCTCACTGATTGATTTTGCTCATCTAGTTCTTCTATGATCGTCTTTGCTACCATATCTCTCCCATCTGCGAAAGAGAATTATTAATTTAACTAATAAATTATCTCTATCTCTCTCACAATTAAATTCGATAATAGTTTCTAAATCCCTCACTTAATTAGGCAACATCAAATTTATTTTCGACTAATATAAGCAGTTTTAGGCTAAGTTATGAGGCGAACAAAGTTATTTAACCTTTTCTTTACCTGTGCCATCTGAAAGCTCTTTCTTATGTGTGCGAATCTCCCGTGCTGGGAGTTAATAGTTGAAATGTTGCCAAAATTTAAGTGAGGGGCCATTTCAGAACTATTTTTGAGATTGATGGACAAAAATAAAATATTCTCAAGTTGGAGAATTAAAGAGAGATAACAGTTCAAATTAAGGAATCAATAGGGATAATTAACCTTTTTTTGTCTTTATAAAAAGGGTTCCCAATAAAACAAGGGACAGAATCACCCATTCATTAAATAATGATATATAATGTATTATTAATGTCATTGCAAGTGTCATTGCATAAGCTATTACCCCGTGAACGAATGGTACCTTTAGTCTTGCCATAAAACAAATACATAGAAAAGCAATCATTTTTTCGAACAAGAGTCTTATTTGTGACTTTTCACATTCATATATTTATTAGTATAATATGCATATGTTGTTTTACAATTGATTTACAGCTCATAAAAAAAAAATAGGAATATTATGTATGTTTAAATTTAAAAAAATTGCAAGACATAACTCACTGAGTCATTTAATTTGGTCTTCGATGCATTACTAATCTTAAAATACGTAAAGTATAAAGATAATTAGATTTATAAGTACCAAGGGTATAGTTCCAGCTGATTTTGCATCCAGCAACTCCAATTTCAACTTCAAGCAAAGTAAAGCCTTGAACTTTCTGAGGAGTGGCAGAGGCAAGATCATGAGGTCTTTTGGTTATCAAATCATGAAAGGCATCTCCAACTCCAGTGTGTTTGACATCAGTTTGGCCTATCATTTTCCCTTTCAAACCCATTCTTATGATTTCCCCTCTTTGATATGAAACCAAAAGGGAAAGACCTAAACGGCTTTTGAGTTTTTGGAGCACGAACGTAGAACTAGGAATGAGAAGAGCAATGGTGGCAAACATGGAGGCAAGTAGGGCCCTTTTATAGTTGGATATACAGCGACCGACACTCATGATATTCCTAATCAATAAAGAAAGATTCGGCAAAATTAAATCCAGACGTGCCATTGCATCTGCAAGGACTGCAACAGCATTTGCCCACACCTCTATACGTGAGAGATGGAGAAATTTCGGAAAAATTGCCGCAAAGGAACAGTGTTTTTTTCGGATGGAGGAGGCAGCAAAGGTAAATTGAAAAAAAAATTATGTTTTTTTTGTTGCTAAAACGTCATTTATTTTAAAATTTATATCCCTCTAATGTAACTTTTATTTTGGATGAAAAGGATTATAATGACAAGCAAGGTTGAACCCACAAAAAACAGAGTAGATCTCTTTTCTTAATTGACTCAATGTTTTGATTAGCAACCACCATTTCACTGGGTAGAGATTATATTAGGCACAAAAAAGAAAACCAAGTAAAGCAAGCACTTAAAAACACAAGTTTATAATCAATAAAGAAAGATTCGGCAACAGTAAATCCACATTAACCATACATGAAAACAGATATAGACACAAAAATTGATTAATATGCATGGATTAACCAGTTATTTAACCTCTTTTATGTATCACGTATAATTACTCATGAAATAAATTTGAGTACTAATGTATTGAGATTAAGTTAAAAGAACAACTATTGCCTATAATGTAAAAGCTAGTATATCAATTTTAATGATAAAAATGTTACCTGTCCAACGGTCTGATTTTCAGACCAAATACTGCCTCCACAAATAATCATGTTTATGAGTTGATCAGTGAATTAATTTCCTAACAACAACTAGAGCCATGTCTCTTCCTCATCTTATCTTTAAAAAGTTGACTTTACATTGCAAGATAATTAAATTTTGGCAATAATAAATACAAACAACTAACACTCGTATTCATTATTTGCAACGTCCCCAAAAGATAATAAATAATAATAATAATAAAGTAGTGGCGATGCTGAGTGCATAAGAAGTAAGAATTCAAGATCACAGAATCTCTTCTCGTGTGTACAAATTTGAAATCAAAACACATATATTTATTACTCAAAATCATACCCATTTTGTCAGGTGGATGTAAACTATTCTTTGGTATAAAGTAATCTATTCGATCTGGAATAAAAGTCGTTTTAGAAGAGTAATAATTTTAAAAATAAATGGTTGTTCAGTAAAAAAAAAATATTTTTTTCTAACTTACCTCTATCTTAACTAATTATTGCCCAAAAGTTAATGATTATCATAAACACTCAAGTAATATTAGTTAAATTAAATTCCAAGACTCCTAATAATATTAAATTACAATAGTTACTTTCTTTTTTACTATTTAAACGAATTCTTATTCTGTTAAAAAAACTCTAAAACGTCTTTTATTTAAGATCAGAGGGAGTACAAAGTAATTTTCTTTTCCGGTAAAATCTGAATTTTTGATATTGTAATAATGTTGGAATGAACAACATTGGTTGACGAAAACAATGAAAAGGGATAAGAAGTCTCGCTGATCATGCAATATCGCCAGTTTGAATCCCCATCTTCTTTCTAAAATATCCATATAGCATTAATAGTTGATACTCCCTAGCTATATTTTAGGATTGATTGTAGTTAACCGAAACAACATAAATACATAGACGAGTGATCCCAAGAGTTTGAAGGCAAATTACTCTGCCCAAATCTTCTTTCCGCACCTTAAAATTAAAGAATGGCAAATTGCAGGGTGAGAGTATAATATCGTCAAATAAACCATTAAAATATTGAATTTGATTTTGTATTAATTATTAATAGGGTCATTCCTACTAAAAAAAAGAGGTTATGTTTGATAAAATAAATTTGACCTCTTTTATATCTTCGTAAATATTATAAAAAAAAAGTATATATATAATACTCTCTGTTCACTTAGAAGAGTCCAATTTATATATATTTTTTGTTTCAACGAAAGAGTCTACTTTTAAATATTTTACTCTTCTTACTCTTACTAACAAATTATAGATTACAACAAACTCACATTCAAAAAATAAGGAAATTTTTTTTTTAAGTAACAGCCAATTAAGTTGTTGGGAGCCATGATAACCCTTTATTAAAAATTAAGATGGCTGCCAAAGATTACCAAGGGGAACGTAATGAGTCTTACCTTAGTAATACAGAATGCAAGAATGTAAATGCAGTCTATACAACTGTAAACCCACTCAGACCCTTAAGTAAGGGAAACTACAAGCATCCAAAACCACTATTCCCTCTACCGCCTGGGGAATGGTGGAGTGGGTGAAAAGAGAAAACTGAGTAGATGCACTGGCCAGCTGTGCAAGATGATTAGCAACCGCATTTGCTTCGCGGTAGATATGAGTAAAAGTGAAGATAGGGAAGAAACCCCGGAGGACAACGATATGTTTCAAAACTGCCGACGCCCTTCATGACTAAACTCCTGCCCAGTAACAATTCAGCAATGTAAGGGAATCAGACTCGACTCCAAAGATTCTGAATGTTTCCCTGCTTGCACGCCAATAACCCAAAATAAAGAGCCATTGCTTCAGCCTGGAAGCTTGTAAGAAAACCCAGAGATGTACTACTTACTAGAAGGACATAACCATGAGAGTCTCAGCCAACAAACCCAGCACCAGATGGTCCCGGATTTCCCAATGAGGGTCCATCCACGTTTAGCTTCCACACGCCAGGGGTAGACGGTTGCCAAACTACCACCTTAGGGTCCTTTCGTTTTTTATACACCCATCTAGGAATGATTCCAACATCCGCTAAAAAGCTACAAGTGGAGAACTCCGAAAGGGTAAAGACAAGAGATTTAGCTTCTTGAAGCCCCCAAAATAGAGGTTGTCTCACACCCTCATGCCACATTTTATTATAACTTTTCCACAAGACCCAAAATAAGATTGCACAAACCAGCCCCCCAAAACCAAGTGGCAACTGATCAGTTTCGGCAAAGAATTGAAACAAAGCAGAGGTCAAAACCTCCACAGGCTGCTGCAAACCAAGCAGGTGACACCAATGCCCCCATACTTGTGCCCAAGAGCACTCCAAGAAAACATGCTGTAACCCCCCCCCCCCCCCCCCCCCCCCCCCCCCTCCAAAATCTCATACTCACAAAACGTACATTTTGAGGTCAATGAAAACCCCAGTGTGTAAAATGTCATCAAATGGCAATAGGGAATTAAGAAGTCGCCACATAAAAACAGAAATCTTCAATGGGATGTTTGTAGCCGATGCTTGGCAAACCACAGACAGAGGCAGACGATCCCTCTGGAGGTCATACGGCGATTTGATAGAAAAAGACCCAGAAAAAATAAGGACATAATTGGAATAAAAGTTGACAAATTAGCTATTTTAGGTATTGTACCTTGAATCATGATATGTTGTATGCATTTAAGTATGCAGCTTGTGTGTGTGTGTGTGTTTTAATAAATAGAGTAGAAGATACTTGAAGAGAGTGGTAGATCGACTCTCTGCAACTACTAGATACTTGAAAGAAATATTATGAGTATTCTCCTCAAATAGTAGATACTTGAATAGAGTAGTAGATCTACTTTATTCAAGTAGTAGAATTACTTGAAGAGAGTAGTAGATATACTCTCTTCAAGTAGTAAATACTTGACTACTTGTAGAGAGTAGATACGTTACTCTCTTCAATTATTAGATACTTGAATGGAGTAGATTTACTACTCTTTTCAAGTGGTAGATACTTGAAGAGAGTATTATGGATACCCTCTTCATGTATCTTAACTAGAGTAGACTCTTTTTAAAATACTTGAAGAGAGTATCCATGATATTTTCTTCAAGTATCTAATATTGGGAATAGTACTCGTGGGTATTGTTCACCAAAATATTAGCTATATAAAAAAAATTTAAAAAAACACTATTCAAAATACTTGAAGAGAGTATCCATAATACTCTCTTCAAATATCTTGTAATACTCTCTTCAAGTAGATATTTGAAGAGAGTAATATATACTTGAAGAGAGTATTACACGTACTCTTTTCAAGATACTTGAAGAGAATATCTCTCTTCAAGTAGTAGCTTGCAATATTCTCTTCAGGTAGATACTCGTGAAGAGAGTAATATATACTTGAAGAGAGTATTAATAATACTCTCTTCAAGTAGTAAATACTTAAAAAGAGTATTACGGGTACTCTCTTCAAGTATCTAAATTGGGTGTGTATTAAATTTCTTTTAAAATGAAAGCTCTATATTTGAAGACACGCGCAATACTCTTTCCAAGTATTTAAGTGAACAGTACTACAGATATAAAAAAAAAAAACAAAAAAAAAACATCTATTTAAGATACTTGAAGAGATTACCAGTAAAACTCTCTTCAAATATCTAAGATAGGTGAACAGTACCGTGGGTGTTGTTCACGGGCATAAAAATAAATAAATAAATAAAGTTGTAGTGGGACTCGTGTCAAAACACACATCCAAATTCTGTCGCATGTATGAATCCGCTTGACGAAAGTTTTTGCGTTGAAGTATATATTTTAATACGTGTACGTGTGTCTAAATATATATATATATATAACAAATTCCTAATGGCGACCCACTTTCTGCACAAAATTAGGCGGTCCATAATAAAATAATCAAATTAAAATACTAAAGGTAAAACAAAAGTTAAATCACTTAAAGTAATTGCAAATTAATTAGAGGTTGAAACAACCATGTGATAATATTAAAAATTAATACGACCAACCATACAATACAATGATTAAGAAATGCTAATGCTAACCATACAATAAAAATAAAATACAAATAAAAAGTTTGGTAACTAAAACTTCAACTTTCACAAAGTAAAGTAACAAAAATTTCGAACCACCCATTTTATAAAACAAACCACACAATCACATTAGTTCTTCAAACTTTTACATATATATGAACAGCAAACAACTTACATAAACATAATGTAATAAAACTTCAATTCAGATACGATAACAACAATTAAGCCTTCTATCCCATTCCATATTGAACCATATTTCATCATTGTATTTAGTCGAGACGCAAATTAATGCATCCGTTTATTCGCACACATGACCAAACATTGTTAATCTTAAGCATCCTTTAGATAATGAGCCTCAATGTTGTTTTCTTTCTTCCAATTTTACTTATTTTTAAATTTTAGTCTATTTTGTTGGAGTAATTCCAATAATCATTGCTCCCTATCTAGGTAATTGTTTCACTTTCTTTGGTGATTTTATCTTAATTATGATGATTCTACCCTTAGCTATAATAATGATTGGACCTATGGTATAAGATTACTCGTTTAAAAATTCATTTTTGCGCCTTCATCAGTAATCAGTGGTGGATCCTTGATTGTCGGTATGAGATTTGTTCAGCACAAGAGTGAGATTTATATTTCTACAATGTTAAAATCTGTACTAAGTATAGACTTACTAGTTGGTAGATTAAGTACAATGTTATGGTCTAGATTTGATAATTATTAGATCAAATCTAATCAATTGTGCTGACTATTTTCTGGTATTCTGTCTATCGTTGTTGTACAATTTTAAACTCCATTAATGATATCTTTTAATTTTCTTTCTAAAAAAAGAAAGAATAGAGAAAACGAAATCGGGGATATTATTTATTTAACTTGTTTGCTTGGAAATGATAATATTAATGATTTTTTTCTAATTATAATAATGGATATATTGGTGTAATTATTGGGTTGTCTGCTAATAAATCTCAACTCAACAATTAAAAATTATTTATTTTACTCAAAACTAGGTTCAGCGCAAGAACGAGATATATCTAATCAGTTTAACTAACTGTTTCTTGGTATTCTGTCAGTCATTGTTGTACAATTTCCAACACCATAAATGATTTCTTTTAATTTTATTTCTTACAAAAAAGAAAGAGTAGAGAAAACGAAATTGGGGATATTATTGATTTAATTGGTTTGCTTGGAAATGATAATATTAATAACATCGAATTATAATAATGGATATTATTGGTGTAATTATTGGGTTGTCTGCAGGTAATAAATGTCAACTCAACAACTAAAAACTATTTATTTTACTCAAATTAAAGTGTCATGGAGGCAAATAATTAAGGTCGTCCTCACAAGTCATAATAAAGTTATTAAAGGAGATTAGGATCCTCATCACGTCATTTAGATTTTCTCTTGCGGAAAATGTGTAAGCATGAATTGGTTGAAAATTAATGATCAAGTAAGATTACAACAGTAATAAAATTTCAAGGTGCAAACAAACAAAAATCAAAGAGATCAAGTGAAATAATAAATTAAGCTTCTTGGGAAATAGCTGTGTTTCACGCATGATGGGTCACTCAAATTGATGATTCAACTTTTATATTTGCTAATTTCTATTATATTGGTGTGCAAGTTGGTAGGACCTTGCAGGCGGGCTTATCGGCTTATTTCTTTTCCCTCCCCAGTCTCTGACGACCACTTGTAATAGATAAATATCGTGTATATACGTGATGAATAAAAATAAGAAAATTACGCTTGAGTTAAAGGGATTATATGATTATATCCGCCTTGATTCAGTGAACTAAGATCGGATCGAAAAAGATATGGGCCATATGATTATGTGGGCATTAATATTAACATATTGATTTTAGCAGAAAATCAGAGCATGCCGAGGTGTTCTGACTATTCATATAATCTTTAATTTTCGTTTATAAGTAATGTACTATTCTTATTAATAATTATGCAGAAATTATGTAATGAAAAACTGAACCGGCCTTAATCAAACAAATAAACACCCCCCCCCCCCCCCCCTCCTCCAAAATTTTTTCATTTAAATAAGAGTGAACTGCCAAAAATATCACTTCACTTTTTCAGAATCTCCCGCTTGGACACTAAACTTTTTTTTTCCCCAGAAATATCACCATACTTTCAAAAAGCGGCCAGAAATGTCATTTTGCCGTTAGTGTCGTTATGTTTGACGGAATGTCAATGTTTCAAGGGTTTTTCTTTTTGTCTTTTTGCTATTTTAAAAATAATAATAATAATTTTTTTTCCTTCTTCCCATACTGTTCATCTCTCCCTCCTTCTCCCTTTCCCTGAAAAAATCCTCCTCCGCCTCCCCTCCCTTTCTTTTCTCAGAAGTTTTACCAATTCTCAGAAGTTTCTACTTTCTTTTCTTCTAACCAAAGGGCACCCAAAAATTTCCTAACACACACACACACTCTCACAGTCCCAAAATCATTTCAGATTCATCTATCAAGTTCAAACGTTAATCACTTCAAACTTTTCGATCCACACAACACAATCCCCGGGGCTTCAATCAAGCCATCATCACGCTACAACACTCCAGCTTCGTCTTTCCATTCCCCCAGATCCTCCTCCAAATCCGACCCATCTTCCTCCACAAACACCCCTTTCCCCAATTATGATTCTAATAATTCTTCATCCCGGGCCATCATTAAGACGGACTTGACTAAAAAGTCCACTCCTTTGGGTGCTTTGCATAAGAAGCTGTTCAAAGGTGGGAAAAAGGAGGAGGAGAAGAGTGAGAGGAAGGCGTTGACTGAGGTCCAGGGGAACACCAGAACGCTTGCCATGGTATTGAGGAGTGAGAGGGAGCTCCTCAGTTTGAATAAAGAGCAGGAGGCTCAAATTTCTGAGCTGAAGTTTATGCTTGAGGACAAAAACAGAGAGGTTGAAAAGCTGAAGGATCTATGCCTGAAGCAAAGGGAAGAGATAAAGTCCCTAAAAAGTGCCATACTATTTCCAGATGTGATGAACTCACAATTGCAGGAGCTCCTGGAAAAACAGGGCTCAGAACTAAATTATTAAGGGAAAAGGAAAGGGAGAAGGAGGGGGAGATGAACAGTTAGGGAAGAAGGAAAATTTTATTTTTTATAAAAAATAGCAAAAAGACAAAAATACCCTTGAAACATCATCATTCCAAACGACAGTATGGTGACACTGACGGCAAAATGACATTTCTGGCCGCTTTATGAAAGTATGGTGATATTTCTGAGGAAAAAAAAAGTTTAGCGACCAAACGAAAATTTCTGAAAAAGTAAAGTGATATTTTTGACAGTTCACTCTTTAAATAACTGTAAATAGAGGGGGAGAAAAAGTAATTAAGTTGGCATCAACATAATTTTACATCTTAATTTTTAACTAATACCCTTTCCAACCATTTAATTTTAAGATAAGGAGAAATTATTCAGTACATTTTTTGCATCACATAGACTATGCACTGAGATACACTTGGGAGATAAGTGTTATTTTCTCGGGACGATAATAAACATCTAGAGGACTTAGAAATATAAATAAATTTTAATTTCTATTTTATTGTTGGCGGACTTCACTAATTTTAAGTATCCAGCGGATGTATTCAATAATTTTTTCAAGTTGAGGGATTAAACTTAAAAGGGAGGTAACATCCCAGCTTAAAGGATGAGTAGATTCATATAACTCAGGTTAAGTTATTCGCACTTTACATTCTCTAGTTTTTTCAATTCATCAACTAATTTATTAGACTAACTTCTTTATTAGGAAAATTTTTTTTAGGGACAGAAGAACTTTTAATATTTTTAAAGAGTGTACAATTTTCACTTAATTTGTATCAAAGATAGTAGATAATTAACTTTAAAATAAAAAATTAAATTTTAATTCATTTGCCAACAATACCCTTCCGTGTGACTTCTTCACCATCATCTTCTTTTCTCATTTCTATCCTCGTAGGACGTCTTTTTATTTTATTTTTTTGTTCATTATCCCAAGAAGCTATGTTCAAAATCTTCACTCTTTAATGTCTGTTTCGATAGAAGAATCGCATTTCATCACCTCTGAAGATGGTCAGACATAGTTACTCTCCTTGGATAAGGAAGTAGGTAATTTCCATCCCTCTTAAAGAACACATTCTCATCATCGGTGATCAAACACGATTTGTCCTTAGGAAAATTGTATCTTCCAAAATCGGATGATGTTTCACTGGATCTGGTAATGACACTGAAGATACGGGGCTATTCCCCCTGTACCACTCCAACACTCAAGCCAGTAAGAGATATAACAAGAGTATAAGAATCAAGTGCCACTACTACAAAAAGGGGCTTTAATGGCAGTTATTTAGCACATTTAATGACGGTTTTCGTCCATTTTGAACCGCCATCTATTCGGCAGCCGTAGAAAGGTTACGGACTTTCTACGGCGGTTGGGAACCGCCTTAGAAATGTTGGACTTTCTACGGCGGTTCGGTTGTGAACCGCCGTAGAAAGGTTCAAAACCGCCGTAGAAAGTCTACTTTCTACGGCGGTTTTGAAACAAACCGCCGTAGAAAGTGAACTTTCTACGGCGGTTTTGAAGATAATCGCCGTAGAAAGTACTCATCTTTTTATCTCTAAATTCAAAAATATATATAAAAAACAGCAAGAACATCCGTAGAAAGTTTTTGATATATTTATATATATATATTTAAACTTTATTCAAAAAATATATATATCAAAAACTTCCATGCTAATAAACTGAACAACCACCAAACTTCACAAAATTTTTGCGTGCATCCATCAAATTCTAATTAATTTAATCATTAACATCAAGAACAATACAATACCCACCGATTTAACACTAATCAAACCCGAATTTAATCATTCATCATCTCACCAAACCCGAATTTAACACTAATAATAAACCCTAGGCCAATCACAATAATCAAGTAACAATAAAATTTGTAAAGCTTAAAAGTTGAAACTATTCGACATTACCTTTTTTATGATTTGCAGCCCACAACAAGGACCGATTGTGGTGAAATTATGATGGGGGATTAACTCCAAGTGGTGGGCGATGGCCGATTAAGAAACCATCTCCGGAGTTGGGTGACGGCGGATCTTGTTATCAAGCCGCTGGAACAAACGGCTTCGGGGGAAGACAAGAGAAAAAACCGACGGAGAGAGGACGGGCGCCGGCAATGAGAGAACGCTTCAGTTTGCTGGAGATGGAAACATGGGGAAGCCGCGGCTGGCTGGAGATGGAAACAAAGGGAAACCCTTAAAATTCAAAAAAAAGTTACTTTCTATGGCTGTTTTAATAAAAACCGTCGTAGAAATGGACTTTCTACGGCGGTTGTAATTAAAACCGCCATAGAAAGTAACTTTCTATGGCGGTTATTAAGAAACCGCCATAGAAAGTAACTTTCTACGGCAGTTTTAATAACAACCGCCATAGAAAGTCTGTTATTTTGAATTCCCGCCCGTTCCTCTATTCCTATTAATTTCTAGTTTTTCTTTTTTTGTAAATTAACGCCCAAATTTTTTTAAATTTAATAATAAATATGTAATTTTCTATTTATCAATTTTTATAGTAAAATTCATCATATTTATTAATTATACGGCGGTTTCTATAAAACCGCCATAGAAACATACTTTCTACGGTGGTTTTCTAGGGAACTTTCTACGGTGGTTTTATAGAAAACTGCCGTAGAAAGTCCTTACTTTCTTTTTAATGGCGGTTTTGGTATTTCCGCAGTTAAAGCACCGCCGTAGAAAGTCATTTTTGTAGTAGTGTGCGTAGCATTGACTTAGAATTGCGTAATGTTTCCAGTAGAAATTGCGGACCTTAATCTGATGTGACTGATAAGTTTTAATAGACTGTCTTTGAGATCTGTTCGTTGGATTGTCTTTGTAAATGTTATCGAATGTTTAATTGTTTCGTAACTGCCATCTAGTTTAAGACGAGTGTAATGGCTATCAAGATTTAATATCGGTGTAACGGGCACCGGCTTAAATGCTCTCGTAACGGAGATGCTGCAACCTTTACTCCTTCTGTCTTGACTCTACTGTATTAACCACTAGGCTTTTAATGTCTTTTTAAAACTTCCTCAATTCCTGTCCGGACTCCATGTTTTTAGCTATCACAGTTATTACATATTTAAACTTGCCTTGACCCATGCTTTGTTGGTTTTGGTGACTTTAACACATGATTAGCTTCTCACCTTGATAACGCTTCCATAATTCTTGCCTATTTATTATTGCTTAAGCTTTGCTGCTCATTTATTTCTCTCTTATCGTTTTCAGATATTTTACGATTCATTTTGTTACATTCTATGGAATCCAGTGACATTTTGGGGCTCGGCCAACTTTATCCTTTTATTACTTAATGGGCCTCTTTTCACTATTGGGTCAAGCCGAATCGAAAACGACAAGAACAACAACAACAATTAAGCCTCGGTCGTATTCCATAGAACCGCTTACATATATATGAATTCTAGTTTATCATTATGTATAGTCGAGACACAGATTAATGCATCATCAGTTTATTCGCACACCAAGCAATATTCATCGATAAATTAAGCATCCTTGAGGTGATGAGCCTCAATGTCTTCAACTATGTGAAGGAAAAAGTTGAGGAAAGTGCCTGGATGGGGGACGTCCTCGTTCTGTTTCTCATACTCCAAAGTCCAAGTTATGAGGTTATCTTCCCCTTTTGTATCCACATGATATGTCATGATGAGGTTCTTGTATAACTCCGTCAGATCTCCTCCAATCATCTTGAATCTGATCGATTGCTTTTCTTCATCTATTTCTTCGATGATCTCCTTTGCTATCCCATCTTTCCCATCTGCACAAGAAAATTATAAATCTAACCAATAAAATGTCTCTATCTGATACTCAATTATTGGCAGTATTGAAGCTATTTTCAACTAGCACATAAACAATTTTAGGCTATGTCATGAGGCGAACAAAAATGTTTTGAGTGAATCTCAAATGGTGGTCGTAAATTGTTGAAACGTGATGAAAAATTAAGGGAGGACCATTTTGAATTTATTTTTGAGGTAGATGGACGAAATCAAATCATTTTCAAGTTGAGGAGTTACAAGGAGAAAATAGCTCAAATTAAGGGACTAACCAAGTAATTTAACCTCCTCTTTTTGTCTTTCATTTTTTTTAAAAAAAAAATTCAGGAGAAGGGGTCATGATAAAGCAAAGGAAAATAGTATAATCATTTTACAAAATCATTCATTTATTTAATATGATCGATGATGTATTATTAATGTTATTGCATAAATTATTATTCAGTCTATATGGCTCTTAATTCAGTCTTACCCAACAGATACATAGAAAAGCAATCACTTTTTTAGACAAGAGTCTTATTTGTGACTATTCACATTTCATATATATATATATATATATATAGTAATATAATATGCATATGCTGTTTTACAATTCATAAAAAGTAGGGAAACAATTGATAAAAAAATTACAATTCATATATTTACAATTGATTTAAGTGCAACAAATCATTCGATTCTGCCTTTAATGTAATACTAATGCAATTGCATATGCTATTGAATAAGCCAAATTCATGACTGGTTGAATAGTTAAGTAGTCTCACTCTATTTTATGTACTATTTTTTTTCCTCTTGAAATAAAGAAAGTATCAAAATAATAACATTTATACGTACCAAGGGTATAGTGCCAGCAGATTTTGGATCCAGCCACTCCAATTCCACCTTCAAGCAATTCAAAGCCTCGACATTTATCAGGAGAGGCAGTGGCAAGATCATGTGGCCTTTTGCTTACCAAATCATGAAAGGCATCTCCCACTCCAGTGTGTTTGACATCAGTTTGGCCTATCATTTTCCCTTTCAAACCCATTATTACTATTATTTCCCCTCTTTGATATAAAACCAAAAGGTAAAGAACTAAATGGTTTGAGAGTTTTTGGCAGACGAATGTAGAACTGTAGGAATGAGAAGGTGAATGGTGCCAAACATGGAGTCAAGTAGGTCCTTTTATAGTTGGATATATAGTAACCGACACTCATGATTATCCGAATTCCATATGAAGGAAAAAAAAAGAAAAATCTGATTTAGTAATTTTAAAATGCTATTATATTCTTAAAACATTTGAATTCAATTATTATGAATTTTTGCCAAAATTTTAGGACAATGTATTTTCTCAGTTCCACTAGAAAAAATCCATTTAAAACATATAAGACTTATTTATGAACTTTAAAATAGAACACCTAAATTAGTTAATTTAACTGTGAATAGTTATGGACCATACAAAATTATTCTTTCTTTTGAAGTAAAACAAAAAAAAAAAAGTTTTCAAGGGTGAATCTTCTAATGGAACAAATGAAATACTCTCCATGTTCCATTAGAAGAGTCCACTTTCACACATGTACAATTTTTTATAAATGTCAAGATACAACACCTTAAATAGCTGACTTAAAATTAGCGAAATTTGGTATAATAAAAATGCGGCTTTCGCCTAAAGTAATGCTCATGATAAGTATTTGGTGGTTTTTCGAGCTTATTGGGGCCAAGAATATATCCTTCTTCCTCATCCTCGCCCTATTCATTATTCGTTTCCCAGGGGCCATACTTAGTCTTCCCATCATCCTCTTCATTGTCACTGTGGTCAATCGGTGTGTCGAGAACCGTCGATGTGGTTAGGATATGTGACTTCGTTGGCATGCGAGCTACGAGTTGAGCGTCGGTTGACAATCTATTTGCAAAATTTGGAGTACACAAGTTCTTGAGAAGGGGGTTAACTTCTGTACTAGGACTGAATTCGCTAATCGCATTGGCCAAAATAGACTTTGAGTTCGCACTAATGCAGCTTGAAAGACTTCAGACCACAACAAATTTGAGAGGTTGAGAGTTTGTGGAGGTGCCAGGGCGTTATCTGACGGTGCCACGTTAGGCGACTCGACTTGAGTTGATTGATTTGGCAGAGCTGAATGAGTTGGAGAATTATCTGCAAAAACCACCTTAGTCTCGTTCCTTGAATCTGTACGACGGAATTTATGATGTTGATTGCAATGTGTTGAATCCTCACTTAGCGCCGAACTCAGCTGATGTCGTCCTTCCCTCTTTCTCCTCTGCTTTTGGGAATTACTCCCCTGTTTCACTCCGATGCTTAAGTTAGAACAGCGAGAGAGTAATATATCCAAGGCTAAGCGAGAATTCAATACCTTTCTAATGAGAGGATAAGTGGGTATTTATAGCAGAAGATAGAGTGACTGGATCCATCTATTCTGTCGTGGTGTCATCTTTACATCTTAACAAGTGTCACTCTTTCTATTTGAATTCCACCTATCATCTGTGTCACCTATCGCGTATCCATGAATCTGGACTTCAGGTCGCCCACGGCCGAGGTCAGCTCCAGGTCGGCTACGGCCGAGGTCAACTCCAGGTCGGCTACGGATGAGGTCAGCTCTAGGTCTGCCACGGATGAGGTCAGCTCCAATTCACCTCAGCATTAATCTATTATCCAACAATAGCCCTGAAAGGAATGGAGTTGAAGTCAAAGACGAAGTCCATTACTTTTCAGGAGCGCGTAGCCCCCAATTAGCGCAACCTTCATTGCGTCATCTTCAATCCACACATGATCAAACAATGGCCGTGGTGGAAGAAGCTAAACTCCGACGTCAGGATTTTAGGCTAAAGTTAAATCCTTGAAAGAAAGTCATACCCATGCTGAAGAAGATAGGGATAAAGCACTTTTAATGACGATGTCGACGTCACCGACCTTAGACACTGTGAAAACAGACTAGGGGTTTAAGTAATTTTAACGACAATGTCGATGTCACCGACCTTAGAACCTTTGTAAAAACAAACTAAGGGGTTTAAGCAAATTTAACGACGATCTCGACGTCACCGACCTTAGAAACTCTGTGAAAACAGACTAAGGGGTTTAAGCAAATTTAACGACGATGTCGAAGTCACCGACCTTAGAAACTCTGTGAAAACAGACTAAGGGGTTTAAGCCAATTTAATGACGATGTTGATTTCACCGACCTTAGAAACTCTGTGAAAACAGACTAAGGGATTTTGTTTAATTACCCAAGGTTACGTCTAACCTTGGATTTAACAATTATAAGAACATAAAAAGTAAATTTCTCATTAAAGTTGACAAGAAACATCCAAGATTTTTCATTAATCGCTCGGAAACTTATCATAGCAACAACAATAGAAAACAAAACATCATACAAGGATCATTAAAACATGAACACCCCCCATATTGTTTGCACAACCACCTCAAATACAATCATGGATAAAATTTTCGCAAATTACTAGCATTCCAATTGCTGGGCAATAAATCTTCATCCATTTAGCCAACTTATAACTCTTTGTGGGAGACATTTTCTTTTTGACCTCTGTTATTACGAACTCTCAGCTGGTCCTACTCCCTCTCCTTTTTGATTAACTGTGTTTCTTCCATCCTAATGTGTCGATTAGCGATTCTCATCAACTCCGTAAATGTGGTCGGAGTGGTGGCAGATACCTCCTTGCTCATATCACTTGATCTTAAACCATTTATAAATGTTATCCCCATCAATGTATCAGATTTGTTCATCACAGCTACGGACTCCCTATTAAACCAGGTAACATAATCTACCAGCGACTCATTTCGCTCTTGAAACAGGTTCATTAAATGCGTTGAACCCTCGGCAATAAATTGAATACCTGTAAAATTTTCCAAGAACATCCGAGCAAACTGGTCCCAAGAGCTAATTGACATGGGTGGAAGAGAGGTATACCAGCATCGAGCTGCATCTTTGAGTGTTAGAGGAAATGCCCTGCACTTGTTTGCTTCCGAAAAATTCCACATCCGCATGCTGGTACAACAGTGCAATAAATGAGCTCGCGGATCCATGGCAATCGAACTGCTCCATATTCTGCCATCCTCGATAATTTGCGGGAAACGGAGCTACTTCAATTTCAGGGGTAAACGGTGTCTCAGGCACATCATTCTAATACTCCGTTCCCAAAGCAACTTCACACTGCAATGGCACAGTCGCATATGCCTTCTGTCGCTGGTGATTAGACCTGCACAAGGGAACGTAATCATGTACAAAAGGTTCACGCTCCCGGTGACTAGAAGAAATTTCTGCCAGTGAATTTCTAGGATCATGTCTCCGAGAGAGTCACCGGGCTTGATCAAAGGGAGCATCCTCGGGAGCTTTGTGTTTTCGAGCCCCTTCTTTTGTTGCTTTCTCTTGCCGTTCACAGTGCATCTGACTATATTCTTCAAAGTTCGCCATCACATCATCCATAATTCTTTGCTGTTCTTCCATCAACGGAAATTCTGCTCTTACCGGAGCTTGGGCTCCTTCTTGTGCCATGACTTTTTGATTTATCGAGCCCTACGGTGGGCTCCAATTGTTGAATCCTCACTTAGCGCCGAAGTCAGCTGATGTCGGCCTTCCCTCTTTCTCCCCTGCTTTTGGGAATTACTCCCCTGTTTCAGTCTGATGCTTAAGTTAGAACAACGGGAGAGTAATATATCAAAGGCTAAGCGAGAATTCAATACCTTTCTATTGAGAGGAAGTGGGTATTATAGCAGAAGAAGGAGTGAGTGGATCCAGCTGTTCAGTAATGGTGTCATATTTACATCTTAACACGTGTTAATCTTTCTATTTGAATACCACCTGTCATCTGTGCCACCTATCGCGTATCCAGGAATCTGGACTTCAGGTCGCCCACGGCCGAGGTCAGCTCCAAGTTGGCCACGGATGAGGACAGCTCCAGGTTTGCCACAGATGTGGTCAGCTCCAATTCACCTCAGCATTAATCTATTATCGAACACAATGCACTTGGGCAGTGTGATAAATCGCCGAGCAGGTATCTCGTGTTGTGCTGGGACATTGCGCAAAATAGATTTCGCGCTAATCGGCTCAGCAGTTGGGGCAGACAGTTCCAATAATTGGTAAGCGGAGGATGGCGGGTGCGGTTGGCACAATTGAAATTTTCTGCACATATGACGGCGTAATTGGGGGGATGGTGGCTCGATTGGCACACATGATTAGGCGGCGGCTGTGGTAATCGTTGCGAGCAGGAAGGCACTATTTGAGACTCAATTTGAGGGGTTTTAGGCTGAAAACTTGGCGTAATTCGAGAGGTTTCTGGTTGAAGACCTGGCGCAGAGTGAGGTGCAATTTGAAGGGCTTCAAGCTAAAGAATTAGCGTAGAGTGAAGCCCGATTTGAGGCACAATTTGTGGGGCTTCGCTCTAGGGAGCGTTGGGCTAGAAACTTGGCACCTAATTTTCTTCGATTGATGCAATCGGTGTTGCTGTAATAGACGCACCTGGCGTGGGGTCATGGCAACAGGGGAATCACAGTGGTGGCCTGTTATTCGGCTTCCTTTTCCATTGCTGCTTCGAAGGAGATTAATCGTCTCCTTTTCGGCAATCAGATTCATGGTGCCCAACCTTGGGACACCGAATACAATATTGGGGCATATTGTAAAAACCAAGAATTTGCAGAAAACATCTTCCACGATTCTCGAGATAGACATCATTTGGCAAGGGTTATAGGAGGTCAATCTCCATGCAAACTCTCGCGTCTGAGGTGCAGGATAATTTGGCATATGCAAAATCCACTTTGAGAGCTCATCCAACCTTGTTTTCGATCAGCATTATCGACCACTCGTTGTACAATTGGAATGGTAATTCTGGAAGGTTCACTTAGATCGGAACTATGGAGGATTCCGCCTTAGGGTTGAATATAAGTGTCCACTTTGTAATTCACACCACATAAGAACCAAAATTCAGAAACCTCTTCAAGAAGCAGCGGTTGTAATCCTCATCATGTTCGAAGTGGATAAGCACTTTTGTTGGATCGAACAGTCCGATATGAAACCCACTAGTGAAACCTCCCATTAAAATATCAGTTAAAAGGGCTTCAATTGTCCGCTTACCTCGTGAAAAATTCCCAATCAGGGCTCGCTTAAGAGGTGCGTCTAGTAAATCACTTCCTCGTCCATGAAGATCAAAGCCAACTTCCCACAGTGCTCAGTCGGTTTCTTCAATGGGTGGCTAATTGGGTTAGGGAGTGGTGGAAGGCGGTGTTTACACAAAATGGCCACATAGTTTAGGGTGGCACTCGGCCCATCTCAATAGGAGGAGACACTATGATAGATGTGGAATTAGAATTAGGAAATTACAAAATCAAAGAGAATCATAGTCTTGTTTGTTTTTAGCTAATATGATACCATTTATTTTTTTTATTTTTAAGTGTGAATTAATTGTAGACTATACATAATTATATTAGTAAGGGTAGGAGGAGTAAACATTTTGAATGTGGACTCTTCTAATGAAACAAAAGGAGTATATAATATGGAGTACTTAAAGGGAATCAATCATCAGAGATGAGAATCCAAATTACCACTTGTTTAAAAAAAAAAAAACTCCACTTATTATATGCGGAGAACTAATCCTCAATATAAAAAAAAATAATAATAATAATAATAACATAACAAAGCAAAACTGTTCTTCGGCCCCATACTCCCATGGTAAGAAGATGAGAGAAGTAACAGAAAAAATGTGAAAGACGTTTTTTAGGATTAGAAAGAATGGAGAAAATGATGTGTATAAGAGATATTATTGATTTAATTGGTTTGCCATGATAATATTGATTAATGATATATAACATCGAATTACAGTATGATAATGGAAATTATTGGTCTAATTATTGGTTTGTCCGGTAATAAATGTCAACTCAACAACTAAAACATATTTATTTTGCTCAAATTAAAGTGTCCTAGTTATTAAAAGGAGATTAGCATCACGCCATTTAGAGTTCGAGAATTTATATTTTACATTTGCCAATTTCTGCTATCAGCTTCTTTCTTTCCTTTCATTTCCACAACGTCTGACATCCACTTGTAATAGATAAAACAATGTAATAGGTGATAATTAATTTTTTTTTTATTTTAAATGAGGCTTCGAGTTAAAGGGATTTTATCCACCTTGATTCAGTCAAGGAAGATCGAATCATAAAATCAAAATGTTTATTATAATATTGCTCAAATCAATCAACACGATTTGATAAAAAATAAATAAAAATATTAGGCTAGCTTGGATGCCTCAACAAACATTCAATATATTGCCTGTTTGAATCCTTCCCTACTTTCCCAAAGTTCTAATAAACATAAAGGTACAATTTCCAAATGCCAAAAGCAGAAATGGGGATAATCGTAATTTACCTCTGCTAGTTAATCAAGCAATAATGGATCAAAACAAAAAATCAAAAGAGATTGCCACGTTAATTGATAAGAATAAGGAAAATGATATTTATCCCATATATAATACTTTCAGTAATAGTTACTCCATGTATTTTTAAAATATTAAAATACATGTAAAACTGTCATTTTAATATAAAATATAAAAATAATAATTCTTAATTTTAAAATATGTGAAATACCAAAATCAATCCTAATGTTTAATGCTCCATTGCAGAAGATCAAACCTTGCAGAAGAATTTCACCCTGATGTTTGTGCACAAAAAGTCGTCTGATGCTCAATTTTTGGAATTTATGCTGTCTAAGGCCCATATTTCAACCACTTTGTTAGTGCCACACTCTCCAAAAGACTGAATGGAGGAATAACATGATGATGGCATGGAGCCTGAGTATGGCCCACAGAAAACGGATGATGAAGGAGTCTCAGATTGATGAAGAAGAATGGTGTATGCTGGCACCGTAAAAGAACGATCCACCACGGGTTTATTATGATTATTGTCTCCGAAAACAGGCAAAAGTAGATTGTTTTGAGTATAAAAAGTTGTAAGTTATCTTTGACTTGACTTTTTTTCTTTACATTTAATAATATGGGTAACCAATCCCTCATTTCAAATTTAAAATAATAAATATATATATGTGTATATATATACATATATATATATATGGAAAAAGGGTAATTGTACCTGTATTTTCAAAATACAACGGAGTCCATTAACTCTCAATGAAAATATTTTATAAGAGTAACTTTCATTTGCCCATAAGAATTGTTAGATATATGGTAATGAAAGGTTTATAGTAATAATAAGTTTATAATAGTAATAGGTTTAGTAATAATTTTAATTTTCTCATTCAAAAATGGTAGACTAGTTCATATTTTTATATGTACTCTTGTTTGCCTTATTTGAGAATTGTATTGTTTCTCTTCTCTCTTAATCTGATTTAACAAATCCTAACAAAAATAAAGTCTGATTAAGTATTCATCAGATATAGTGATTTTAGGACAGAACTAATCCATTACAATAATTTTTTTTTTTAAAACAATTTACCTTTGACTTTGGCCAAATGCAAAAAAATATTATTTTTTGTATTTTCTAGAATGAGGGTCTCGGCACAATACTTCTAAATTCGCAAATTTCTTTAATGCAAGAAATAATTATTGCTTAATATAATTACAATAAATTAGAGGCTAAATTCGATCCACAAAAGGCTAATACTCATGAACGCATTAATTAAAGACTAAACACTATATACAATGCATTAAAAGCTAAACTCGATATATAATACTTAAGAGGTTAAATTCGATACGCCGATAAAACGCTACTAACATAAGCTATCAGAAATTCCCAATAATTTGTAATAAATTTGATTAATCATTGGGCTTCATCATCGCTGAAAAAATCTCAAATCTTGGTCTGACATTGTAAACTGTGTAAGGCCTCTCAGTGACCCTCGGTTTGGCGACTTATAATGAAGGGTCACACTTTAGGCTGTTACTTAAAAAAACAAACCTCAAAATGAATTTACATAGTTTTTTTTTTTTTTTTGACGAAATGATTATATATATATATATAGAGAGAGAGAGAGAGAAAGAGAGAGAAGAAAAAAATACAAATAAAGAGCATTAAAATTCTTTTTATGGTGAGAATGATATATACAAAATTATCAACCAAAACTACTGTTTTTAATCATTATAATTAATCCAGTTTAATATATCATCAATCATTATTTTTCATTTACTTTTTTTTTTCATTTCACATCTCATGATATATGATCTATTCAATAATTTTTTTTCATCATTTACATTATTCTCTTCATAATTATTATATATCCATAAATTATGTTTGAAATGAACTAGTATTTTGAGGATCCACAAGGTACTAAATATAATCAATATTAAACCACAGAAATACAATTTATGTTGGGCACTAAATTCAACTTTCGTTAGGGCACTATAGACACTTTTAAAAAAATACTTTTTAATGTTTTGATATGAATTTGGTTAAAAAAATATCATGATAAGATAGCATCACTTATTGTCTACAAGCCAAATATTTTACCACTTCAACTTTGGATAATGTGTATGCATCAAATGAAATTATATAGTTTGAGTAAAAAGGACTTTAAAATTTGCATAGACAATTAACTACTCCGCCCCTTTGTTTCATTTGAAGGGTCAACTTTGACTAATATACAACTTATTATGAATGTTAAAGTACAACATAAAAATAGCTAATATTATTTATTTCATTTATATCCTTACTTATTAAGTATGAGTAAATTATAGACCACACATGATATAATATATTAGTAAGTGTAAATGGAGTAAGAAATTTGAAAGTGAATTTTTCTAATAAAATTTTTTTTTTGAAAGAGTGAAATGAATAGAGTGAATATTGAATGGGGTTGAGCCATGTCACATGATCCACAGATTACTTGCAAAGTCTAGAAACTCGTGTTTCTGGGTTAATTCATCTCCGACAACAACCCCCTCATCTTATCTTTAGAAAATGATTTTAAATTGCAGATATTAATTTCTCCTCCTCTGATCTAGAACAAAAATCGTTTTATAATATTTTCAAACTGATTAAGAGATTCGTTTAAATGACAATAAGACTTTGACGATTGTAATTTAGAAAAGCCAACATTGAAATAGTGACTAAATAGCATATACAAGCAAGCAACTCAATTAAGAATATCACATTTGTGATTATAGAGAACTAGAAAGTTTCATTTTTAGTCAGAGTAGTTAAAAATAGAGGACAATTTTTTTGTTTTTTTTAAAGAATAACAAGGAACAAGTTTAATGTATAAAATGGACAAACGACTTATAGGAGACTAAAATGATCTATTGCGGTTATGTATAACCGCCGTAGAAAGTCCGTAAACTTTCTGCGGCTGCCGGATTTATGGCGGTTCAAATTCTTAAATAACCTCCATTAAATGTTTAAAAAAACGGCCATTAAAGCCCCTTTTTGTAGTAGTGGATTGACTAGAAGTATGGCCTCAATAAAACCATGTTCGGCATGGCTGAGTGCTGGACTTGCATAGCGAGTTACTTCACCAAAGCCACCCGCCTAACAGAGCCCATCGACATCACTGAATGGATCGACGAATGCGAAAAAATCCATTAACAAATTCTTCTCTTTGATTGATATTTTTTTTGATATTTTCTCCTTGATTGATCTGAGGCGGAAGGTAGAAAGTTCAAGGATATTTTCGCCTTAAAAATTATACATCTATTAGTTAAAGGTTTAATTTGTATTTTTTTAAAACTGGAGGTTTATTTTGTACTTATGACAAACCTCGAGCTGATTTTGTATTTCGCCATATTTTATATATTTTGATTGCCCTTATAATAGTGAGTTTTGAATTCAGGCTCTGTGTTTTTTGTTTCTCTCAGAAAATATCTCACTTTTTCACTAAAAAAAAAAAATTATATCCAAATATTTTCTGTTTTTAAACTTCAATTTTAAAATTACCTATAGAAATACACTCACGTTAACACAATTATTGTACTTTTCATTCTATTTCTCACACAATTGTCCAAGAAATAATTTCCTCAAAAAAAAAAAATACCCAATAATAAAAATTCCTTAATCAGACAACAAGCCCCCCGCCCCCCCCCCCCCCCCCCCCCCAACCCCAACCCTTCCTCTCTCATTTATTTTGCTCAAAATTTTCATGGGGGAAAATAATTAATGAAGGTCATCCTTATAAGTTATTAAAGGAGATTAGCATCATTAAGATTTTCTCCTGTTATTGAAGTTTATACGCAAGAGGTGTAAGTAAGATGCACATAATTTAGTTACTCGTTATATTTTATTTTTGAAAACGCAAAGTCGGGATTTGGTTGAAAATGAACTTATATATATAATAGCAATAAATAAAATTCAAGGCGCAAACAAACAAAAATCAAACAGATTAAATGAAATAATAAATTGAGCTTCGAGTTAAAGGGATTATGTCCACCTTGATTCAGTCAACTAATTATAAGATCGAATCGAAAGAAAAAGAGAAACGTACGACTTAAAAAAATTTCGTGTGTTTTAGCGTGCAAGAATAATATAAATATAAGGGAAAATTGCTTTTAAGGGTGCAATAAGATTTCAAATTCCTATTAAGGGTACAAAATTTTCAAAATTCCTAGTGAGGGTATAAAATTCTGGAAGTTTAATTGCCCATCTAAGAGTTCTTCCCACTATGGCTACTAAACCATCAATTACAGCAGCTCTATCCCCCGTTGAACCAAATTTCTCATAAAGATCTTCCTCTTTGCTTTTGGTTGATTTCCAGTCAAATGAATGCAAGAGTAAAACCAACAAGTACATTAGCATTTTCTCAGCTAAGGAAATCCCAGGACACACCCTCTTCCTTGATCCAAATGGAATATACCGGGAATTGTTACTGCAGTATCCTCACTTTTTAGGTTTGACTCGAAATCTTTCCCGGTTGAATCCGACAGATTATTTTAGTCAATAATTTTTAACATTATTAAAAGGGTTCTTAATGACATTGTTAAAAGTTATGAGCTAAAAGAAAATATAAGGGTGCCTGAGTGACATTATTAAAATTTATGGTCTAAAAAAAAGGGTGTCTAAGTGTCATTGTTAAAAGTTATAAGCTAAAAGAAAAATATAAGGATGCCTTAGTGACATTATTAAAAGTTATGGACTAAAAGAAAAGAAAAAAAAGGTTGTATCAGTGACATTACTAAAAGTTATGAGGCTAAAAGAAAAATATAAGAGTGTCTTAGTGACATTCTTAAAAGTTATGGGTTAAAAGAAAAATACAAGGGTGCCTTAGTGTAATTATTAAAATTTATGGACTAAAAGAAAGGATGTCTTAGTGGCATTGTTAAAAGTTATGGGCTAAAAGAAAAATATAAGGGTGTCTTAGTGACATTATTAAAATTTATGCACTAAAAAAAAGTGTCTTAGTAGCGTTGTTAAAAGTTATAGACTAAAAGAAAAATATAAGAATGCTTTAGTGACATTATTAAAAGTTATGGACCAAAAGAAAAGGAAAAAAAAAAGGTTGTATCAGTGACATTATTAAAAGTATGAGGCTAAAAGAAAAATATAAGGGTGTCTTAGTGACATTATTAAAAATTATGGGTTAAAAGAAAAATACAAGGGTGGCTTAGTGTAATTATTAAAATTTATGGACTAAAAGAAAGGGTGTCTTAGTGGCATTGTTAAAAGTTATGGGCTAAAAGAAAAATATAAGGGTGTCTTAGTGATATTATTAAAAGTTATAGACTGAAAAAAATGGTGTCTTAGTGCCATTGTTAAACTTAAAGTTAGAGGCTAAAAGAACAATATAAGAATGCCTTAGTGACATTATTAAAAGTTATGGACTAAAAGAAAAGGGAAAAAAAGAGGATGTATCAGTGATATTACTAAAAGTTATGATGCTAAAAGAAATATATAAGGATGTCTTACTGACATTATTAAAAGTTATGAGGAAAAAAGAAAAATATAAGGGTGTCTTATTGACATTATTAAAGGTTATGGGTTAAAAGAAAAATATAAGGGTGCCTTAGGATAATTATTAAAATTTTTGCAACAAAAACAATATAAGGATACTTTAGTGACATTGTTAAAAGTTATAGACTTAAAAAATTGTGTAGTTATAGTTTATAGATCAATTTTTTGAATTGATTTAAATGATTATGCAAAAGGGTTGGTTGTCTTGGTAAGACTCTTGGTTTATTACTTTCAGGTCTGAGCTTTGAGCCTTATTTTGGCTACATTTTGGTTTATTAAATCAAAAGGAGGAGCTAAAAAGAGTGGAAAAAGTTAAAAATCCAAAAGAGTTGGTGGTATAGTGGTAAGACAATTTGTATCACTTTTGAGTCATACCAAAATAAATTTCTTGTGTACACACCTTTTTCCGAAAATAACATATTTAGTGATGGTAATATGTCGTCACTATAAGTAAAGGGATTTAGTGACCACAAATCATTGTCACAATATTTCCAATTATATGCTTTTACTGACGAAAATAAATTTTGTCACTAAATGTCTTCAAGCTACTGACGGAACCAATTTTCGTCACTAGTTTCGTCACTAAATGTCATGAAATAGGCAGGAATAGTTGGCGGCAACCATATTGTGACGACTTAGTGGCAAATTTTATTTCTCGTCACTAAAACTCCTCGTTTTGACGAAATTCCAATGACGGCTTTCATTTTCGTCACTAATTAGTGTCTTTACTGACGACTTCCAATGACGACAAAAAAATTTTCGTCACTAATGCCCATTTTTCTTGTAGTGAATTGTGACATCATAAAAATTAACATTATTATCCCACATTTGCCGATGACAGCAGTACATGATTTCAATGGCAATTATGGACAGTTCTAGATGTATTTTGAAATCATAAAACGTAAATTTTAAATAACTATATATACAAATACAATGAGACAAAAAGAAATTAAGCTGGCCTAAACTTAATCCAGTGTTTGGTTATTTGAAAGCAAGGTTATTGATCTCTCATCAATAATTAATTATTGTCATTATCAGACCATTTGATTTTGATGAGAACGTGCTAATCCCAATTAAAGGTCAAGAACCCCACAAACATTTGGTGAAAACTAAAGAAATTTTAGTGTTCTATGCCGACCAAAAAGTAAATAAAATAAAAAAATAGTGGCTCTATGGTGCATGGATAATCGAATCATTAAGTCAATAATTCGTTGTGATTAGTGGCGAATCAAGAAATTACACTTTAAAAATTTTAGAGAGGTCCAATATATATATAAATATTTTTTTAATAGTTAAATACATTGTAAAAAAATTTTAATAAAAAAATATACACGAGTAATAAGGGTGCAGGAGAGGGTTAGAGGGTCTGATGACCACCCCACCCCCTGCTCCGCCCCTGGTTGTGATGTGTAAATAGATAAAATTATACGAGTAATGTTTATAATAATATTAATGTTCAAATCAATCAACAATAATTGAAAAAACAATTAATTCGGTTTGAATCCTTACCTACCTTCCCCGGGTGGCCATTTGCAGTAGCAGAAATGGTGATGATCGATTATTTACCTTTCCTAGTTAATCAAGCAATAATTGATGAAAAATAAATTTAAAAAACGTAAGAAAGATTTCCATATTGATATGAATAAAAAGGATGATTAACCATTTAGATATTGTGATTTTGACTTTTAGGACAGAGTTGTTGTTATTATTATTATTATTATTATTATTTGGAATGGTAATTATATTAAGAGGGACTCTCATATCCGACCATCTGACGTCCGATGTGACTTCAGTTGCTAAATGTTACGAGTGTTTTTCTTTAATATGTACATGTGATACTAGTTATTTTAACATAATTGCAATATATTAGATATTAAACTCGATACACCAAAGGCTAAACTTTACATTAGAAATTAAATTCGATGCATGATAATTTAGCAACTAAACTGATATTATTAAAAAAAAATACATTATAAGACTGAATATGGAACTATGGACACTAGAGAATGCTTCCTAATATTTTCACAAGAATTTGCTTTAAAAATTACAAATCTTTCTTTTGAGAAGACTAAATGTGCTCTATGGGAAACTGATGACGAAGAACGATAGCCCAGAAATGACAAACCAGCGACGATCTACCATGAACATCGCCTTAGGCAACAACTGTGAGTAGCTTATCCAAAATATAAATAACGTAAACCAACATATATATATATATATATATTTGTTTTTATATTTCTTATTCAATAAAATGGGTAATTAGTCTCACATTTAATTTAAAATGAAAATTTTTTAAAAATAATAAGAAGTTACAAATCTTGCTTGTAATGCGATTGGAACATATCCCATTGATATTATCGGTGATAAAATAAAAATATCACAACTTATTGTATATGGGTCGACAACTGTTTTACCACTTCAAATTTGGATAATTTGCATGGAAGAAATAAAATTATTTAGTTTGAGTAAAAAGGACTATAAAAATTGACAGTCAATTACTCAATTAACTAAATAATTAATGAGGTTGTTAGGTAATAATTGAACCATATTACATGATCCACAGATTACTTGGAAAGTCTTCAAACTCGTGTTTCTCGGTTAAATCATCTCCGACAACAACCCGATCCTCATCTTTGTCGTTAAAAAATGATTTTAAATTGCAGAAATTAATTACTACCAAATGTTAAGATACAAGCAATCTAATCTAATTGATCTGGTTAATAACTAAGTTTATTAATATATATTTATATATATGCAAAAACTTATTAAATTACATATATATATATATATTTTTTAAGAAAAAAAAACTTATGAATATAGAGAACTAGAAAGTAAAAAGAAAAAAAAATAGAGAACTAGAAAGTCTCATTTTTAATCAGAGGGCCTAAAAGACTTCGTTGTTAAAGATAGGGGACACTTTCTTTTCAAAGTTTTAAAAAAATAATAATAATAAGGGACACTTTTAATGTATAAAATGGACAAACGATTTATAGAAGACTAAAATTATCACTTTATATAAACATATAAAACACAATATTCATTTCAAATTTAAAGAGGTTAATGTAAAGCCCTAACAAAATTTAGGCTGTACGACATCTTGTCTCAAATTAAGATTTTAGACTTATTTTGTATTTTATTACTTCCTCCGTTTCATTAGAAGTGTTACTTTCAAATTTTTGACTCTTTTTCCCTTACTAATATAATCATATGTGGTAGACAATTTACCCATACTTAATAAGTAAAGACATAAATAGAATAAATGGTGTCAAATTAGCAATTTTAGGTATTGTACATTGACACAATAATAAATTGTAGATTGGTCAATAGATTCTTCTAATGGAACGAATAGAGTATAACTTTTTATCATTCGATCTCAATATATACACTTTTTATATTTTCAATGATTTCTAAAAATAATTTTAAAAAACAATTTAAATAAATAAATCAAATGACATTTATCCCTTGGTGTTTGGATATAAATTATGAAATAAATCCTATTATTTTTGCAATTACAGTTGTACCCTCCTTATGAGGTGTTCATAGTAGAAAACAAACATTCTGGAATATAAAAAATACAAAATAGACTCATTTAGTAAATAAATTGGGAGGAAAACTATAGTCCCTTCAACCACTAAATTTGACCTATACAACTGTAGAGTTAATTTATATAAGGATAAATTCAATGGTTAAATTGTTACTTTGAAGAGACTAGAGGTTCACCCTATAAATTGTATTACTATATCCTAAAGTTATTCTCTTTTTTTAAATGTATTTTTTAAATTAAGAGGTACTTGTAATTTTACAAAAACAACATGATATATTTTATAATCTTACCCAAATATCAGTGGTAAATATAATTCACCCTAAACAATAGCTTTAAAATAAACTATAATACTGTATATTTCTGATATGTGAAAGCCTGTTTTTATATCAAACTCTTACGTCCCGATGATTTTTTTTAAAATGGAAAAAAAAACTGGGAGTTCTCTATTTAAAATAATATATATTATGAATTATAAACAGAGGAATTCTGTTAAATAGGAAAAAAAAAAAAAGAAAAAACAAGAAAGCAAGCATATCCACTCTAAGATCAATATATTCAATCATTCATTTAGAGTATTCATCTATCCATGATTGATTTGTTTATAATTTTTTCACTCACTTTGGAACACCTACTCAGTATATGCTTATACCATTATCGGGGGTTGCACTGAACTTGCAGTGCCAACGTTAAAGGGCAATGATGTGATTAACTATATAGATTTTCATAATTGAATTTTATTCGATTGTAGAAGTAAATGAATTAGGGAATTCGGACTGATAAAATTGACAAATAAGGATTTATGAAATGTATATTTTAGCTCTTACTTACTAACATTTTATGAACGTAACTTAAAACAACGTAAATATATGGAAGAGTGATCTTAGAGTTTGAAGGCACTAATCATTTTGGAGCTTTTCAAACATATAAAGAAACGTTTAAAAAAAAAAAAAAAAAAAAAAACTTATCGGTTGCAATGCAGTAGCCAAATCTTCTTTTCGAAACTGAAAAGAGTGGTGTGGGTGTGTGGTGTGTGGGGTGCGTGGGGTGGGGGAAGGGGAGGGGGGTGGGGGGGGGGGGGGAGCGCGTGTTCTGAAATTTGTATATTAAATGCATCTCGAGCCCCTTTTTTTCTTTTTCCCTCTTTGACATTTGGATCATATTTGAAACACCTAAAATTTATGCGTGATTTCATAGAATATGCGATACATTAGATATTCAATACGTGTTTTCTTTACCACATGCGATACTTGCCGTTTTAATATAACCATGATTCATCAATAGTACACGTGTTACATTAGAAACTATATATATACGTTCATCAAAGTCTATACGAGATACACGTGTTTTTAAAATATATTTGTAATACTTTAGAGGCTAAATCAAATACATGCGCGTTGTGTCTGACCATCATCAAAGTTTTTGTCATTTAGTTTTACTTAAAATCTAGGAATTTCTATATAACTTTCCCCAAAGAGAGAGAGAGAGAGAGAGATTTTCAATTAAACATCACACTCTATTGGCTATTAGTTCTTAACATTTTACACATAGCTAGAGATCAACTACCGCACTCCTAAATTAACTTATATGATTTGAAGCTTCTGCTCGTACATCCCTTCAACCACACATGCGTACGCAGTTACGTTTATTCACTGAAATTGCAATATTTTTTAACCATCTCCAAACCAGAAAACGTACAAACCAAACATTAATTATTCATAGTTTTATATATAATGCACAGGCATTAATTAATTATTTAATTAATTAAGCATTTTTTAGATGATGAGCCTCAATGTCTTCAACCACTTGAAGAAAATAGTTGAGAGTGCCTGGGTGTGGGATGTCCTCAGTGGCGGAGGCAGAAATTTATTTTAGTGGGGGCACAATATACATTGTAGGGCCAAAAAAATTATATTTTAAAATAAGGTTAAATTATAAAAATTTACGAAAATAATAATAGAGAAAGAAAATGAAATTTATTAGTAATTCTTTACATTTTTTAGGACAAATTTATATATGTGAATGCTACAAGTATTTTAGAAAATAAATAACAATTTCCTAAATTGTCTTACATTAGATCATGTTTATATCCAACCTTATTAGGTATAACTATTTCATAACAGTTTTGATAATTAATTATCAAATTTGGGCAATACAAAAACATTAGGGTGTCATGTTTTAGAAAATTTTAAAATGTTTGGGCTGATAAGATAATAAAAGTGTGTCATAGTGTAATTCAAAAAATATGTGTCCACAAATTTAATTTTCAAAACAACCCAAAATTTTTTTCTGGGCCTCATATTGAAGAGAAAATTTATTTTTTCAGCCCTAATTCTCATACAAATGAACCAGCCCATTCTATTGACTCAACCATTTAACCCAAGTGCACAATTGACCCAACCAAGCCCAAAACATTTTCCCCAACTTAATGTCAAACCTTAACCCAACCCGTCAATCTCCCACAACTCGTCATCCTTTTCATTCGGCCGAGACGAACTGCGACAGAAATCCTCACTGGAAATCCATTATCGCAGTGGCACTTTCAACTCCAAACAATATTTGGTCGATTAGTAGCACGATTAGGATATAGTTGCTATTCCCCGTTGAAAAAATTCACATTCGGTTTGTCTACAAAGGTAAATCATTTGTGTGTTTTCTGTTAAGTTGTCAAATATAAACGTAACTAATATTCCTTCATGTATGTACTTTTCTTCATTGTTAATCATGAAGAAGTGATACAAATCATTTTATTTCATATACGAGAGATTGATTGCCTTGTGCTGGAAATTGTTTATTTGTCACTTTTTTTGGTTATGTAGAGTAATTGTGTTTCACATCAGATTGTTTAGAGTTATGTTCTTCTCAGAGGTTCTTGGGGAAACCCAAGATCCGTGGTCTTCATCAATTACACTATTGGTAAAATTTTATTTTATTTTATTTTCAGAATTTATCTTATTATTAATTTGTTGGTATATATTATTATTGTTAGAATAAATAAATTTTCGATTAAGTTTAAATTTATATGACCTTATTTTTAAATTTACTTTGCCAAAACTTACGTTAACGGGTCATAATGCACAAGGTTTTAGAGCAAATTAACTTGATTTTAATTATTCAGAAACATATACGTATAACCTCTGACTTATCGCTTATGCTTAGTATTTGATGTCTTGAGATTAATTATTGATATTGTATTTTTCTAAAAGGAGTAAAAAGTATCTCATATATATATATATATATATATAGCCTCTGATATATCGCTTATTACTTATAATCTTATATTTATCGAGTTTAGTTATTGATTTATTGTTCGTTTTTGCAACAACAAAAAAAAAACAACAACAACAATACTGTGTATGTGAGTCTCATATTAGACCGTACTTCTATATACATCCATATTGTAAGAGACTCCCTTTACTTGCTAAAAACATAAGAGAGGAAAGAAAATCATTAAGGTACCAATGATATTATTATTTTATCCATTTGAGGAAAAATTGCAATTTTAATTTACATTCGTTTCATTAGTACCAAATTTGGTTTTAGTGTTTTTTAGAGAACAATTTATTAAGTGACCGGTGAACATAGAGACCCTACTACCTGTTATTAATTTCGGCAAAAATTACAAATAAGTGAGGGGGACATAATTTTTTTTTTTTTTTCACCCTTCCCCCCCCCCCACAAGGTTTGAACCTATGAACTTGGAATCATTAGTATCAAATTTGGTTCATATTCTTTCAAAAGTGATTAAGCTAATCCACATTTATTTTCAACTTTTGACAATTTAAGTTCGATAAACACAAAATTAGACCCAACTAATGGGTTTACACATTTGCCAGTCAAACCCTTGTTAGACTGTCATTTCATTAAAGTGAGTCTGTTGATCTAATTTTTCGTTTACTAGACTAAAATTGTCAAAAATTAAAAAAAAGAAAAAAATCGATTGAGATATCAAATATGTTACTACTGAAAAGAATGTGAACTACAACTATAATTTTTCGATTTATGAAAAAAAAATGGGGGGGACTATATTTTTGGTTTGTAGCATAAGAATTATCATTGACTCATTAATTAATCAATATTTCTCATATGTCACCTTTTAGAAACTCAGTTTTAGATTTGAAATCATTTTTGTGGTAAATTTGTCCTAAATAGAGAAAAGAGCAGTCTCCTCCCCTCAAACTCTAAAAAAACTTCTCTTCTTCCTTCATCCCCCTTTCATCATAGGAGGATGAGGGAAATAATTTCACTTTAATTGTTGTTGTCTTTCTTTCAATTTTATTTAGTTTTAAATTTTATTCTCTTTTAACAAAGTAATTCCAATAATCATTTTCCCCAATCTAGGTGATTGTTTCAGTTTCTTTGGGGATTTTATCTTAATTATGATGATTTCATTCTTGGTTATGGACCTATGGGGTATAAGATGACTCATTTAAAAATTCAGTCTTGGCGCCTTCATCCGAAATCAGTGGCAGATCTTTGATTGTCGGTACGAGATTTGTTCAACACAAAAGCGAGATTTATATTTCTACAATGTTAAAATCTATATTAAGTATAGACTTACTTGTTGGTAATATTGTGGTCTAGATCTTATCAAATCTAATCAGTTGTACTGATTGTTTCCTTGTATTCCGTTAATCATTGTTTTACAATTTTCAATGCCATTAATGATATCTTTTAATTGTATTTCTGAAAAAAAGAAAGAATAGAGAAAACGAAATTGGGGATATTATTGATTTAATTGATTTGCTTGGAAATGATAATATCAATGATAAAATCGAATTATAATAATGTATATTATTGGTGTAATTATTGGGTAAATATTCATTAATAACGGAGTAAATATTCATTAATAACGCTTTCAAAATTAAAATATTTCTTGCATGCGACAACAGCACGCCTGTGCTTGAACCCATTCATGCATTTAAGTATGCAGCTTGTGTGTGTGTGTGTGTATTAATAAATAAAGTAGAAGATACTTGAAGAGAATGGTAGACTCTCTTCAACTACTAGATACTTGAAAGAAGTATTTTGAGTATTCTCCTCAAATAGTAGATACTTGAATAGAGTAGTAGATCTACTTTATTCAAGTAGTAGAATTTCTTGAACAGAGTAGTAGATATACTCTCTTCAAGTAGTAAATATATACTTGACTATTTGAAGAGAGTAGATATGTTACTCTCTTCAATTATTAGATACTTGAATGGAGTAGATTTAGTACTATTTTCAAGTAGTAAATACTTGAAGAGAGTATTATGGATACCCTCTTCATGTATCTTAACTAGAGTAGATTCTTTTTAAAATGCTTGAAGAGGGTATCCATGATATTTTCTTCAAGTATCTAATATTGGGAATAGTACTCGTGGGTATTGTTTACCAAAATATTAGCTATATAAAATAATAATAATAATAATAAACACTATTCAAAATACTTGAAGAGAGTATCCATAATACTCTCTTCAAATATCTTGTAATACTCTCTTCAAGTAAATATTTGAAGAGAGTAATATATACTTGAAAAGAGTATTACATGTACTCTATTCAAGATACTTGAAGAGAATATCTCTCTTCAAGTAGTAGCTTGCAATATTCTCTTCAAGTAGATACTCGTGAAGAGAGTAATATATACTTGAAAAGAGCATTAATAATACTCTCTTCAAGTAGTAAATACTTGGAAAGAGTATTACAGGTACTCTCTTCAAGTATCTAAATTGGGTGTGTATTAAATTTCTTTTAAAATGGAAGCTCTATATTTGAAGAGACGCGCAATACTCTTTCCAAGTATTCAACATAAGTGAACAGTATTACAGATATTAAAAAACAAAAAAAAAAAATTTATTTAAGATACTTGAAGAGATTACTAGTAATACTCTCTTCAAATATTTAATATAGGTGAACAGTGACCGTGGGTCTTGTTCACGGGCATAAAAATAAATAAATAAATAAAGTTGTAGTGGGACTCGTGTCAAAACACGCGTCCAAATTCGGTCGCATGTATGAATCCGCTTCACGAAATTTTTTGCGTTGAAGTATATATTTTAATACGTGTATACATTGTGTGTGTCTAAATATATATATATATATAAACTAAATTCCTAATGGCGACCCACTTTCTGCACAAAATTAGGCGGTAACACCGCCCATTATAAAACAATCAAATTAAAATACTAAAGGTAAAAGAAAAGTTAAATCACTTAAAGTAAATGCAAATTAATTAGAGGTTGAAACAACCATGTGATAATATTAAAAATTAATATGGCCAACCATACAATACAATGATTAAGAAATGCTAATGCTAACCATACAATAAAAATAAAATACAAATAAAAAGTATGGTACCTAAAACTTCAACTTTCACAAAGTAAAGTAACAAAAATTTCGAACCACCCCTTTTATAAAACAAACCACACAATCACATTAGTTCTTCAAATTTTTACATATATATCAACCGCCAACAACTTACATAAACATAATGTAATAAAACTTCAATTCAGATACGATAACAACAATTAAGCCTTCTATCCCATTCCATATGGAATCATATTTCATCATTGTATTTAGTCGAGACACAAATTAATGCATCCGTTTATTCGCACACATGACCAAACATTGTTAATCTTAAGCATCCTTGAGATAATGAGCCTCGATGTCTTCAATCATGTGAAGGAAGAAGTTGAGAAGAGTGCCTGGATGTGGGACGTCCTCGTTCTGTTTCTCATACTCCAAGGTCCATGTTATCTGATTATCTTCCCCTTTTGTATCCAATGATATGTGATTACGAGGCTCTTGTATAGCTCCATCAGATCTCCTCCAAACATCTTGAATATGATCGATTGCTTTTCTTCATCTATTTCTTCGATGATCTACTTCCCTATCCCATCTTTCCCATTTGTACAAGAGAATTACAAATCTAACCAATAAAATGTTTCCCTAAATTACTTCAATTTGAAAAGGTTTTATTATCGTCCAGGAACTTGAAAATTAGTTTCTAAATGCCTCACTCAATTGTTGGCAACATCTAAGCTGTTTTCGACCGGCACATAAGCAGCTTTAGCTAGGCGAACAAAATTATTTAATATTTTATTTACCCATCTGATGCACTTGCTTATGCGTGTGAATTTCACATGGTAATTGTAAATTGTTGAAACGTAGTGAAAAATTAAGTGAGGGATCATTTTGAAACTATTTTTGATGTTGATGAACGAAAACGAAACATTTTCTAGTTGAGAAATTAAAAAGAGAAAATAGATCAAATTAAGGGACTAACCAAGTAATGGTTCCTAATAAAATTAACTAAGGAAAATACTACAGCCTTATTACAAAATCATTCATTAATTATATATGATCTATGATAAACAACTAATGTCGTATTTCAAGTGTCATTGCATAGATTATTATCAAGTGTATAAATGGGTTAGTCTTAACCTAAAACAAATACATAGAAAAAGAATCACTTTCTAACACACATTTCATATATTCACTAATATAATATGCACAAGTTGTTTTACAATTGATTTACAATTCATAAAAATAGGAATATTATATATGTATAAAGTTTAAAAGGTTAAATCACTTGATTGGTTTCCTTATATTGATTAGTTATATCAATTTCGTTTCTTTTATTGAAATTGTTTCATTTTGGTCCCTTAAGTTGATAGAATAGTTGAATATGGTTCTCAAACCCATTTCTTTCGAACGCGTGAAAGATACACTATTGCGATTAGTATGGAAAGTATAAAAATAATAACATTTATACATATATCAAGGGTATAGTGCCAGGCGATTTTGGATCCAGCCACTCCAACTCCACCTTTAAGCAAATCAAAGCCTCGACATTTGGCAAGATCATGTGGCCTTTGGCTTAGCAAATCATGAAAGGCATCTCCAACTCCAGAGTGTTTGACCTCAGTTTGGCCTATCATTTTCCCTTTCAAACCCATTATTATTATTATTATTATTATTATTATTATTATTTTTTCCCCTCTTTGATATATAACCAAAAGGGAAAGAACTAAATAGTTTTAGGGTTTTTGGTAGACCAATGTAGAAAAGTGTAGGAATGAGAAGATGAAAGGTGACAAACATAGAGGCAGTAGGTCCTTTTATAGTTGGATATATGGTGGCCGACACTCATGAGAGAGAACTGATATTCATATATACTCCTTCTGGTTATTAAATAAGTTGTCATTATAAAAATATGAGACAAATTGAGGGAAATTAGTGAGATCTTTTTTTTACCCCTATTTATATTTTCTTGTTTAATTATATATTAATTGGGATTATGTACAATGTCTGTGCATTTAAAATTACATTGTAATTAATATCATTAAATGTGATCAATTAATTAACCGGTATATTGGAACTTTTAAAAAATTTTGTATTGAAATGTGTAAAAGAACACTAAACTGAAGCCAATTTTTTTTTTTTTATAACGGCTACTTATTTGGAAACTGAAAGAGTATGTCTTCTCATTAAAAGGGAAAATCTAATTTAGTAATTTTATAATTCTTAAAACATTTGAATTTATTTCTTATGATTTTTTGCCAAAAGTTTGGGACAGCATGTTCACTCGGTTTCACTAGCAAATTTTATTTTAAAATATTAAAAACTTATTTATGAATTTTTAAAATACAATAATTGAAATAGTTATATTAGTAAGGGTAAGCTAAGTAAAAAAATAAAATAAAAAAACCCTTCTGTTAAATAAAAAAGAAAGTTGAAAATGAATCATTTTCATAAATCAAATATATAATTATGAAGTACTTCAAAAATGGATTTAATAATCAGAGATGAGATCTCCATCCAAATTACCTCTTCTTTTAAAAAAAAAACCTCTACTTGTTATATGTGGAGATAACAATAATAATAATAAAGCAAAACTGTTCTTCGGCCCCATACTCCCATGGTAAGAAGACGAGAGAAGTGAAAGAGAAAATGTGAAAGAATAGAGAAAAGAGCAGTTTCCTCCTCTCAAATTCTCTCTCATCTCAAACTCTAAAAAAATTTCTCTTCTTCCTTCATCCTACTTTGATCGAAAGGAGGATGAGGGAAATAATTTCACTTTAATTGTTGTTTTCATTCTTCCAATTTTACTTATTTTTAAATTTTAGTCTATTTTGTTGGAGTAATTCCAATAATCATTGCTCCCTATCTAGGTAATTGTTTCACTTTCTTTGGTGATTTTATCTTAATTATGATGATTCTACCCTTAGCTATAATAATGATTGGACCTATGGTATAAGATTACTTGTTTAAAAATTCAGTTTTGCGCCTTCATCATTAATCAGTGGTGGATCCTAGATTGTCGGTATGAGATTTGTTCAGCACAAGAGTGAGATTATATTTCTACAATGTTAAAATCTGTACTAAGTATAGACTTACTAGTGGTAGATTAAGTACAATGTTATGGTCTAGATTTGATAATTATTAGATCAAATCTAATCAATTGTGCTGACTGTTTTCTGGTATCTCTCGATCGTGGTTGTAAAATTTTAAACGCCATTAATGATATCTTTAATTTTCTTTCTAAAAAAAGAAAGAAGAGAAAACGAAATCGGGGATATATTATTATTTAACTTGTTTGCTTGGAAATGATAATATTAATGATTTTTTCTAATTATAATAATGGATATATTGGTGTAATTATTGGGTTGTCTGGTAATAAATCTCAGCTAAACAATTAAAATTATTTATTTTACTCAAATTACTAGTTCAGCGCAAGAACGAGATATCTAATCAGTTTAACTAACTGTTTCCTGGTATTCTGTCAGTCGTTGTTGTACAATTCCAACACCATAAATGATTTCTTTTAATTTTATTTCTTACAAAAAAGAAAGAGTAGAGAAAACGAAATTGGGGATATTATTGATGGATATTATTGATTTAATTGGTTTTCTTGGAAATGATAATATTAATAACATCGAATTATAATAATGGATATTATTGGTGTAATTATTGGGTTGTCTGCAGGTAATAAATGTCAACTCAACAATTAAAACTATTTATTTTACTCAAATTAAAGTGTCATGGAGGCAAATAATTAAGGTCATCCTCACAAGTCATAATAAAGTTATTAAAGGAGATTAGGATCCTCATCACGTCATTTAGATTTTCTCTTGCGGAAAATGTGTAAGCATGAATTGGTTGAAAATGATCAAGTAAAATTACAGCAGTAATAAAATTTCAAGGTGCAAACAAACAAAAATCAAAGAGATCAAGTGAAATAATTAATTAAGCTTCTTGGGAAATAGCCGTGTTTCACGAATGACGGGTCACTCAAATTGATGATTCAACTTTTATATTTGCTAATTTCTGTTATATTGGAGTGCAAGTTGGTAGGACCTTGCAGGCGGGCTTATCGGCTTATTTCTTTTTTCTCCCCAGTCTCTAACATCCACTTGTAATAGATAAATATCCTGTATATACATGATGAATAAAAATAAGAAAATTACGCTTGAGTTAAAGGGATTATATGATTATATCGGCCTTGATTATGTGAACTAAGATCGGATCGAAAAAGATATGGGCCATATGATTATGTGGGCATTAATAAACATATCGATTTTAGCAGGAAAATCAGAGCATGCCGAGGTGTTCTGACTATATATCATATAATCTTAATTTTCGTTTATAAGTAATGTACTATTCTTATTAATATTATGCGAAAATTATGTAATGAAAAACTGAACCAGCCTTAATTAAACAAATAAACACCCCCCACCCCCCACCTTTCCAAAATTTTTCATTTAAATAACAGTGAACTGTCAAAAATATCACTTTACTTTTTCAGAATCTCCCGCTTGATCACTAAACTTTTTTTTTTTCCCAAAAATATTACCATACTTTCAAAAAGCGGGCAGAAATGTCATTTTACCGTTAGTGTCTTATGTTTGACGGAATGACAATGTTTTCAAGGGGTTTTTTTTTTTTTTTTTTTTTTGTCTTTTTGCTATTTTAAAAATAATAATAATAATTTTTTTTTCCTTCTTCCCATACTGTTCATCTCTCCCTCCTTCTCCCTTTCCCTGAAAAAAATCCTCCTCCGCCTCCCCTCCCTTTCTTTTCTCAGAAGTTTTACCAATTCTCAGAAGTTTCTACTTTCTTTTCTTCTAACCAAAGGGCACCCAAAAATTCCCCAACACACACACACACACACTCTCAGTCCCAAAATCATTTCAGATTCAGTTATCAATTTCAAGTTAATCACTTCAAAACTTTTCCATCCACACAAACACAATCACCATGGCTTCAATCAAGCCATCATCACGCTACAACACTCCAGCTTCGTCTTTCCATTCCCCAGATCCTCCTCCAAATCCGACCCATCTTCCTCCACAAACACCCCTTTCCCCAATTATGATTCTAATAATTCTTCATCCCGGGCATCATTAAGACGGGCTTGACTAAAAAGTCCACTCCTTGGGTGCTTTGCATAAGAAGTGTTCAAAGGAGGGAAAAACGAGGAGGAGAAGAGTGAGAGGAAGGCGTTGACTGAAGTCCAGGGGAACACCAGAACGCTTGCCATGGTATTGAGGAGTGAGAGGGAGCTCCTCAGTTTGAATAAAGAGCAAGGAGGCTCAAATTTCTGAGCTCAAGTTTGTGATTGAGGACAAAAACAGAGAGGTTGAAAAGCTGAAGGATCTATGCCTGAAGCAAAGGGAAGAGATAAAGTCCCTAAAAAGTGCCATACTATTTCCAGATGTGATGAACTCACAATTGCAGGAGCTTCTGGAAAAACAGGGCTCAGAACTAAATTATTTAGGGAAAAGGAAAGGAAGGAGGGAGAGATGAACAGTTAGGGAAGAAGGAAATTTTTTTTTTTTTTTTAAAAGTAGTAAAAAGACAAAAATACCCTTGAAATATCGCCATTCCGTCAAACATAATGACACTTATGGCAAAATGACATATCTGGCCGCTTTTTGAAAGTATGGTGATATTTCTGAGGAAAAAAAAAGTTTAGTGACCAAACGAAAAATTCTGAAAAAGTAAAGTAATATTTTTGGCAGTTCACTCTTTAAATAACTGTAAATATAGGGGGAGAAAAAGTAATTAAGTTGGCATCAACATAATTTTACATCTTAATTTTTACCTAGTACCCTTTCCAACCATTTAATTTTAAGATAAGGAGAAATTATTCAGTACATTTTTTGCATCACATAGACTATGCACTGAGATATATTTGGGAGATAAGTGTTATTTTCTCGGAGGGTAATAAACATCTAGAGGACCTAGAAATATAAATAAATTTTGTAAATTTTCCAATACTTCGCAATTGATGAGATACAGAAGCAGAAGAATCAACAAATGGGCAGAAACTATGAACTTAGATGAAGAATGCAGAAAACTTAGAGAAGAGAGAATTGAGAGAGGAGAGAATTTTCTAGAATGAGATTTTCATATAATGAAATTCCTTGCTTTACAATGAACGTGAAAGCTACTTATATACTGCTAATAATCTGCTAACCACATTTAGTCTAATTAACTAAGCTAATTGGTTAAATTGACAGCTATACAAGAGAAATAACTAACTTAGCTAACTAGAGTAAAATGTTGACTTTTGAGGCATGCAAGTGGAGTGAGGACCACGTGATCTTCACCAATCAATTGCTTGCTCATTAAGCAATGATCCAGCTCAGCACCTGCTCATGCTAGTAGATAAATATCTCCCAAGCTCAATTTAGCAAGATTCAGGGAAACTCAATTCAGGAACAGAAAGAACTTGAGACAATAATGGCATCCGAATGGCCATGCAGATGGTACAGATGATTCAGTCAGAAAGTTGCTGTTATTTTACACACCCCCCTCAAGCTGGAATGGGAGAATGATGGATCAAACCTAGCTTGGAACACATAGGATGAAAGGAAGAGAGCGGCAGACTTTTGGTGAAAATGTCAGCAACTTGAGACTTGGATGGTAGATAGAGAGGATCAATGAAGCCATCCTTGTACTTATTTCTGACAATGTGGCAATCAATCTCTAAATGCTTAGTCCTCTCATGAAACACAGGATTAGCCGTGATGTAGAGAGCAGCTTGATTGTCACAGAAGAAAGGTATTGGAAGAGGAATGGAAATGGATAGATGATCCATAATGTAGGAAAGCCACTGAAGTTCACACACAGTAGAAGCCATGCTTCTATATTCTGCTTCTGCGGATGACTTTGAAATAGTGGCTTGCTTCTTTGTCTTCCATGAAATAAGGGAACTTCCAAGGAAGACACAATATCCTGTGATTGATCTGCAAGTGCGCTTGCAGGCAGCCCAATCAGTATCACAAAAGGCCTTGACAGAAACATCATTCTTTGATGAATAAAACAAGCCTTTATTAGGACATCCTCGAAGGTACCTCAGAATATGAAGGGCAGCAGACCAGAGATTTTGCTTAGGAGTATTAACAAATTGACTCAACTTTTGAGTGGAATAAGCAAGATCTGGCCTGGTGAAACCAAGGTATAACAACCTTCCAATTAGCCTTCCATACTTTTCAACTTCAGGAAAGGGATGTGAGGTTTCATCATCAAGGAGAAGTCCAGTAATCATGGGAGTAGCAGCTGGTTTGGAATCTGCAAGACCTGCATCATGGAGAATGTCCAAACTGTATTTCCTTTGACTCAAAAAAATGCCATCTTGAGATCTAGCAATCTCAACTCCCAGGAAATATCTGGCATGACCTAGGTTTTTTATGGTAAACTTCTTGTGCAAAAAGTTTTTTACAGCATCAATGGCATGTTCAGAATTTTCAGTGATCAACAAATCATCCACATAGACCAAGAGAATCAGAAATAGATCCTGCCTTCTTAAAGTAAAAAGACAATGATCATGTTCACATTGCTGAAAATCATATGCTTTCAAACTTTCAGTTAGCTCTGAATTCCATTGCCTAGAGGCTTGCTTCAAACCATATAAAGACTTCTGAAGCTTGCAAACTAGACCAGGAACAGCTTTTGAGTATCCAGAGGAGGCAGCATGTAAACATCCTCATCCAAATGGCCATGCAGAAAGGCATTGTTAACATCCAACTGATGTAATGGCCATGAATAAGAGGAAGCCAAAGCAAAAAAATAGTCTGACAGTAACAGTTTTAACAACTGGGGAAAAAAATCTCAAATAATCCTCTCCTTCAACTGAGTGTACCCTTACCCACTAATCTGGCCTTGAATCTGTCAACCGAGCCATCAGGATTCCTTTTAATCTTGTATACCCATTTGCAACCCACAGCCTTTTTATCACTTAAAAGAACAGTAAGTTTCCAAGTATCATTAGATTCCAAAGCTGAAATCTCTTCTGCCATAGCATCTTCCCACTCAGATTGTCCCTTTGCCTGATTATAAGAATAAGGCTCATGAAAAGTAGACACATTAGCTAAAAATGACATATAGGCAAGTGATAATTTAGCTGGGGCAGAGGCAAAAACTTGGTTGCATTTGGGAGTGATGAAATCTTGCATCCAAGCAGGTGCTTGTTTATGTCTAGTGCTTTGTCTAAGGACATGTGGAGTTAAGGGATCAGGTTCAGATGTAGAAGCTAATGTAGGATTGCTAAGCTCAGTTTCATGAATTGCAGCAGATGGGGACTGAGATAGAGGAAATGAGGAAATGGGATCAGGCTCAGGTGAGGGAATGGGATCAGGTTCAGACATAAAGGAATGAGGTTCTGAGATGACATTCTCAGGTGTATTGAACCTTTTTGAGCTTGGATACTGAGATGAGAGTTCTGGTAAGAGATGAGGCACATGAGGTAAGGGAATACTGTTAGAAGGCAGAATGGCCTTTTCTGTAGATTGAGTCTTCTCATAAGGAAATACTTGTTCATGAAAGACTACATCTCTAGATGTAAAGACCTTGTCATCATCTAAACTGTAGAGTTTATAACTTTTCTGATTTGGGGAGTATCCTATGAGGACTGATTTGATTGCACTAGGACTGAATTTGTCTTTGTGTGGAAGAGTATTTGTGGCATAGCAAAGACATCCAAATGTCCTAATTTGATCTAAATCAGGTGGGCATTTGAGGAAGACCTCATAAGGTGACTTCCATTCTAATGCAACAGAAGGTGAACGGTTGATGAGATATGTGGCTGTGAGCACAGAATCAGCCCAAAAATTTTTTGCCAGTGAAGATTGGAACATAAGTGCTCTTGCAATCTGTAATAGATGCTGATGTTTTCTTTCAACCACTCCATTTTATTTAGGAGTGTAGACACAGCTCTTTTGATGGATAATGCCAAGATTGGAGAAAAGTAACTAGCATTGATGACTAGTAAACTCAGTACCATTATCAGTCCTAATGATCTTGACAGTGGTTTCAAGATGAGTTTTGACCAACTCTTATTTTGGATGAAAAAGGTCCAGGTTATTTTACTGAAATCATCAACAACAGTTACAAAGTAGTGACATCCATTCATGGAAGGTTTAGAATATGGACCCCAAACATCCATATGAACTAATTGAAAACAAGCAGTGGAAGTTTTATTGTGTATAGGGAAAGGAATTCTTTGTTGCTTGGCCAGAGGGCATACAGCACAAGGTATCTCTTTACAAGCAACATTTGATGATCCTAAATTCATCCTCTTTATTACATCAAATGAAGGATGACCTAATCTATTTTTCCACAGATAGGAATTCTTAGCAGAAGAAGCAGCATCAAATGATGAGGAGTGCAAGGTAGTTGCTATGATAGGTGTGAGGGTTCTGCAAGCTAGGGGATCAAATGAATGTTGATCAATGATGTAGAGACCTCTTTTTACTCTTCCAATTCCAATTATTCGATTAGTGAGTTGGTCCTGCAAGACACAATACTCAGGGTGAAAGGAGAAATAGATGCCAGCTAGTTTACTGCATTTCCTAACTGACAGAAGATTGAATCTGAAATAAGGTATGTATAGACAATCCTCAAGAGTAATCTTATCTCCTAGCTTTACTGTCCCTATGTGAGTCATAGGTTTAGAATGGCCATCTGGTAGGTACACAGGAGTAAACTTGGTGACTGGTTTATGACATGTAAAAGCTGAAAAATCAATGAATATAGGATTTGTAACATCTGTATCTACTATCTATGAACCAGATTCAATATTCTCAGAAAAGTTCAAATGAGTTGGAGTATGCATACCTGCAAATTCCTCCATGCTTGCAAAGTTCACAAGATCTGGAATGTTGCCATTTCCAGCCATTGAGGCATTCCCTTTCATCATTCTGCTTAACTCCCTTTGTAGAACACTTGTGAGCATGGACTGCATATCAGATCTTTGAGTGTTTGTGGAGAAATCAAGAGGATTTTCTAGCACGTTAACTGTATTCACAGATTCTTTTTGCACCTCCTTTCCTTTCCCTTTCCACCACTCAGGATATCCAATTATCTTGAAGCATTAGTCCTTGAGATGGCCATTTGAGTTGCAAAAATCACACCTCGATCCAGACTTCTTACTTCTAGCATCTGTCCTTTTAGATCCTCCTTTTGCACCTTGAGTACCTTGAGTCTTATTGAATACAGCATTGACACTGACATCATGTGACTGAGATGTCATGAATGCAGTATTGCTGGTATCAAGGTAACTAGTGTTCAATTTTCCTTTCCTCTCAACAGATTGAATCATGGAGTAGGCCTTTCCAATGGTAGGCTAAGGTTCCATCAGAAGAATCTGATTCTTAACTCCATCATAGGAGTCATTGAGGCCTAAGAGAAACTGCATGAGCTTATTGCTCTGATCCATTTCAAGTACACCTCGATTTTGCTGACAATTGCATCCTGGTATGCAAGTGCATAGAGGTAATGGCTTCAAACTCCCAATTTCATCCCACAGTCGAGTCAGTTTAGAGTAATAAGCAACAATAGACATAGATCCTTGACTAATGGAGGCAATCTCCCTTTGAATTTGATAAACTTGTGGTCCATTAGATCCACCATATCTGTGTTACAGTTCAATGCGAACACCTCTTGCACTAGTGGAAAACATGAAACCTTCAACCAATTCCTTAGATATAGTGTTTAAGATCCATGATGCAACCATGCAATCTGCAGTTTTCCATGAATCATAATCCTCAAAATTGAAATCAGGTTCCTCAAATCTCCCATCAATGAAACCGAGCTTCCTTTTTGCACCTAGAGCTAGCTTCATAGCTTTGCTCCAAACTGTGTAGTTATACTCAGTGAGAGGTACAGTAACCAAAATCAGACCTGGATGATCTGATCCGTGCAACATGACCGCTTCAGCAGTGGCCTTCCCAAAATGTTGAGATCGGATCTCTGAAACTTCATTCTCATCAGTTCCTCCATGATTCCTTGCCATTTCTTCAGCTTAATCTTCAATTGATCAAATGTAGTGGCTCTAATACCATGTAAATTTTCCAGTACTTCGCAATTGATGAGATACAGAAGAGAGAAGAGAAGAAAAATGGACAAAAACTATGAACTCAGATGAAGAATGCAGAAAACTTAGAGAGAGAGAATTGAGAGAGGAGAGAATTTTCTGGAACGAGATTTTCATATAATGAAATTCCTTGCTTTACAATGAACGTGAAAGCTACTTATATACTGCTAATAATCTGCTAACCACATTTAGTCTAATTAACTAAGCTAATTGGTTAAATTGACAGCTGTACAAGAGAAATAACTAACTTAGCTAACTAGAGTAAAATGTGTTGATTTGAGGCATGCAAGTGGAGTGAGGACCACGTGATCTTCACCAATCAATTGCTTACTCATTAAGCAATGATCCAGCTCAGCACCTGCTCATGCTAGCAGATAAATATCTCCCAAGCTCAATTTAGCAAGATTCAGGGAAACTCAATTCAGGAATAGAAAGAGCTGAGTGAGACAATAATGGCATCGAAATGGCCATGCGGATGGTACAGATGATTCAGTCAGAAAGTTGCTGTTATTTTACAAATTTTAATTTCTATTTTATTGTTGGCAGACTTCACTAATTTTAAGTATCCAGCAGATGTATTCAATAGTTTTTTCAAGTTAAGGGATTAAACTTAAAGGGAGGTAACATCCTAGCTTAAAGGATGAGTAGATTCATATAACTCAAGTTAAGTTATTCGCACTTTACATTCTCTAGTTTTTTCAATTCATCAACTAATTTATTAGACTAACTTCTTTATTAGGAAAAAAAATTTTAGGGACAGAAGAACTTTTAATATTTTTAAAGAGTGTACAATTTTTACTTAATTTGTATTAAAGATAGTAGATAATTAGCTTTAAAATAAAAAATCAAATTTTAATTCATTAGCCAACAATACCCTTCCGTGTGACTTCTTCACCATCATCTTCTTTTCTCATTTCTATCCTCGTTGCACGTCTTTTTATTTTATTTTTTTGTTCATTATCCCAAGAAGCTATGTTCAAAATCTTCACTCTTTAATGTCTGTTTTGATAGAAGAATCGCATTTCATCACCTCTGAAGATGGTCAGACATAGTTACTCTCCTTGGATAAGGAAGTAGGTAATTTCCATCCCTCTTAAAGAACACATTCTCATCATCGGTGATCAAACACGATTTGTCCTTAGGAAAATTGTATCTTCCGAAATTGGATGATGTTTCACTGGATCTGGTAATGACACTGAAGATACGGGGCTATTCCCCCTGTACCACTCCAACACTCAAGCCAATAAGAGATATAACAAGAGTATAAGAATCAAGTGCGTAGTATTGACTTTGAATTGCGTAATGTTTCCAGTAGAAATTGCGGACCTTAATATGATGTGACTTGAGATTTTAATAACTTAATTGTCTTGATCTGTCTCCGTTGGATTGTCTTTGTAATGGCTATCAAGATTTATATCGGTGTAACGGGCACCGACTTAAATGCTCTCGTAATGGAGATGCAACCTTTACTCCTTCTGTCTTGACTATACTGTATTAACCGCTAGGCTTTTAATGTCTTTTTAAAACTTCCTCAATTCCTGTCCGGACTCCATGTTTTAAGCTATCATAATTACTACATATTTAAACTTGCCTTGACCCATGCTTTATTGGTTTTGGTGACTTTACACACATGATTAGCTTCTCACCTTGATAACGCTTCCATAATTCTTGCCCATTTATTATTGCTTAAGTTTTGCTGCTCATTTATTTCTCTCTTATCGTTTTCAGATATTTTACGAGTCATTTTGTTACATTCTGTGGATTCCAGTGACATTTTGGGGCTCGGCCAACTTTATTTTTTTATTATTTAATGAGCCTCTTTTCACTATCGGGTCAAGCCCAACAATTTACTCATTTTTGACATACCAATCGGGTTTTCGGATCAATTTTGAATTTTTGATCAGCAATTTTCGGACCAATTTTCACTTTGTTTTGGAACTCTCGTCTTCTGCATTCCACAATTGTTTTACATGAAAACTGATCCGAATTGAAGGCCATATCATGGACCGTTAAGAGCCCACTGCTTCAAAAACAAACTTTCCAACTTCAGCTTAATAATTGAAGGTGAAGGTAGAAAAGTAAAAAAGACTTTCGGATTTCGGATTCTTTTGTTCAGCCCTTCTATGTCACACTAGAAAAGTCTATTTTGAATTTTTTTTTTATTTCAATAGAAAAGTCAAATTTCAATTTTACTCTTGTCGCCTTATTAATACAATCACAAATAATTTATACTTAGAAAGTAAAGACATGAATGAAAAATAGCGACAAAACATCTATTTTAATTATTTTATCCATGAAAAAATTACATTTATAAAATTCAGCTACTCTAATGAAAAAATAATAGAGTAGTAGTTCTAACCATTCAGACAAATAATCATCCTTGGCTCAAGTAGTAAAATATTTGTGCACAGACCGTGAGGTCAAAGGTTTGAATCACACCTCGGGTGCGATCTTGGCGTGGTGTAATGTTGCCGTGTTCAAA